>JAQMYJ010000003.1:20187908-20220467 GCA_030014305.1 Clarias laeviceps | reverse complement strand
GATTGTGTAAAGCTGCTTTGGGACAATGTCAATTGTTAAAAGCGCTATACAAATAAAATTGAATTGAATTGAATATAAGAATGCACATAATAATAATAATAATAATAATAATAATGACATTTTGCAAACAAATTCTATGTATTCATGTACTGTGACAATTCATTCTCATTATATAATTATATATGGACCTTATAGCAAAGTCATTTCTTTCAGATAATTTGACTTTTCACATATGACCTGACAAATGTCCTCATCAATTCTGGTATCTTCTAGAGTTTGCTAATCACCATGATCTCCACTAGAGGGTGAAAGACTAAATTTAAAAGGCGCCCTATTCTTAAGTAACTCCTGCTAAACAGGCAGTGCTTTTCCAATGACGACATGAATATAAAACTTGCGTATATAAAACTTTCAAGATTTGAAGAGTTAAACAGTTAAACTTGATTCCCTATTCACTGCATTGCAGCCTATGCTGTGTATTATGGATCTGTTCTCTGCAGGGATTACATGTGATCTCGAAATCTATAAATACGATGTGTTTCTGAGCTGAGCAGCTTCAGTGTCTGACAGAAGTGTCAACAGCAGTGCAGCACAGGTCCTATAACAGCTTCACAAGTGTGTAAGAACAAGAGAAGAAAGAGCTGTCTTGCAGGCTTTGCGTTGCCATTGGCAACCTGCGATAATGCTGATGGCAGGCTCTAACTCCTGGAGCTGGTGACAGGATTCATTGTGAGGAGACGCTGATACCTGCCTGGGCCCCATGCGTGTGGGAGGTAGTGTGGGCGGCCGGCTAGCTCCACTGCTCATTTCTGCACCCTGGGAAGAAGCCAGCTTCAGCCATAAACATGACAAACATGACAATTACCGTGAGGGTCTCTCATGGGCTGTCTGGGCTGAGAGACCTCTGCTTGTGAGATACTTTATACTACAGCATAATATGAAAAATGAAAAATCTGCCACAGGGTATATTTCAATAGCAATATAATGGTATAAACAATTCAGATTATCACAGCATACTACCACATTGATGTACTTTCACAGGCTTACTGTACTGTAAATTTGAAACTGCACTCCAGAGTCAGACGTGATCACAAACATCTCTGAACACCACAAGGTCTCAGAGTGCAGCAGTGCAGGAAGTTTGATTTAGGTTAGTCTAGTGCAATGTGACAGCATTGCTGTTTACAATGCACCTGCAGATCTATATTTGACATTCAGAAATAATTTAGTGGTAGCATTGCTGCCTCACGGCTCAGGGTACTGTGTGTGTTTCACGTGTTCTTTCAGTTTCGTCAAAAGTTATTCAGCTTCCTCTCACCTTCCAAAAACATGCAGGTGGTCTGGCTTCTCTAAATTGCCCCAAGCAGGGAATGTTTGTATGGTATCCTGAGGTGCTGTTGTGATTTCTGCCTCATTAGCACTTTGCTCCTGAGTACAGTTTTCTACGGATCCACAGTCCAGATAGAACCAGATATATGGTTAGTAAAGATGAATGAATGAATGAATGAATGATGTGCTATATGCCTTGGCCTCAAGATCCACTTAAAAGTCTGTGTGAAAGTTAGGAAAGCACATTTCAGTTAGGCTTTACACCAAACATCAGAATGGTGATTCAGGATGTGATTTCATTAACCTGGAACATGACAAATGGGCTAGAACAACAACAAAACAATTCTGTGGTGGAAACATCTCATTAATGAGAGAGATTAGTTAAGAATGGTAGTGGTTTCTCCTGACAGGAAGGCTAAGTAACTCAAATAACCACTTACTGCCAGAAAAGCATTACAGAATGTACACCATGCTGAATCGTATGGCAGAAGCACTCCAATATCACAACGAGTTGCACTCCTGTCAGCCAGGAACAGGTTTTTCAACTGTTTCAACTATTTCAACGGTTTCAGTGAATTCAGTGTGCCATCTAATACGTTGCATTACTCACTCACTCATTGTCTATACCGCTTTATCCTGTACCACAGGGTCACGATGGGGGCTTGGAAGCTATCCCAGACTTACAGTAGGGCATGAGGTGGGTACACCCTGGACAGGGTGCCAATCCATCGCAGGGCACACACACACCCATTCACACACTACGGGCAATTTGGGAACACCAAAGCCTAATCTGCATGTCTTTGGACTGTGGAAGTAGACCAGAGTACCCGGAGGAAACCTACCAAGCACAGGGGGACATGCAAACTCTATGCAAATAGAGGCGGGAATCGAACCGGCCCGGGTATCAAACCCGGACCTTGGAGGTGCAAGGCAACAGTGCTAACCACTAAGCCACTGTGCCGCCATTTGGCTTTACATTCAAACAAATTATTAAATACTGTATAAATAGCTGCATGTTCACAGTAACCAAAACTTCCTAAGCTTCCTTATTCTCAAAATACTACATTGAACTTTGATGTATTTGTTATACATGGAAGTAACTATCTCTGACATCTTCTATGTTTTTGGAGGCAGATTAATGATATTTCCTACTACTTCCTCCTCCTTAGTGGAGTTACTGAGATAATGAGAAGACATGAAGCCAGGTGTTATTAGTTCATTTGGTCATAATAAATAATTGGTGAAACGTATTGGATTTGTTTCCTACTAGGAGAACCCAAAGGGAGCACGATGAGAGGGAGGTGTAGATTAATATTTCAGGTACTGCCTCATGCATAATATGCTGCCTTTTGCGTTTATGGCTTGAGCTTCTCTCAAGAAAAGCCATCATAGCACTAATGATCTTCTGCAAACAGCTTGAAATCATCTACACAGAAAACATTTCAGAGCGCTTTATTCAGGTTACTGCTAATGCTTCATTCCATTGTGTACATGCAAGCTGATCTTCATAACCATTAATAAAACATACATTCCAAGTCAAATCAAAATTCTTAAACTCCTTAAAATACAGCAACTTTGATTATTAAAAAAAAAAGAAAAGAAAAAGGAAGAAAGAACAGAAGGCTAGCCATGCTAACTGCTGTTTTGGAAGCTCTGATTATCTTTTTTTTTTTTTTTATCTGATTCTACAGAGTGAGAAGTTAATATTAAAGGGAGCAAAGCAAACATTTAACAGATTATCATAAGTTGAAGCAGATTTATAGGAGGAATTAATATAGAGTAGCATTCAATAAATTATAAACACACACAAAAAGATATCCTAAAGTATTTAAACATAATGCATACTACATAATAACCACTACAACAAGGCAAATTTTCAAGCAAATAGCAAATACAAAAGACGGCTGTGATACATAAATTCAAGTCTAAAATATATCTGAATCGAGCAGTACAATGTTAAAACTTTTATGGGCATTCCTTGTTGCTTTCACACCAACACTTGGACTAGCAAACAATCAGTAAGAGTACAAGTGCACCAAGTTCATGCCCAGTGAGATGCCAATGCATGCTGGTTTGGGACAGTTATTTCCCTTAGACCGGTTAAGAAGCAGAAAATAAAGAAAAATGAGGACTAGGTAGAGACAGAGAAATAGAGAGAAAGAGTGAGAGAAATAGACTCAATATAAAGAATGAGAGATATTATTTCAGATTAATGAGATCCAACCTATGACTACGGTTTGTCCCTACATAAAAAGGTACGTCTCCAGGAACTGCCGTCCCCAGAGTGAAGAATCCTCACTGCTCCGGCACGGATGTCTCATCTGTCTCTACTCCTTCTGATCCTCCTGCTGTCCAAAACACACAACAGATTTAACAGGTTTAACATGCCCTGCTGACAATATTGCAGACAGTTACGTCATCATCACTTAACCGTAAAAAAGGTGTGAGATATTGTTTTCACACTTAGTAGTAATCAGCCGAAATATTGCTACTAATGCAACAGATTTAACAGTGTTATTTTTTCAGTGTGTTCCTTACTATAATATGGGTTAGATATCTAATAATGGTTGCTGGCTACTAAAAGGGTGGATGGATATACATTACTGTATAAATGATTATAAATGATGTTAGTGCTAAAGGAAATTTATAGTCTCATGTATTTAAACTATACAGTATAGGCAATAATGATATTTAAAATAATATCTATTCCGATCCTATCTCTACACGTATTAATGTACAAAACAGACACATTATTTACTCAAATTACTTTATAAACAATCTCTCTAGTATGACAATATGATATTTTACATTGTTTGGTTTCAAAGACTACTTTACTGTCTTGATTATAAAAATATCACAGCATCAACGTCTATCATTTTTAGGGCACAAGTCGCACACCTAGCCAGATGTCGGTCTTTTTTTGGGTCCACACCACGGTTAAGACAGAACCCAGTTTCTCAGCTCGATCTCAGTGGTGCAGATGCACCTGAGGATAAAAATAACAGCTCCATTTATAAAATGCTTAGCAACAAAGAACTGGGTTGATGTTGCTTGACAGAAAAAGGCCTAAATTCCCCCAGTCCGCTTCATAGCTGGGGTAAAAGCAGACCAGCACAGCTGAAGGGGAGAAATATAGGCTTGGTGATGCGAAAAGGACACGCGCACACTCATTGCCTGGCCCACTTTCCACCTAGAATCACTCGCTTTACTTAGTTTCATCGCAGGTTTTGCAAACCACATCAGTATGTTCAGATACTTCATAAAGGCATAAAATAAAAAAATGTCTTGTATACATATACAATATTAATTTTGATCCTTTTCATCTCTGCTGGTTTTATGGTTGATTTGATTTCTCAAGACACATGGAGTCGAGTTTGGGAGAGTGTTTAAGGATGTGAAGATTGGATACGAATGCTGTTAAAGCGTTATGGGGACGCTATAGGGAGAGTAAATAAATAACGACACAGCTGGGAGTGCAACAGTGCTTTGCATTGATAAAGCTGTGTCACTGTTTTAAATATCTGATCCTATAAAGAATAAGATTGTTGCAAATGCAACACTGGATAAGAAAATATTAAATTAGTTTGCGATACTTTCATAGCCAGTTATAAAAAAAAAACTGCAACGGCTTCAGCCACCCACAATCACAATTAGATTTCTGTCTTTAAAACTGGGACAAGATTACCATACTGAAGGTGTGAGATTTCTTTCTGTCAATCTGTTAAATTTACTTTCTGGCTTTTCCCCAACATTTTCTCCCTAATTTGCAATAAAAATTCCCATCCATGTTAGTTTCAAAAGACAAGGAACATCCATGCTTCATAAAACTACAGTGTAACTAGAGTTCTATTTCACCACTTACAGTATACTGTAACTGCCAGGAGCTGTGTGGAATATCGGGTTAATGTATGTCAAGAATATAACATGTAACAGAACCCATTTTTTCCTAGAAAGATGTTTTGACATGACCAATACATTCATATTATTTAGAGAGCGATGTGAACCTTTGCACCATGGAAGTGGACTTCATATTAACTTAAACACCTTTCCTGTTATTCCGAACTTCCAGCCTCCTAAAACAGATTACAAATCAATTCCTGGTATTGGATATTACCCAAATGAGGATAGCTTCCCTGTTGAGTCTGGTTTCTGTCAAGGAGTTTTTCCTTGCCACTGTCAACCCAGCTTGTTTATCAGGGACGATCTAATAATCGTGGTTTATATACAGATCCTCACACTTTTCAAACTTATTTCCATAGATATTTTTCATTCTGTGACAATGACCTAACTGAGATCCTAATAAATGGTATTGTGACCTCCAGATATCAGGATCTTTCTTAAGCACTTTTCTACTAAGTAATGTCCATGACAAGGAGATGATCCTTGTTGAACATAGTTTAGGCTGGGCATCTGGTAAAGGTAGTAACCCTAGAAGAATCCCCAATGCCTTTTCTCTATGGCAAATGAACAGTTGGCCTAAGGATTGGATGGCTGCCACCTGGTCTAAATAATACCACAGGGCATGTACTAGGCACAGCGAGGTGTACTCTGCAGGATCAGCTTCAGTTAATGCTGCAAGGTCAATTGACTGATTCATTATTTTGGCTGATATAATACTGGACCACAAGATTCAACCACTATGTCACCCTAGAGTAATCTGGAATATAATGTATAGTCTATCAGTCCCTGAAAAAAGTTAAGTCAGGATTCTGTGAATTAAGCAATGAACTGAGTTTTCCTGAAGAAAAAATGTCATTCACAAAAAGTAGAAAGCTTCTACTTCAAGTCATAAAAAACTATAGGGTATTCTAGGGACTCTTGCTTTCTGAAATGTCTCCTGGACTACTGGGTCACAATCCTTGGCTGGAAATCCAGTGTGAGGTGCCAAACCATTGGATACCATATAATTGACCAGGCTGTTGGTGCCAAATATCTCACCATCCGTTTGGGAAGGCAGATCACCTTACAAAAAAAATAGTGAAAGCAACAGTGGCAACCAAGGTCTTGCCAACCATCTCAGAGACACAAGCAGAACACTCTGGCCTAGTTAATGAATACTGCTCATCGTGGGAAGACACTGACACTTAGGAATATATCTAATGCCAGTTGCTGGCCAGAGCATTCTCTCCCAGTTAGCTGTCTAGCTCTCCCAGTAAACCTTAAATGTGCACATGGTGACTAGCAAAGAGGTCCATCTGCACATTCTAAAACCTTTCACAGATATGGACTACCATTTTTGAGTGTAGAGGCTTGACAGTGCATCAGTTGAATCATTTTAAACCAGCAGTTGAAGTTTCCAAAGTTAGGCCAATCATCATTAAACTCTATGAGATGTTGTGCAAGCAAGGGAGAGGTTCTTGACCTCATGTCACCTAGATCGTTGGCCTAGCCAACATTATCTGAGTGGACCAAGACATGATGATCTCCAGCAACCAAATGCTTGGGCTCCATTGTCAGAAGTTTCTGTCCATTGGAATTGGGGTCCAACCATGCAAGAGCATCACAGGCCTACTGGTTGACTAGACGGTTGACAGGTTGAACAGAAAAAGTTGAGGGGAAAGTGACCCAGTGAGCAAAAATTGTGTCACATAGAGGCTAATTACTAAAACTAAACAGTGCAAGCTCAGAAAGAGACAAGCTCACAAAGAGACACAGCTTTTGGGGGAAAGGTTAGTGGCATGGTCATAAGCTTCTAAGCATATAGCTCCCTGTAATGCATTTGTATCCGATATGCACACAGAGGAAATATTTTTTATATATAGTTATATCTGTTTTATACGCCACCACTTGACTTTGTTGGGAGTGTTTTGCATGTGTTAGTGCACATACAAGAAGGTATACAGATTTTTCCTACAACCTTTGGCAGTTAGGACAAATGATATTGAAGTGTTTGTATTTCACAAGGTAATACAAGTCTTTAGACTCACTTCTAAATTTCCCCTGAATGACGACGATCTTATTTTAGATGCTGGAACGTGTTCGTGGGAAAAGAACACTTTGATGTACCGTATGTAAACTACAGAACTAATCCTGGGCCTCAGTCTATAGTCTACAGAAACTGGGGGCAGTCACTGACCTGCGTCCCCCTGGCTCCCGTTGAGTGTCTCACCAGTGCTGCTCACCTCCTCCCCGGGCTTATCACCGGGTTTCAACTTCTTCCGGGTCATGTGGCCTCGGAAACCTGCCTGGATCTTGGCGGCTGCCTTGTTGGCCTCTGGGTCATCCAGGGGGATGTCCATGATGTCCTCTTCCTCCTGCGGCTGGCTGCTCTCCTCCTTTTGTCACAATAACCAAACAGGATAAGTTCAGTAACCAATCCATTTACATTCATGTCTTGTTTCCTGCTTGGCCGTACCTTTAAAATAATCTCTAGACATGTGCGGGACCACACTTTAGTGGGCTTAGTCTGATCACCAGCCATGTTAATCCTCTTCACAGTGACTCCATGCCCTACTGAGTATATACTTGACCCAATATATTACACATTTACTGTATAATAGTCACTGTCTGATTTTCCACTTGTTATAAAAATAAATATCAATAGATAGGAAAAGGAAGCTCTACTTTTGGAGGTATAAAAAGGATTCGGTAATTAAGGCCCTAAACATTTCACCATTTACAGAAAGAAGATTACTTAACCTTTCCAGAGGTAAAAACATGTCCCACATGGTATAATTCTCTCTCAGGAGGACATGCAGCTGTCCTAATCCCCAGGCTTTGTGTTGGTGGGATTTGGCTACACTATACTTAGTGCTTATGAGGCTTGCATTTGTGAGCCCATGCAATCTCCCACCAAGCATCTGTAAAGGAGGTGAGCAGAGGATGAGTGACAGGACTGAAACAGCCCCTGGGTGGGTGAAGCATGGAGCCACCCACTGAAGAAAAAATTAAACAGCTCCTTTTCATTTTGTTGAACACTTTAACATTATTTATCCCACGTCACAGATAAAGGCACGGGTTTCATGGTGCTATGTATGTATGAATTTTTAAACAAGTACTCTGCCAATGATCATGTAATCTTCCCTAGATATTCCAAATTATTTATTTAAGTTAAATATGGTGTGACTGGAGATACCAAAATAAACCACTGATATGCCCCAGTTTGCAGCTCCAGGGTTATACTTTCATACAACAAACCGCTTGAATGTCATGTAAAATGCATTTGTGCTTTTTTTTGGAAAATGCCATATGCACTTCAAAGCAAATTCCATTGTGGCAACAAATAATAAGTGTCAATGGAACTGCTTTCGAACCATATCTTGCATTATTGGCAACTAAAAATGATTAAGGTGTATCATGATATTACTCTCTTTGTCAAATATTATTCATTGAGATATTACCACAAAGTTTTAATGTTAACCTTATAAAACATTTAATTCTAAATAATCTGAAACACTGCTCCAGAGCCAGTACTTCAAAATCAAAGCCAACATAACATCCAGACTGCATCATTCTCAAGTCATATGCTTAGACGCCTTATCGGTGATATTGATTCTGAATGTTTTCACCCACCTTTAAAGGTGCGTGTTTTTACGCCATGTGAGTTTACATTTGTAACCCTAGGCCGGGGCCGTACAATTTAGACACAAAACAACATGTTACAAATATATTATTAATACTAACATTGTAATTATAATGAACATTACTATTGCAGTAATGTGAAGCTTTGTAGTAATGTGTGGTTGCGGATAATACGATTATTTAACACCATCAATATATGGTCCTAACAAGCAAACCTGTTAAGACCTTATAGCGAGAGGTCAATTTTCAGAAAACACACTTTTTTTTCTTTTCTTTTTTTAATAAGGGGGAAATTGAAGAATGTTAAAATCCAAAGAGCAGTATGAACAACACTTCAAGTTAACCAACATTGTGCACCTCTAATGGAAGCAGTTACACTTTTTTTTTTACTTTCCATAAAAAAGCTCTGAATCTGTCAGATTACATGACACGGACGCCTTTTCCATAGGCAAGAGGGCTGGACACTATGGACACAAAATAGCAGTGTATGTCTTTTAGTTTGTAAACCTGTGAAACTATGCAGTTACAGTTAGTGATTGTGATTTTTTTAAATGCATGCATCCATCCATCAATCCATCTATTCATTCTTTAGGACAGGCGTAGGCAAGTTCGGTCCTAGAGAGCCACAATCCTACAGATTTTAGCTTCAACCCTGAATTTTTTTTTTTTACCTGTCTGTAGCCTTAGTAATCCTGAAGACCATGATTAGCTTGTTCAGGTGGGTTGTATTAGGGTTTGAGCTGAACTCTGCAGGATTGTGACTATCTAGGACCGAACTTTCCTACCCCTGCTTTAGGATAATGCCATGATTTATCAAAACTGACATATGAGTCCTCATTTACAGATTGAGGAATATCAGACATTGCAAAGACCATGGTTAATAACAATTAACGGGTAACTCATATTATTTTGAACATCCCTAAAGAGGACCTCCCTGTCTTTTATCACGCTACATTTCTCAATCCGTGGTATGATATTACTGATAATGCCCAACCTGACCACCAGAGGTCACTATAATGCAACATTTCGACACAATAAACCTTGAGTAAACTGTTCAAGACGCCATTTGGCTAGAGTTATTTGGTTCCATCATTACAAAACGCCTTCCTTTCAAGCAGAGCGCAGAACTGAAAAGGCTTTGCAGCACAAAGGAATTCAATAGCGTCCTCTAGAGGCTGAGTATGGAATTGAATTCAGGAAAATCCTATTAAAGTGAAAAAAAAAAATGCTAAATTGTTTTCAAGCACTCTTCAAAAAATCGCGCGTTGTAAAAATCATTTCTCAGGAAAAGACCATCATGTAGTAGTTTGATCAGGATGCCTGTGCATTTAGCATTTTCCGGATGAGAAGTTGCACGAAATAATCGGTTATCTTTCTTAAAAATAAATAAATAAGTAAATAATAATAAAAAAAGAAACTTAAATAAGTTAGAACAATACGGCGTTACGTAAATAGTTCTCTACAGAAAGCAGGCATGTACTTACGCAGTGGCAATCCATGCTGATAAATGTGTTCTGTACTGGACTAATAGACGATAAATGTGATGACAGGGAGATTGGAGCGCGCGCGCCTCTCACCCAGCTCTGCTTATTATTCTCGAGCTGAGGTGGGTGGAAAGAAGGAGCGGGGGAGAGCGCGCGCGAGAGAGAGAGAGCGCGCGAGGGAAGGAGGGAGGGAATAAAGGAGAGAGAGAGAGGAGAGAGAGAGAGAGATGTCTCACTATCACTATACTGTCCCTCCTATTATTACTCTGACTCAGATGGCATGACTTTTCATTGTAAAAGGTAAAATGAAAAATATATATATACCCAAACCTAGCACAGAAATAACAAAACACTCTCACACTCATCGTCTACACCGCTTTATCCTGTCTACAGGGTCGCTGAGGTCCTGGAGCCTATCCCAGGAGACCTAGGGCACGAGGCAGGGTACACCCTAGATATGGTGCCAATCCATCGCAGGGCACACACATGCTCATTCACACACTACGGGCAGTTTGGGAATGCCAGTTAGCCTAATATGCGGCATGGGGTTTTAGTGGTTATCACTAGCACTGTCATCTTGCACCTCCAGAGTCCGGGTTCGATTCCCACCTCACGGGGTGTGTGCATGGAGTTTGCATCATGCTTGGTGGGTTTCCTCGGACAGTCCAAAGACATGCAGATTAGGCCACACACAGATTAGTGTGTGAATGTACGTGTGAACGTTAACCAGGGGTCCTACCACAGTGGTAAATAAATTGGGAATAAATACAATGGAAATTACCACTGGTTTTAACAGTCCCTAGTTGGGACTACAGAGGATGAATGGAGTAAGCCTAATAGACTGTGAGAGTTAACTGGAGTACCCAGAGGAAACCCACTCAAACCCAGACCCTAAGCCACTGTGCCACATCACACACAAAATGTCTCATTTGTTTTATTTTAAAAATAAATAAATGGTCTCAGTGAACTTTAATGCTGCCAGTAGGCCACCTTTAGTGAACAAATGTGAAGAGACAATTAGAAAAAAATCCATTATACAGTATGTGCAAAGACCAGTACTGTACCCTATCTGGATAACAGAGTAACCAGGACCCTGCAGGTGTGCCAGGCCTAGGAGTTGTGTGTTCGGTAATTAGTACAGGAGGAAGGACACTCAATCACTTTCTATGTCCACGGAAGCAGAAAAAATGTCCACATAATCTGGTTGAAATCTATATACAGTATGTGTTGTATGTCTTGTAAGAGAAAAAAGAAAATCTAATGTAATGGTCTAAGTTGTATAGAATTTTAAGGTGATTCACAGTGTCAACCCTTGCACTAAGTAACATGCAAGAAAACTGTTCTCTTTAAAAGTTGCTAGTAGGCATGACTACAGCATCACCGAGAATATAGCTGCATTGCTAACTAACATTATCTAATAAAAATAAAAAGGCAGCAAACGCAGCAAACTTTACATTGTGATATTTATCCCTGTCCCTAAATTTGAATTTGTAAATGTTAGTTATAGCTGATTAATGTATGCAAAATTGCTACCATATGAACCATGGATACATGGCCCTTGACATGAGCTACCACATCACTGTGCATGCATCATAGGTGTGCTCCTGTACGTGAACAAATAACAAGAAACTAGGTTGCAGCAATTTAGTTATTGAAAGCAGCAAATATTTACTGTCTTGGAAGATTAATGTTTGTTATATTCATGCAAAAGGTGGCAACAAAATGGTTTCATCATCATGCTGCTATCACTGCTGGTGATAGTTGGTTGTGATATTAAGAAAGGATCAAATGTAATATTTATTAAAAAAAAAAAACTCAACAGTGAAACTATTACGGTTAAGCAGCGTGTGTCTAGACTCCAATTTTGGAGTCTTTATTACAACCATAAAGGTATTTTAGATGCACCTACTCAATCAACACAAATGATGTGTTACAGACATGTCAGTGAAGCGCACTGATAAAAATCAGCCCAAATGGAGATCGGTGTATCCTGCTTTTCCATATGGTGTGTTTGTCATATCCTGCTGGTGTGAGTTTATGCCAGAAAAAGCTCCTTCTGGACCCTCAATAAAACCCCTTCCACATTTGCTCTATACCATCTCTTACAATGTATATTCAGTATATAGTCTCATGTTACAGCACTTTATTCTGCATATAATAAAAAAAAAATTTTATTAAATTGAACTGACCAAAGCATGGTATCGGTTGTGTCAGGAAAGGTTACAGTGTAGAAGTTAAGACTTTAAATGAAGAAATTAATCAAACAATGATAAACAAAACAATAGTACAACAACAGAACAGATCAGATCAGATGGGAGACAAAGACTAAACCGGGAACAAGACTATTTATCACAGACTAATCAATCGAAGCTAGACTCATTTGAACAAAATGACACTAGGTTATGGTACAGTGTATAGTATAAGTCCAAGCATAAAAAACACAAAACATAAAGAGTCCAGTAAGGCACCCTCCAGGGGTTATCCCTGGCAGGTTGTCATGTGCTTATGTTGGTCTTGGGCTGCAGGCTGAGTGTTGTTCAAAAGCAGGACTCATCAGGAATCCGGGACCAGCTGCGAAAAATCAGAGGCAGGTGATGCTTAGAAGCATTCTTCTCAAGAGGATTTGGTAACGTCGGCACATTGTAGATTTATCACTGCAAAAGAAGATGAGAAACCATTGTTATAGGTCTTATGTCAGCATCAGTGTAGCTTCATCCATTAACAAAGCCTACGCGAATGAACCTAATTCCCATAAAAATATTCTCGGCTTGCTGTCCATTGCCTAGAGGCAGTAAGAAATTGCTTATCATCCAGCTTTCCTTCTGCCAGGACCATAGAGTGTTTCGTATTTAAAAAAAAAGAAGAAGAAAAAAAAAGATTCTACCATGTGCTAAAAAAAAATGCTGAAAGCCCAGCCTCTATGTCTAGACCCTCAATAGATATTCCTTCTTTGACCCGTTTGCATTCTGCCAAGCCGCAGCACCAAATCCATCCATCCCTAACACACTAGAGCATTAAACATTGTTCCTACTGCTACTCTCTAACTAGATTAACTTGTGGGGGAAAAAAAAAAAAACACACACCAAGGCAAAAATATCTCAACGTTTTGCTATCTGTTAAATATTGAATTTCATCCAGATTTTCGGAATATCTCAGCGGATGTGTACTATACATTAATGGCAGGATTAAGATAACCATAAATCCGGTCGGCCTTGAAATCATCAAACGCCTTTCATCCATTTGCAAAATGAAATGAAAAGTTGTTAGATGACCTACATTGTAAAGAGGGAAGGAGACAACGCGAACATGCTGCACACATCTAATTACCCCCTGCAGATGTTCAGATATTACTGATCTATTTGGTTTTCCATACCAGATAGTGGATTTTCTTTTTCTAATAATAATAATTAAGAAAAATCTGATGATTTAGTGAGGAATATCTGGTAATAAATAAATAAATAAATAAGAGCACCTAGTATCTTGAGTTAGAGGAGAAACGTCTGGTACCATGTTTCCATGGCAACTCTTATAAATCCTTTTCCACCAAACTTCCTACTACAAGCATCATATAGAAATTAACTTTGTGTGTTTCAAGATCGTCCAAAATCACTAGGATGAGACTCCCCTCTGTGATTTTTATCTGTACTGACAGCACTGTAGCTCTGAGTGACTGGACCTATGTGTCTGAATGTTGCAGTCTGTTACCCAGAAACTGAACTATTTCAGAGGCATCTTCAATCACCTATCTCTCGAGACTGCAACAGACGCACCTTGCTGTTGATCAGACATGTCCTTGAGGTTTTTATTTTTAAATTTCAGCTTGGGACAAAAATTAGAACAGCCTAAATCCAGGATAAGGTCATCACTTATCCTGGATTCTCTGTTTGGCAAAAAATTCAGAAAAAAAAAACACCATTTCTACATCTTACCTGTTGGTCCGCCTCCTTGTTCTCAGTGTCCAGTGTGTCCTTGTGGGCCATGTCTTCTTGGTGTTCAGACTCTTTATAATCAATAGCTGTTTCAGGTTCCTCTGTGTTCTCTTGTGAATCTGTAGCAGCTTGTTTATCGGTGACCTCCATGTGCTGCTCAGTTTGCTCAGATGTAGGAATAAGAAGAGCTTTGTTAGATTCCTGAGATAATGGCCTGCAAGACAAATCGTCTTCCTCGGTCTCTGGCTCATTCACATCATTATTTTCTTTCTCAATTTCACTTATCTCCTCAACTTCATCTATATCCTGCTGAGATGTTCTAGTGTCATCTTTGTTCACGTCCTCAGATGAAAAGCCACTGGCAGCAGGGAACTCAGTGACACTTTCACTATCATTATTTCCTTCCTGAACTTCAGATGCTACTTTTGCCAAATCATCCGTTCCTGGTCTATCTTCGCTGCTCCAGTCTGCTAGACTGGCTTTTTCTACAGTGAACAATGATTCACTTGTAGCTTTAGCTGACAAAATGTCACTTGCTTGCTGGTTTTCAAACCCCAGTGGTACTTCATCTGTATATTTTTCATCAAAAGTTTTTGCCACTTCTGACACACTGATACTTTCTGCTGCTTCGTTTACATGTAGCTGATCAGCAATATGAATTTCTGGGCCGGTATCATCAACCAAAGTATTACTCATTTCTCTGGCATCCTCAGACAGATGACCAGTTTCTCCTCCATCCTCTTTAACAGAGGAAGCAATTGTTTTTTCATTATACGAAACCTCATTTAATTCTTCATCAACATCTTGTTCAACATAAAATGAAGTCTCCGTACCAGATGGAGTGAACTCATCCTGGGTATCTAGGACATCTGGCTCGACTGGGCTTTCTGAAGGAAGGATAACACCTGCATCGGTCGCAGTCCCGTCTCTGCCGCCCACAGTGTGTTCCTCCTCATGTGAAGTAGACTGCAGTTCTTCAGAGCACACGTCTACATCTGCAAGACCACGATATGATGACAGGGTTATGGGATCGAGGTCTTTTTCTGAGGCCTCATTCTTTTCATCGACACTGGCAGGCCCCTGTATGTTTTCTAGAATTTGCTCCTCAGCCATTTCCATTTTATTTAGCTCTTCAGCACATATATCAACATCTGCAGTTCCTTTGTATGAAAAATCCAGATTAAGTTGAGAATCAGTTGTCCCTGGTCCATCCTCTGATTTATTTAACTCCTTGTTTGACTGTGGTTCTGTCTCTTCATTGTTTTTAGAGGTATCAAGGATCTCAGATGATGGGGAGGAGATCTGAGTCAGCTGGGTAATTTCGTCTTCATTATTTTCATATGAATCATCTTGAAAAACTTTGTCTCTGAAAAGTGACATTATATATATATAAGGACATTTAGAGTGATTCATAACGCAGGCTAAGTTAAAGCAGGAGTGCAAACACGCATCACAAGGATAATTAATGAGGTGTGGACGTTTTGGTACCATGATTAGTCTTTTGAACAAACGATTTTAATTCCATGTAGCTGAAAATCTACATTGATTTGAAGATATAATTAACTGCCGTGGTTCATAATGCTCTCATGGTTAAAGATACTACACTTTATGAGAAACTATAAAATACAGAAACACAACAAAAAATAAAAATCTGGATTCATTTCAATTTTTTTCCCTACATTTTGTCCTTCCTTTTATGTCAAGAGAAACTGGATCTGAACCGATCGATGGTGCCTCTCATGTCAAGTCATGGAGAAATCAGACTCACTCATACACAGGGCTTCCAGTTTCTTTGTCCAGGCTGCTTTTTTCCTGGTTTACTGCATCCTGTTCAAAGAATCAAAATACAAACCACCAAGAACAGTGATAAACAGTGATAGATAAGTTCTTGCTTGAAGATGCCGCAAGATCTATTCAACCCACCTCATTTTTGGAGAACCCGTGCTCCATTAGTTCAACCCATTTAGCTGGATCCAGGCCACTTTCTGGACAAAAAAACACAAGCTACGTAAAAAAAAATTTCAAAAATAAATATAAACTGAAGAGTATCATCAGTAAGGCACAAACAAATATAAAAATGTGGACAATGAAATAGTGCAGTTATAGACTTTTCCTCAAATATGAAGAAACATAAATATAAAAAAGCACCATAGTGGTGCAGTGGTTGCCATGATACAGTTCCAGAGTCTCTGGTGGAGCTTCACATGTTCTTTCTTTTGTTTATGTGGGTTTCGTCAGGATTTCCCGGTTTCCTTCCACCTTGCAGAAAACATGACGGAATGGAGAGGCTACGCTCAATTGTCTGAGATGTGAATGAGTGTCCTCACATTGATTATTTTAGATCCACCTTAGCCCTGATTAGGATCAAATACTTCTTAAAGATGAATGAATGAATGATGAATAATATAAAAAAAAATACTGTAAATAACAGGATCATTTCCACTATCATTCTTTATGTTGGGTTTATAATGCATTACCAGTAACTTTAATATCATTAAGGACAGTATGCTATACTCCAAACATGGTCATGTCAGTTATATACTAACCATGCACTTTATTAAGAACACCTCTACACTTGACCAGTCAAGCAGTTATCTAATCAGCAAATCATGTGGCACACAATGCACAGAATTCATAGAAGATACATACAGTATCAAGAGCTGCAGTTGATGTTGCGAAGACTGAAATAAGACCGTGTGGACTGTTCAGTTTGGGTGAGTCTGTGTTAGCCATTGGTACTAACATTCGTGCTATGATTAAAGAAAAATATGATCTTTGTGACTTTAATTATAGCTCTTAACCTGTATTTGCTTGATGTTTTCCAGCTAATGTTGCCACAATGGCTGATTAGACAATTATTTCTTAATGCAGTGGATAGTGAGTGTAGATGAAGCTTTCATTTAAACTTCAAGGAAGATGCCGTAATCAAGGCTCCCAATCCAACATCTGGGTAAAGGTTTGTTGTTTGTTTGTTTTTTTGAATATGAAATTTTTGGCTTAAAATGTATTAAGATTACATGAAAGGTTTATTGACATTAACCTCATAAATAAAATATTTTACGTATTATGTTATTATTATAATACATAGGCCTATAATATCTACTCTCAACCATGTAGAATATAACTACAGTAAATTGAAAAAGAATCCAGATACTGTGTTTTCACATACAAAAACTGAACACGACCATTAACAACATTCAGGAGCAAACCAGACCAAACAGACTGTGTAGTATGTTTTTATATTCTTTGCATATTATTGGGGTGCCAATATCTTGCCATAAATTTTAAGGAAAAAAAACACTATTAAAAATTCTAATAAAATGAACAGAAGATATATATATTTTTAAACAATCTTTTCTGCTCATTTGCTCATACTTTAATAATAGAGATTCAGGGGAAAATCAGTTCAGCGATGTGTCATGATTTTTTGTGGGGCAATTCATATATTGCCACACTGACTGCAAAATCGATTTTTTTGAAAAAAATTTTGAAATAGATTTTTTAAATTAAATTATATATTGCATTTGAGGTGGTAAAATATTGTAAATCATCTATACTCGTACACTGGGTTTAGTTCCCACCCAGTGGCCAAACCCCAAACTGCCACTGGATGCAGTGCCTGTCCCAAGCTTGGATATAATGGAAGGGTTTTGTAGGGAGGGGCATCTGGTGTAAAAACCTGTGCCAAGTACTGTAGTGGGCAGATGGGATGGTCTGCTGTGGCGACCCCTTGATGGGGGCAGCTGGAAGATAAACAACATACTACATTTTGGTTTGGGAGATGGGAAGAAAACCGGAGAACCTGGAGAAATTCAGTGAACATGGAAACCGAAGCTCAGATTTAAAGCTATGAGGTTTATGCTGTGTCTATTAAATTCTGTAATCAGTTTAGAATTCACGTCCCAGGACACCATGATGACAAATACAATGCCAGTCACTCTACCCACTATTGGAGGAAATTACCCTCTCTTTTCTGCAGGAGCTTTGTGAAGTATTTTGCAGCAAATGCGGGGATGTCTTCTGGTTGATCTCTCAGTACCTCCCTGGCGAGTCCCTCTAGGACGTTCTTGAATCCATGTGGAACTTTTAGGGTGATGTTCGAGAAAGGCACAGCCATTTCTTAAAAGATCAGCTTTCAACACTTGGGCTGAGAAGAGAAGAAAAATATGAAACACACGTAGCACAATAAAGCGAATTCACTCACTCACTCATCGTCTATACCGCTTTGGGTCATGGGGGGCCTAGAGCCTCTCCCTGAAGAATTAGGGAAAGAGGCGGGGTACACCCTGGACAAGGTGCCAATCCATCACAGGGCACACACACATGGTCATTCATACACTATGGGCAATTTGAGAATGCCAGTTAGCCTAATCTGCATGTCTTTGGACTGTGGGAGGAAACCGGTGTATCTCGAGGAAAATAAAGCTAAATATAAATAAACAAACATACAAACAAATAAAAAAGGCTTTTTAACTGGGTTATTTGTAAGATCCCTGCCTAAAAAAACAAACAAACAAAAAATATTTTTTCAGTGTAACTTAATACAATAAAATCATATGATTTAAACTAATAAAGAGAATGTCCAGTTAAAGAGTAGTGATGATTTTTGTGTTGTAATGCTTGTAGGAAATTCAGGCTAAACCATAAAACTGTAGAAGCACTAAAGATTGCTTATCTTGTACATGAATCATATCATTTATCATACCGGAAATGTAAATTATTCCTACAGTATAGGAAGTAAGTAAAATACAACCCTTAATCTAGAATATTTGATGGCGATGTAGTTTGACACAGCTTTCTAGCCTCGTTTAAACAGTATAGCGGTTGAGTTTTTTTTTCTTTACAGAAAATGTAATCCTCAAGACAGAAACGTACCGCTTTTTATTTTACTTAACTTATTAATATTTTTTACGCCTCGCTATAATTCCATATTCCCTTTTATGCCTTACCGTTCCGTTTCCAAAACTTCGGTTTGTTGTCATGCGTTGCTAAGCAACCGAATGCAACAACGGAAAGTCAGTTGGGACTAAAAGAATACGCGTTCACGTAGACTAAATGTAAGGCGAGTCAAGGCGGGTGTTTAAATAAAAAGAATACATTTGCTTTTACTTTTATGCTCTTATAATTAGTTTCGGTTGCTTTTTTAAAAACCCTTAAGTGTATAAGAACCGCCAATCTTCCGATCAGTAACTCAGTGCCTTAGCCCTCTGAGCCACCACTGCCCCATGAATGTGAAAATTTTCCAGGTTCTCTCCTATGAGTGGAATGAGTATACATATGTGTGTGTGTGCCATGTGATGGTTTGGCCCCCTGTCTAGGGTGTACCCTGCCTCGTGCCTAAAGTTTGGAGATACGCTCCAGGCCCCCGTGACCCTGTACAAGATAAGCAGTATAGAAAATAAATTCATTAATGAATGAATGAATATTTGGAACAATTATCTTGCCACAAATTTGGAAGCACACAGTTCTACAGAATATATCTGTAGCACTGCAATTTGCTTTCACTAGCCCAAACATCTTCCAGGTTGATGACAAAGCTGTGAAAACAAGCAAGGTGCATAAAAAATTGTTTGCCAAGGATGAAGAATGTGAGGCACTTTGAAAGATCCTTGACCTCAATCCTGCTGAACATCTTGGGGATAAACTGGTATATTGGAAATTATTATAACAACAAAGGAATAATTATAAAATGAGAAATATTAAATAATAATTTAATATAAAAAAAATAAGTATACAGCTTAATATAGTAAAACATGAATGAAATGAAATAATGAATGAAATATACAGAATAAAAAGAACCGCAATAAGTAGCAAAAAGTAATAAGTAAATATTTTATTGAATACATTACTGATCATCGGCAAAAACTGAATTTTACAGTTTAAAATGTCTAGCTGTAAAAATCCAAAGCTGCATATAATATGAAACAAACGTAGCACAATAAAGCGAATTCACTCACTCACTCATCTTCTATACCCACCAAGCACAGGGAGAACATGCAAACTCCATGCACACAGAGACGGGAATTGAACCCGAACCCTGGAGGTGCAAAGCGACAGTGCTAACCACTACGCCCCTATTTCTTTACAAATGCTAAAATATATTTAAAAAATATAATAATAATAATATATAATAAATAATAATAATAATAATAATATATATACTGTATCATACAGTAATAAAGAAATAAAATGAAACTTAAAAACAGAGCACATTGTAAAGTACATTGTATAATACAGTGTGTGTATGTGTGTGTGTGTGTGTGAGATGCTCAAAAATTTATGGGAAAACTTTGTGCTGGTTTGATGCCATTTATATAATTTACCATTCTATTATATAATTTACAATATTAAATTGCTTATGCATGTACATAAATTAATTAAGTGCATCTGTAGAGTATGTGATCACAGCATATTCGGAGTTCGTGCTTAATTTCCTGCTGACCTCTCTGGGGTGAACATGTAGTCTGTCAGCAGAACGACACGCTTGAAGATGAGACGCACTCGTGGCCTCTTCCCTCCATCGCTGCACACACACAGGAACACAGAAGCTTGTTACTTTGCATATCCTAAAGCTTGTAGTGAGTCATATTTCATGGTACTGAGCCCATAGTACAAATAATAAAGCTGTTCTTACAGGTCTGTGATCCCGTGGAGTTTGCCCATGAACTCCTGTGAGCTCGGGAATACTGGAGCCTCTCACAGAGATCACAATATCGGCATACGGTACTTCATGATCGCTCTGGCAGTCTGACAGAAAAGCAAGAGCAACCTAACTTCAGCTGTATTGTATGAGATAAGTTTCTTGACTTAGTGTGACAACTTAAAATGAAAGATTTTATTTTCAGTTTCGAGTAAGAACTCACCTTGTACTGTGGGTTTGTGGATTGATCCTCCTTGTTTGGTTCTTGTGCTTGTTAAATTAAGATATACATTGTCAGTTGTATACATACAGTATGTGGTAGACTGGGAAACACTTCAAATTATTAAATTTGCACATTTTCTACTAAATATTATTTTGAAAACTGCATAATTGCTTTGATGTAAAGTAAGTTTCCCCTTTATTTTTTTCGTGTACACGAAGCGATTTTTTTTATATTCCACATGTAAAGATTTACTTTCAGTTCCAAAGAAATACACCACATCTTCCTGTATACTGTGCCGTGGATGAACTTTTCCATTAGTTGGCATTTCAAAACCTAATATAAAAGTCTTTTTTACTTGATGATCTTTGTCTTTTTATTTGATGATCTCTATTCAAGCTTAAATCAGTGTGGATTAATTCCATCATGATTTCAACGACTTTCTTGGTCTCTTTTTATTACCTTAGTAAAATAAATGTAAAATTTGTCTATTGTCATCTGTACATGGTTTAAAAAATGTATTTTAAGTTATGGTGATGATGATTAAATGCATTGTAAGTATTCTGAGAGACCTTATGTGATTATGGCATACAGCTATTCAAGTAAAATTAAAGCCTGAGATAAGGAAATCAATTTTATCTTACCAAGAATATAGACATTTTCAGACTTGTTTAGGCTGACATTTTAAAAAATTTATTCAACACAAAGTTTGAAAAGTAGCATAAATGAAAATAGCTTTGTCTTATTTTTGGTAAACATGTATTGCATTAATGTTTTAGTTTTTCTGTTTTTTAGAACTTGGCTAATAATGGATTTTTTTCATTGCCTTGTATATATGTGAGAGATAATGGCTAGGTAGTGAAAATGTTTTTGTGGTAAAGTTTACCACATTTTAGTTTCCAGAGACTGTTTACAGACAAGAGAGAAGTTTTTTACATGCTTGCCTTACTTCTCATAGATTACAGCTGACGACTCCTCAGCATCCAACACATTCTTCCCCCTCTTTTTGTAGCATAGATAAATCAACAGAAGTAGTAGCATGGCTGCTACAGACAGTGCAGTTGCAGCTAATGGCCTGATCCATCCAAAGTCATCTATTTGAAAATTGTTTCATACCAATTATTTTTTATAGACTCTTCTATGTTTTTGTCACCCATTAGTTACAATGCTAACAACTCACCGATTTTAATGACACCAATCACAAGGCTAATGTTCTGGCTGGTGCAAAGCTCATTTGTCTGGCATGTGTACGTTCCCTCATCTTCTTCTGTAATCTGATTCCATTCTACCAGTGTGGCCGTAATGGTTTCTGTGTGATTAGCATCTTCTCTCATCCACTGGCCTTCACAATGCTGGTTGGTAGAAAAACATTCCAGTCTTAGTTTGTCTCCCACTGGCACTTGGATGGAATGCGATGATAGGTCTTTGTTTAAATGAATAAGGTTTATCTCATTCTGGTTTTGGTAAATTGCAACTTTCATGACTACTTCTGAAACAGAAGAAAGGATATTTGAGCAATTTGTACACATACATACTGTATATATATATATACATATTTTTTTTCTTACCTAGAGCTATTTTACGAGGGATAACTGGTCCTGTAGTCTCATCTAACACAAACATAGACATAAATAAACACCAAATCAACATTACAGATAAATCTGCTTACCAACAAGTGCAGTGGACTTTCCCTAGTCTGACAATTTCGTACCTTGAATTTGAAGTGAAACAAGGCGCTCAAGGTTATTAGGGAGATCTGGATGATCAATCTTCTCCGAAAAACAAGAGTAATTATACAAGGTTTGCTCCAGGGTCAGATTGCGAGTTTGAATGTGTACACTGCACATGTCCTCACTCGTGTTTTTTTCTATCTTATCCCAAAAACAGGTGGCACACACTGGAATGTTTTCCCATTTCCAAGAACCACGAATGAACCCAGAGGAGCAGTTGTAGGTGCAGTCTAATGTAAACTCTTCTCCTAATCTAGCTTTAATAACATTAGGGATTTCTGCAGTCTTTCTGCATGCAGCATCTGAAAAAGAAAGATATAAAGATTAGTAGGCATGAGTAAGGTAGTGAGATATTTATATCCTGACTGAGTCCTTACTAGAAGAGGGCAATAAGACAATACCTTTGATTCCAAAATGAAGCAGTAGAGCTACATGAGACAGAAACAACAGCATGGTGCAAATGCAAGAATTTGATATTTCCTGTTTCTGTTACAACTCAAAACTCTTTGTGGAAAAAAGAAAGGCTTTTGTTGTGCTCCGCCTTTTGAGGTTTAACAATTTAAACTAAATTAACACTCCTGCCGCCAGGAAATGACAGCAGCTGAAGAACTTTGTTTTACAGGGGTGGTAAAATATACATTCACATTGTTACCATACATGTATAAGTCTGGTACATGCATTTGAGAGTTTCGTTCACTCAGTATTTTTCTCTTTTACTTAATATAACTTATTGAGGAGTGGTACATTGATGCAAAAAATACAACCCCCAACCCCCAAACTTTCTCTGTTTTAGTCATCATTTCAAACACAACTGCACTACATTTCTTTAAAATCATGTATGTATTGAAAATGACCTGTATCTTCAAGAAGTTGATCTAACGGATTAAATACTTTCGAAACTTTAACAGATTCTACAGGGAGAATGAAAGCAATAAAATATTACACAATGGGTGGTCAAGTCAAACTGCAAACTTATCTTAAAATTTCTTGTGATTTTAAAATGAAGTTATAAAATCGGATGACTTCAAGCACATTTGAATGGTGCAAACATTTTAAAGAAGGCCGTACATCTGTGAATGACAATCCTGGCTGAGGAGGCTCAGAGCCCACTGCATTCATTCCCATGAACATTCAGCGAGTGGAATACCTGATCCTTAAAAAATGATGGATAATTTATCACCAACTTGCAGAAGAGATGCATCTGTCTGTGGAAACACAATCATTCAGGAACATCACTTGCACATCATGAGTTATTGCCACATCCCCTGTACAGACCTGACCTCGCTCCAAGCCATTTCCACATGTTTTTGGGGCCATTTAGAGTTCCTGGAAGGCCAGTATTTCAGACGTAAAGCATACAGTCTGATCATGGATTCTGTGTATCTGAGAAAACTTTCTACCTTGATGGTATCCAAGAACTAGTGAAACCCTAAAATAAGCGCAGTAGTGTAGCAGGGGATTATATAAAGAAATATAGGTGTTTTTACTGTGCTATTTTGCAAAAGTCCTGGTTTGACTTGAGTGCCCCTCATAGTTTGTATAATCAGATTTACTAGCATGCTAGGTACCATTATTACCACGATAGGCTACATTTTAGAGATTAAGAATTAAGCTCTTTTAATTAGCTAGAGATGAAAGGGGCACTGGTTTGGCATCAGTAACTAAAATCAGTATGTGATTTAAAGGAGGTAGGTTTGGTAACCCATTCTTGTACTTTTACTTTCATATTTGACATAAGATTTCAAAGTGATTGAAAAATTTTGAACTGCACTTTAACCTTTATTAATTTATTTAGAAGAACAATTGCAGTAATTGAGTAAAATTATTATTATTATTATTATTATTATTATTATTATTATTATTATTATTATAAGTAATATTGAATATACTACACAGTAATATTTAATATATACAGGGCCTAATTCTCTTTTTTTGATCTTGTGATTATGTACATTACATATGGTTGGAGGACTCCAATTCAAGCAAGCAAACAAACAAACAAACATTTCTAAGAATACATATGTAGTAAAGCGAGCCTTAAAAATCCTATTTTTCCTGTCCTTTTCATAATTAATCATCCTGTCTTCATTTGCAGTTTGATATTTATTTTACTTTTACTGGATGTACATATATGGTCACTGAAGTAGAAACTTGGGTTAGTGCAGTTTGCAGAAGCACATACGAGCCAAGTTGCACCATGATACCTTGCATTGCCATCTGTTAGGTGGTGAGAAAAAAAGAGAAAAAGAAAAGACAGGAAACATCCTACTTATACTTTACCACAAGACAAGCTCTCTGTGTAACCTGTCTCTGTTTCTTTCATTGTATTTCTTTTCATGTTTTTTTGTGCATTAACAGAACTTTAAGCTGAAGTCATTTCTGTTTGTTTGTTTCTGACTCATTATTTTATTGTAAGTGTTATATTGTCATATTGTAGCATATGCATATGACTGTATGATGTTGAATTTGTAGCACTATAAATCCTGTTTGTTGTTATTATTATTATAAACAAAATAGATCATATCCTGTAGATCCTGTACCTTTTCTGAGACTGAAATGTGCCCTCGTCCACCTCCACACCCAGCGTGTGCCTGAATGGCTGCTGGAGGAATCGAGTTACATGGTTTGTATTTCACTTTCAATTATTGAGGCCTCTGCGTTTCTGATAAACCCAGTGGGTCTGCTGGTTCATGCAGCTGAAAATTTCCAGATGGTACAAGTGGTGAACAAGGTGTTTGGATGCTGTTCATCATGTACCGATGGTTTGCTCTCGTTCTCTTCTGCCAAGTGTGGAATACACACCTGATACGCAATATCCTCGTGTCAGGTAGGCATTAGCTGCATGATATTGAACCATTCTTGAATAGATATCTAATATTTATTATGTACCGCAGATATTCCAACAGTATATGGGTATTTTTATGGTCCAGGTACAGACATGAGGGCTGATATCCTTGAGTGTATAAACTACTGTAATGTAACTGAACTCATGTTGTGTCCTGAGGGCTCCTACATTTCATCAGGGATTTGCTTAGAATGCCCTGCAGGACAATAGTGAGTAGGCAATTATAAAAATGTAAATTATTTTTTATGTTGTTGAATGCTGATTTATGGTAACACCGTCATCTATTTTGTCTTAGCTGCTTTGGCAATGTGTCTGCACCTAGAAAATGCCCACCAGGCACATATAATTTCCACCCTGGAAGAAGCAGTGTTCAGGATTGTCAGGTATCAATCAAATGTCCACACCTATACAGAATCATAGTGAAACTACATATGTAATAGCTCCAGTGTAAAAATAGTCAAATGCTATTCATGTAAATTGTACTGTATATCTTTAGGTAGCATCAGGGATAGACAAGTCAGAAATGCTTTAGTTTTTCATTAGAGTGCGCTGCACACTCCTATGTTTTGGTTGCCTGGATACTTACATGAATATACAGTATAACAGTGGTAGCTAATGTAATGTAATAATGTACAGAGAGCTGGTTAGTAAGTTATGTACATCAATATAGATATAACAAATAAAGAGACTATAATCATTATCCTCTTCTAAAAGTCTGAATGTAGCCCACTATGTTTGCATACATAAAACTTGGCATGCAGATCTTTCTGGTTGTTGTCAACCTGCTTGTCTGCCAAGAACTAGGAGTAATAAACAACATCAGTTTTTCTTAAACATCCAAGCTAATATGTGTCTGTACTGACGCCATAGTGTTCTAAAATCTTAATTATCTGTCTGTTACAGCCCTGTGCCCCAGGTTTGATTAGTACAGAGGATGGTGTAGATTGCAGGCTCTGCCCTGCTGGATATTCCTGTGACAGAGCAACAGGTTCTCTCATAGCCTGTCAGAATGGACAGCATTCACCAGAGGGACACACCCACTGCCTCCCCTGCCCCTTTGGTTTTGTTTGCAAGGATGGATTTCAAATGAAGGTATGTTTAAATCATGAACTACCAAACCTGGTTGCTTTGCAAGACAACAGTGATGTTACTTACCTCTGGCATTGTACATGGATCAATAAGTAACTGTATGAATGTGCTTGTGGGTGTATTGTTTCAGTGTGGTCCTGGACTGGAGCCTGACCTAAACCGAACTGAGTGTACAGAATGTCTTAAAGGCTACTACTCCACTCTGTGCAGTGCCCAGTGTGAGCTGTGCCTAGCTGGTAAAACTGGAAGATCTTTGCTTTATCATTAATTTAGGTCCATTCGATCACTTTCACCCGGTTTCACCTAATAGAAAAACCTGTGCATCTGATCACTTCAGTGCATTTGATCACCTACTTTCACCTGGTTTCACCCAACCCAGAACTGTTGTTTGGTACAAAATGTTTTATTCATTTCTCCCCACTAGGTAGTTATTGCCCACACAGTGGGATGTCTCAGCCGCTGCCATGTCCGATGGGGCAATACACAGACATAGCCGGCCAGAGTTCATGTAAAATCTGTAACAGTAGTGAAGCCTGTGCATCCATGGCCAGGTCTGAACTGCAGCCTAGCCAGAGGAACAGAATGTCTATCTCATGTCCACCTGGCACACATCGAGATGGAAAGGGACCTGGCTGTGATGTCTGTCCTTTTGGTGAGTTTCTATAACTCCTAAATGTTATAGAACATTTATAAACAGTAATAAGCCCTTATCACTACCAGCAATTAAAAATGATGTTTATAACCCAAACTGCTTTCTTTTAGGACATTATTGTGTAGGAGGTGTTGCTATACAATGTCCAGCTGGAACATATGGACCTAAAGAGGGTCTGCAGAGAGAAAAAGACTGTACTATTTGCCCAGCAGGTAGACCCCTATCTAACAGAGAATATTATAAGAATATATAGAAAAATCAGCTTGTAAGAAGGTTAGGCTGTACAGTAACTTTATAAAGATAACATCCTTTATTTGACTGTCTTATTAGATCACAACAATCCCAGTTAGACAAAATGTTGGGTTAGCTAACAATGATGAAAGACAATGAATAAATTAATTAATAAAGAAATGAAGAAAGTATAATCCATATTTTATATATAAACCATGTAAAACTGTCTTGCCTTTTCCACATTTATAGTGTTACAAATACTAACTGAAAATGACTTAATTAGTACCATATGTCATCCACACAAAAAAGTAATTCATAATATTACATATTTCATTCTTTGCCATCAGAAGTCACTTCAATAATTAAACTGGGTCCATCTTTATGCAAGTATTGTGAAGCATGATCTTAGACCTGTTCCTGGAAAGATGAGGTAGCAGAACATGTTCAGGACAAATTTTGAACATCCCATGTATCACTATAAAATATTTTTCTAAATTTAGAAAAAATACATCTGTGACTATGCCCCGAGGAGGCCGTACACTAAAAGTCACTGAACAGTGAGGACGACATTTAGTCAGAGAACCAACGATGAAGGATAACCATGAAGGAGCTGTAGAGATCCACAGATCTAGAGTTACCAAAGAGAAGTCATTACTAAAAAAAAAAAACCCAGATGAAATCCGATACACAGAAAGAAAAAAGAAAAAAAGGCTCTCTGGTCTGAAAAGATCAAAAGTGAAATATTTGACATTTAGTATTTACATTTTAGTAGACACCCAACACAGCCTATCAACCTGAGAACATGTAGCAATGAAGCAAGTTGGTGGTAGTATCATGGTGGTAGGCGTAATGCTTCCTATGAACAGAGACTCAGAAACTGTTTAGAAACCTGTGACAATACTTGAAAATTGCTGTTCATTTCCATCCAATTTAATAGCACACGAGTAATTTTGTAAACATCAATGCAAAAATATCAGAATTTTAAATCATAATTGCCAGAAGACATACAGCTGCAATTGCAACAAAAGGCAGTAGGAGAAGTGGAAGAAGAGGTAACCATTGTGTCAGAAAAAAATTACAATATGTGTAATACTGAATATGTGTGTAAATACTGAATAATGTTAAATCAAATAATTTCCATATAAGTCAGTTTTGGTTTCCTAAATGTGGAAAAGTTCAAGAGAATGAAATGCATATATGGTTAGTATTTGTTTTGTGAACAGAATTCTTAAATCTGAATGAAATGCATAATTATGTCTAATGCAAAAAAAAAAAAAAAAAACTGCTGTAAAATGCTGTTTCATTGCTGAAATTAGTATAATTTCCTCCAGGGTTTTACTGCTTGGAGGGCACTTCCCGGAGGCCCAGTTCACAGTTTCTATGCCCCCAAGGTTATTACTGTGAGGAGGGCACCGCTGTGCCACATGGGTCACCTTGCCCGGCTGGTACCGCAGGAGGACAACTAGGTCAGACAAGTAGGGCAGCTTGCAAGAGGTGTGCAGAGGGTCGCTACTGTCCCACAGGTAAGGTCGCATACTAATACATGCATTAATACATGTATTACCCACCTTCATACATTTGGAAAGAAAATACTATATCCTCTCTTACTGTATGTACTTTAGTTGTATTTACTTCTGTTAAAGCATAAGTTGTTGTACCGACTGCAATCTAAAATGACTTATTTTTAAACCCACATGAACTATATTTATAGGAACTCATATTTCCTGCCCTCAACTGTTTCCTTTCCTCTTATCTGTAGCACATTGTGTGTGTGATGTGGGTCAGGCTGCATAAGGGATGGAAAACTTCCCTGTTCTACCTTCCTATGTCACTGTTCCTGTTTAAACTGTCACTTTTCTTTCCTTTAGTTTAGTTTTAGTGCATGCATATTTGTTATTTTGAACTATTTCTTGAATTAATACTCTGTTCTCATAGTTAGTCACACTTGCTGTTGTAAAGCTTGGTGACTAAACTTCTCTGCCTTTGGATGAATAAGGGTCTGCAGGTCCAGGTTTGCTCTGTGCCCGAGGGAGATACTGCCCAGCAGGCACAGTTGTGGAAGTTGTATGTCCACGAGGCACCTTCACCCCACATCAAGGCGCTCTTAGTAAGGGCATTTGTACTTTAAAAATGTTATACTTCTTGAACTGAGAAAAAGCAGTTCTATTTATTATTCACACATTTGTGCTTTATAAATCTTAGGTGTAAAGGACTGTCTAAAGTGTCCAGCTGGTTTCTACTGCCCAGAGGGCACAAGTGATCCTTTGCCATGCCAGCCTGGCACTTTTAACCCATTGGAAGGGCAGGATTCAATGACAGACTGTAGGTTGTGTTACCCAGGCAAGGCCTGTACACAGGTGGCCTTGAAGGCACCTGATGTTGAATGCATGCCAGGGTAAGTCTTATAGTAAGCTTGTTTCAACTTTAATTTATGTTAAAGGCCTGTTCAGTTTCAGTTCAAATTTGCAGATAAAACAAAATTTCCTCCATGTCAGCTTTGTATGCCCACCTGGATCAGCACGACCCAATGACCCTGCTAATGTGTGTTCACCTGGAACCCTGAGCAACCGGACAGATCTGACTGACCGCTCTCAGTGCCAGCTGTGTCCGGCACGATACGCCTGTCTGCGAGGTGCCAGTCCACGCTGCTAACTAATGCATTTCCTAATAGCCACAATTCAATACTATAATCATCTGTATTGTATCTGTATCATATTCTAATTCCCTGCTCACTCTCCACTCAGGCACTGGTGGCATACAGAGACCGCCACTCTCCTGCTTTGCTGGGCATTACTGCCCAGTTGGCACCATGTTTCCCACCCAACACAAATGTCCAGCAGGCACCTGGAGTGAACGCAGTGGGCTGGAGTCTGAGAGCGAGTGTCGACCATGCCCACGAGGCTGGTACTGTCTGGCTGGTGTAGGCGTTCCTTCTGGAAGGTGCAGCTCAGGATACTACTGCCCTGAAGGTAGCATGTGGCTCAAAAATGTTATTATAAGCTTAAGAATGAACCTGATGAATCTGAATACTTTTAATAATTTTCACGCATATTTTAATTGAACAATACTATATGTATTAAATTCCTCTCATCAGGAACAATGTATGGCACGCAGTTTCCGTGCCCTAGAGGGACCTACAGCATAAAAATGGGCAATGGTGGAAAGGAGGATTGTGTGGTATGTCCTGAAGGGTATTACTGCCAGGATGGTTCGTCTAAACCTATACCCTGCCCACCGTAAGTAAAGGCCTTGGAGATTTTTCTGCATGCATTATTACTGAAGTGAGCTAGAAGAAGATGCTTTTTATTGACTTTGTGTCTAGAACAACATTTCGACAGTTCAGAGGAGGCCAAAGACCAGATGATTGTGCTGTGTGTCCAGCTGGCTACTTCTGTCCCCACTCAGCCACAGTCCACCCCAGAGTGTGTGGGGCAGGCAGTTATTCTGTAAGCACAGTTTAAAGTACAAAAATATTTTGTGGGCTTCTAATTACAATTAAGGGGGGTCTAGTCAAAGTGTTATGTTCCCACTATTTACATTATGCACCTTACTCTCAGGATGAAGGCTCAGAGGAGTGTCTGCCATGCCTACCCGGTCACTACTGCAGTGATGAGACCACCAGTGAGGAGGCCATGCTTAGAGTGATGGTGTGTCCACCTGGCTTCCTGTGCTCCAAAGGCTTGGATCGGGATCCTCAGCGCTCAGCCGTTCTGTGCCCTATAGGCTTCTACTGCCCTGGAGGTGGTGTTGTAAGTGATCATTAAAGTGTAATGCCAGGTTACAAAAAAACAGTGTCTTCCAAAAATATTGGTGCCCTTCATAAAAATTTGCAAAAATTGTTTAATATTTATATAATATTAAAATGGAAGAAATTATTGATTTTTATGTAACAAAAATCTTATTAAAACTACTGTATACAATTGAAAAAAATTGTCATTCTGGAAAATTTTATAATTTTTTTCTTATTTACTCTCAATCCACAGAAACTCTCTGGTTGTCTAATTAACATGTCCTGTATCCCGGGGGTATAAATCTGAGGTTGCACACAGATCCCTCTTATCTGTTACTATGAGACAAAGCAAAAGTAGACATGAAAGAAACAAACACTATGATTTTTGAACTGAACAGCAGTTTTCATCTATTTTAACCTCAAAATCCTCTTATTATTATAAGTCTTGTTTCTTTCTACCTTAAAGTTTTTGTCAATTTTCATGAAGGGTGGCAATTATTTTGGAAGCCGCTATATTCTTAATCAGTCATTGCAGTCGCTACTTTTCTGCTTTGTGTAGAATCCACATCCCATACCGTGTCCCAATGGCACCTACAGTCGGAAACCAGGACTGCGGGACCCTTTGGACTGCACCGTGTGTCCGGTGGGAATGTACTGCTTTTCTCAGCAAGCACATGAACATCCAATTACTGAACCAGTGAGTCTTTATTTTTCATTTTCTTTTACTTTTAATTAGATTTTCAATAAAATAAATAGTTTTCAATTGCAATTATGATGCAACATTGCTCCTTCATTCCCTCAGCTCATGCCATCATTTCTGTTGAAACTACAGTAGGCATGCCATTAGAGTTACATTTTAAAAGCCTTATTATTCTATGATCATGCGCTTATGCTTAAAAAACCTTTGTTTTCACTGGCCTCTAAACAAGCTTATGTAATAACTGAGAATACTATTGAATTATATAAAGATGCTCTACACTATTTATTTGATGTTATCTAATAATTGACAAAAATTGGGGTTCTTATATTACAATCAGCTCATCTGGACTTAGTACAGTATATACTTTAATTATATACAGTAAATGATATAATATAATATAATATAATATAATATAATATAATATAATATAATATAATATAATATAATATAATATAATAT
>JAQMYJ010000003.1:20158266-20184101 GCA_030014305.1 Clarias laeviceps | reverse complement strand
AGAAAATAAATCACTAAACAAAAACAAAGAAATTTGCAAGTGACCCCAAACTTTTGAACGGTAGTGTATATATATATGTATATTATATGTGAATCAATTACATTCTGAAATCTTGAGATGTTGGTACTGATGGAAGGTGAAGGGGAGAATATCACAGCATTTATGTGGCTATTGCAGAATGCCATCAACCTGGATTCGATCCTCAGGGCTTTGCAAATGCATGATCATATTGTATTGGATTTAAAATTTAAAATATATATATATTTGCATACATAATACAGTATAAGAATATCTATTATTAATTTCATTATCAAAAAGCTTTCAATGTAGTACATCATGTTTTTGCATATAATAACAGTAAGCTGTTAGCCAGTCTTATAGCTATGAGCTGTGAGATTTTGTGTAAAAGATTATTCAAATTAATTTAATAAAAATTCTCTTAAAATGACTAAATTGGGCTAGGAAAAACATACTGATGTATGGAAATCTAGTTTGCTATTTATGTTTATTAAATTAATACAAACTAAGTAATGAATATGTTGATAAGTGTTATTCTCTTCTTAAAGGATAAAACAGCACTTCATTTTTCTCAGTGTTGGCACTGTTTTCACATGCCTGAGTGTTCTAGATTCAACAAAGAAATCTGTCATCTATAGATATTAACTAATCAACCCAGTAAAATTTGACAGCACAGTCAATGTACATAGTGCAGCTGCTTCAAAATACAGTGAATCTCTCTCTCTCTCTCTCTTTCACTCATTCTCTATACCGCATTCTCTATACCGGGACAGGGCATGGAGTCTATTCCATGGGACTCAGGGTACGAGGAGGGGAACACCCTGAATGGGGTTCTAATCCATAGCAGGGCACCAGCACACACACACACACACACACACACACACACATGCATTATTACAGAATGCAGTATTTGGAATTAGGCTACACCACATTCCTTTAAACTATGGGAGACTGTGAATTACATTGAAATTAAATTTAAAAAATAAACAAATTAAAAGATTTTGGGAATGTCAATAAAGTAGGAGGATTTTATTGTTTATTTCTCTGCCGAGATACAATATATGGCCAAAAGTATGTGGACACCCGGCCCCACTCCTATGAGCTTTCCCCAAAATGTTGACACAAATTTGGAAGCAAACTAAGTTAAAAAAAAAAAAATTAAGCACCATTTAAAACTGTAAAGCCTATTACACCTCGGGCCTCCTCACCTGGCATTAGCTGACTTTACTAATCCACTAAATAGCGAATGAGCATAAATACTGTACTCGCAGCTATGCTCCAAAATCTAGTGGGAAGCTTTTCCAGAAGGATATTATAAGAGTAAAGAGAAACTAAATCTGGAATAAGCACATGTGAGTTTGGTGGTTAGGTGTCCACATTGTTAACATGTATAACATATATATTGTTTTAATTTATTGTTGTGTGCTCTGTATCTGTATTAAATCTGCCTGTCATAGATTTAATGATTTGTCCACTACATTTCCACATACAGGGTATTTTTGCATCAGTGGTGCTAAGACCTCCTCTCCTGTAGACGGGGTTACTGGAAACAGATGCCCAGCAGGATATTACTGCCCACAAGGGTGCACTTCACCTCAACACTGCCCTGATGGCACATACTCCAACACTACTGGTACACATAGTTTATAATTTAAACACACATTACTAGTGTGTTTAGCTGTTGAATTGTAGCTGCTGTTTACTGCACTTTCATCGAAATCATTTAGTCTAGTTATTATAGAAACTGCTGAAACTATTAATTATTTAGCTTCTCCCACTCCTGCTGTTAAAGCCACATTATCTAGTATATATTATTATGTTTTTAATATGATGATGTGTAAGCCTGCAATGGAAGAATGTTAATATATTAAAATAACTGTGGATGATAAAGGATTTTCTGACTCACACACACAATGTAATATAAATGAATTCATCTAGTGATTGTCATGGAATTTTATTGCAGTCATTTTTTTCATACCCTCCAGCTCTACTGCTGTGCATCTCCATTAGATGCAAATAATACATGCTGTTTTTTTCACAATTGTATGCTTTTTTCAATTTATTCTGTTCTGTTGTTTTTGTAATTTGCAGTTATTATTATTATTATTATTATTATTATTATTATTATTATTATTAAAGAGGTGTGCTGTATGTACAGGGGCTGCCAAGTGCAGTGACTGTCCTCCTGGATGGCTTTGTATGGAAGGCGAGGAGGCCCAGCTTTGTCCGGAAGGACACTACTGCCTGGGGGGCACAGTGGAGGATGTCCTCCCATGCCCTCCAGGAACATACAACCCCAAAGCAGGACAGAGACAAGTTGAGCAGTGTTCACTGTGCTCAGCTGGTGAGAACAGTGCCCCTGCTATGCTTACTTCTTTGGCAGTGTTTATTGCATTCATCGGGTATTGTATTTATCACACCCACCTATCATTTTAAGGAATGTACTGTGAGGAATGGGGACTAGTGGAACCAACTGGTCCCTGCCAGTCAGGGTATTTTTGTCTAGCAGGTATGCCAAGTTAGTTTCATCTGTCTCTTTATAAAAGCTTCAATTTCCCCACATCGTTTTATTAGAATCTCATCCTTGATTGCATTGTCAAATGGCGGTTATGTATTTAGTCAAGGCTTCCTATATGACCTTCATTCTTCCAGGCATTAATTTTAGGAACCCTGATGGGAACTTTAGCACAGGGATAGGGGGAGCATGCCCTAGAGGCCATTACTGTCCTGAAGGCACCAGCCAACCTCTTCCCTGCCCACTTGGGACCTTTTCAAGCAGGTAACACTTAAAGCTTAACACTTAAGCAGCTATAGTACAACCCACCCATACGTTTAATTAAATAATAAGATGTCTAAATAACTGTCTTTCTGCTCACAGCCTTTATATCACAGAGAGCTCAGGCTGTAGTTTGTGCCCACCTGGCCAGTTCTGTGACTCTGTCGGCCTAAGCAGGCCATCTGGACTATGCCAGGAGGGATTCTATTGTCCCAGTGGTGCTATTTCCACCACAGGTATGATCAATTGTGATAATACAGTATGACTACAGTATGTTGGTCTCATTAGTGTTACTAATGAAGTAAGACTTGTTAATATGGCTAATTAACTTGTGTGCAGGTGCTGGCACTGATGGGGGGTTATGTCCCCAAGCACACTACTGCCCACTAGGCAGCGTCATGCCTCTTCCCTGTCCGGCTGGTACCTACACAAACCTTACTGGACAAGTTAAATGTAGCCTCTGTCACGCTGGATACTATTGCCCAGAGAGCACCAACAAATACACTAAGTTTCCATGCCCTCCTGGATTCTACTGTCCTGATGGTAAGCCATGAAATGCAATGATCTCTGATTTCGCATTCACTTGTTTATCCTACAAATTTAATGCACTGAATATTTTTTACAGGCACAACACATGCCACTCAGTTCCCATGCCCAAGAGGCTACTATAACCCTGAGCCTATGACCCAGAGCCTGGACAGCTGCCTGCCCTGCCTGCCAGGCCACTACTGTGAGAAGGAAAGATTAACAGCTGTGTCTGGGAAATGCAAGGCTGGTTAGTTCCTCAGTTAAAACAAACAGTATACTGTATTTTTAACGTCAAGTGATTTTACGAGTGATTTAATATGCCCTCATTGAACACTTGGAACACCTTCTAATTTATGCAGTTAATTAATCAACTTATCATGTGCCACACGTTTTCTTGGCACACTTGGATCCTGTTAATCAAAATCATTGCTTGAATCCTATAGCCTATTTCAGTATTTTTCCTCACCATGTGCATCCATTTTCCCATTTTGCCCATATTCTAATGGCTACTTCCAGTGTCATTTCACAAAGCAAAAGTCTCCACATTTGGTTTCATAGACTGAGTGCAATGCTTTTCAGTGGCCAGAATTGGCTACAACGCCGTTGTTACTGCAGATTTTTCAGCTGAACATCCATCATGCAAATTTCCTGTTCTACACATCCTAAAGGTGCTCTATTTTATTGGGTTTTGGTGACCGTGGAGGCTGTTTGAGTGCAGTGAACTCATTGTCATGTTCAAGAAACCATACTGAACTTTGTGACATGAAACATTATTCAGTGATCATAAAGGAATGGACATGGCTCTTTATTTAGGAAATTGGAAATTTTGACACATTTTTTTAGGTTCTTAAACAAACACACAACATAGTTATGATCTAAATGTTATTCTCTTTAATAGTCTGCTTTATACTACTCTCCAGATTGATACTTGAGAGGATTTGGAAATTAAAATTATATAAATAATTAAATACATATGACATGTACATAATGAGTGGTAACACCAAAGGTGATTCACCGATACAGTATGTCTCAAATCACAGTTTGGTATAAAGTTTTGTGACTCTAACACGGATGTGTTCATACATCATTCTATTGTTTCTATACAACTTTGATATACAATTACCCTCATGTTTTGCTCTTCTCTTTCTTTTCAAGGTTGGTTTTGTGTCTCTGCTGCCTGGAACCCTCAACCCTTCGATCTGGATAATTACACCAGTGCTAACTGTCTGTGTCCTGCCTCCTCCACCGGTGGACGATGTCAGGCAGGGTTCTTTTGCCCAGCAGGAAGCTCTGAACCTACACCCTGCCCTCCTGGGGCCTTCTGTAATGCCACAGGTGTGTTGGATTCTTCTTCTTCTTCTTTTTCTCCTTCTTTCACTTCTGTACTAAAACTGAAGATAATTTTGATAAACATATTTAGAGATTAATTCCTGAGAAACCCAAGTACAGGTATTCACCAACTTACGAACATTCAAGTTACGAATTCCCACAGATATGAACAGACCAGAGTATTATTTCCGGTTCAATCAAGATAGAGTTCACAGTCCAATACAGGGGAAAACAGCTCGGAGACAAAATTGGCGTCCGAGATTTCCCTCGCGATTTAAAGACGCAGAGACAACACTGTTTTATTGTTATTAATTTCCTAAGGTGTGATTATGTTTTTTGACCACATGATGGCAGTGTGAGGAGAGAGGACAGATTTAGTCAAGTGGATTGGAATGCTTTACATTGTATATTCATGTCAAAGGCATACAAGTCTCACTTTGTCGAACTTAAGAACAAATCAGACTTACGAACGTACTCCCAGAACCGAACTTGTTTTTAAGTCGGGGACTACCTGTACAGTTTTGCTATGTTATTCATGTGGTGTAGGGGATTCACATGAATGTAATTAGTTGTTGCCTTAATGGATTAGAAAAATGTATACATTAATGTCTTGTGTCTTGATTTAATAATAATAATAAAAAAAAAAAGACTTGTAGGACATGTTTGCATTTTTCTCTTGAGGCATAAGCCATGACTTTGTGTACTCAACATATTGAATAATTAGCTTAATTTCCATTGATAGTTAGTGGTGGTGAAATGCACAAAAGTGGAATCTGTGCTTGACTGTAATAATTAAAAATATATGTTTATGAGAAGTTTTTGTTTAGTTCCAAAAGCAAAATATTCTTTTAAATAACAGTAGTGTCAAAATTGCTTTCAGGTCTGGATTTGCCAAGTGGTCCCTGTGCTACAGGTTATTACTGCACTGGGGAAGCAACTCAGTCTAAACCAACAGATGGCATCACTGGTGATATTTGCCCTCCTGGCTCCTATTGTGGTAACTACGGCTCACTGGTCAAACTAATGTATCTGTAGATGACAATAAACCACATTAGCAATTGCTCTATTCCTGTCAATCAGCTGAAGGATCTAGAGAGCCAGAACCATGTCCAGTGGGAACATTCTCTCCAGTAACAGGTCTGAAGCATCAGTCTCAGTGTCAGTCATGCAGAGCGGGTCACTACTGCAGCACAAGAGGCCTGATAGCACCTACAGCGCCTTGCAGTGAGGGTAAATATAGCAAAAGTACTCAATATACAAACCAGAGCTGAAAGTAAAGTCTTGTTCATGTGGGATTAAATCACTGGTTTCCCCAGTAATTATTTTAGACACCAGTAATTATTACCACCATTGATGTTTCATTTAGAAGGGTCTGCTATCTAGGGGGAATGTGTATTAGATTTTCATAATGCTAATGCCTGTGCAGCTAATTAGACAAGTAGATTAATGTGTGAGCACAGACTGAATCAGGAAAGATTTGTATACTTGCCAAGAACTCGATGAACATCCGTCAAACTGAGCTAAAGGCAGGATGTGTCTTCTACACACATGGTCTATCAATCTCACAGAAATAGAACATAATTCAAGTTCAATCCTCAGTCTATTTATAAAACCTCATAATCTTTATAGTCATGTTTTGAGGCTATATCTACCTGTCCTTGTCCTCTGTATGACAGGTTATTGGTGTCCCCCTGGCCAGACTGATGACCTAGCTGTACCTTGTCCGCTCGGTCATCAGTGTCCCCCAGGAAGCCCTGCTCCAGTTATCTGCCCCTCTGGGACTTACCAGGACAAGAAAAAGCAGGCCAACTGCACAGTCTGTGAAGAGGGCAAGATATAGTTATAAACATCTTGTTATGAACCAGTATGTTAAGTACTGAACATAAACTACAGTTTCATACGATTTCTTAATTTGTTGTTTTCTCTCTAATCAGGTTTTTACTGTGACAATAGCTTTGGAGTCAATAATGTATCTGTCCTGCAGTCATGTCCTAAAGGATATTACTGCCCTAAAGGAACCCGCTATGCCACACAGTTTCCTTGTCCTGTTGGAAGCTACAACCCAAAAGAGGGTGCAGACAGCTTAAGCAGCTGTCTTTTGTGTCCTGCAGGACACTTTTGCCCATTTTTTGGCTTAGCAGAGCCTGCAGGTAAGCTACAGGGCTAGCTATGTAATTCTGCTAATGCATTATAATGATTTGAGTTAGAATTGATTTTGTATTATAGGGTTGTGTATATCTGGGTACTGGTGCAGAGAGGGCTCCCATTCAGCCCGTCCTTCTGCTGGACCATCAGGATCGCTTTGTCCAGTTGGACACTACTGCCCGAATGGTAATACAGCAGTGCCATCAGTCACAGTTATACATAAAGTCATAATTAGCAAGGTTTGGTGAAAAACCGCATGATGTCACTCATAGAATTTTGTAAAGAATAAAATATAATAGGGGCATCCTGGAAATGTATCAATGATTGCATCCTATGATAGAGCCTTATGTCTAATGTTATGGATTAAAAAGTCTTTTGTGAGCCACCGAGTGGTGCAGTGTAAAGCGAGTTCGATCCCCAGGTGATGTTGTAACCTCTCGCAGCCGGAGGTCTAAAGAGAGCTGATTGGCCGAGCTCTCTCACAGAGGAGGGATGAGAGGTACTTCGTGCTCCCACATTAATAACGGCTCTACAGCCAATCAGGGGCGTCTGTGAGCTCACTTAAGTGGAAGGAACGGATAGCGCTGTCCTCCGAGTGTGTTATGCCGCCCCCAACAGTGCGTGAGCGAGCAGTTCGAAAATATGCGGTCGGTGACATCACATGGGTCGCAGGAAACACGTGATAGTCTGCGGCCCTCCCGACTGAGTGGTAGTAGAAGCTTAATGTGGGAGCCCCCTAGTGACTGGGAGGAATTGGACACGACTAAATTAGGGAGAAAATTGGGGAAAATTCAAAAAAAAAAAAGTCTTTTGTTTCTTTTAAACCACAACAATTTGCTTATTACTTATTATTAAAATATATTTTAATGATCATGAATGCCTACTTTTTAGTAGTTTATAGTTTATACATTTAATATCCATAAGACAAGTTAGTTTCTGATATCACCTATGTTATAGTGTTCCTGCCCTCATTCCAATGTTCTCAGATTAGGATTTAAAGGCTTTTTCTGTAAAGCTACTTTGGGACATTGACCATTGTTAAAAGTGCTACACAAATAAAACTGAATCAACATAATTGATTTGTATTGAATCCATCATAACCTGACCAGGATAAAGCTGTTATCAAAGACATATGAATGAATAAACAGTTGACCAATACCAGGTTCTCTTTTTCTAACCCTTGAAGTTCTTGAAACAAAAAGACAGCTTAATATGTTCTTCTGTCCTGAAGATGTTCCTGTGTAAGAAAACTTATACCTAAGGCTCATATTGGCCGTTTAAAGATGCCTACTTACAGATGTTTTCCCAAGATCAGCTATTTGATTTAGCTAAATAACAATGCACATTTAACAGTTGATTATTAGGCTTAAATTATGTGGAAAGTCTGCCATACAAGTCCATGGGAATGTATTGTTACTATAGAAACAATTATGTATTTAAACAAGTGTAGCTTAAAACCGGTACCCTGTAACCTGTATTAAACCAGTAGCTTAAAACCAGAACCAACATCAATGCCATGTTGCTGTTAAAATTTGACCACTCTGACCAATCAGGTCTGAGACTTTAACCAAATCTGAACAGACAAATGTTTGTGCAGGTTGATTCTACTTTAATAACAGCTAAAGCAAGGCAAAGAATATCCAAAAGGTTATTCAGCTCAAGGTGAAGAAACAGGCAAGGGTTGAGAGAATCACATAAACTCATGCAACAATACAAAACACTGAGTCAAAAACAAACTTCAAATGTATGGAATATGGCAATAACTGGTGAGAGTGACTCAGAGCATTATTAATCAGCATGACTATATTTAAGCATTATTACATCTTATTCTACACTGCATAGCCAACAAAATGCCACCCTTTCAGAAGGATTAAATTATTTGTGCTGCATGAGATTTGAAATGACTGAAACTGGGCAAAGAAGCCTTCAACACACTATCAAAACCTGGAAGGATAATGCTAAACCATCAACTATGTTAAAGAAATGTCACACACACACAAAAAAAAAAATCAGGAATGGAGATCACTTGTGAAGTTGCATTTTAAAAACCATAATTCTGTATAATTGTGAAAGTAACAGTATTTACTGGACATACGCACACAATGTGATTACAGTAGAATGCAGGGGATTGGTAATACTGTAAATATCTGTGTGACCATGAGAAAACCAGTTATTAGTCAGACTAATTAGAAAAAAAACTTCAATTTGTTAGGGAGAGTGGACTTTAGAGCAATGGGAAAAGGTAATCTGATGTGGTCTGATGATTCCAGATTGAACCTATTCCAGGGTGATGGGTGGTTAAATAAATAAATTGTACTATGTGTGATTATTTATTTATTGTTGGCACCGGAGGTGTATTATCAGATTATTTTGTTCATGTTTAGCATATATTTTTTTATTTATTAGAAAAAAGCGATAGGAAGCTCAGAGCCCAAGGAACCCTTTTTTCGACAACAGTGTACAGCCAAAAGCGTGGTTCTGGGTTATGTGCTATCATTCCATCATTTTTTTTGCATTCTGTTATACCTGTAACAATGAGTTTATTTTCACATTGCAGGTACTATCAGCCCTATGCCATGTCCATTAGGCACCTTGTCAAACAGCACAGGCCTGAGGAGTGAAGATGAGTGTCAGTCATGCCCTGGAGGATTCTACTGTGCTACTACTGCTCTGTCTTTGCCCACTGGACTCTGTTCTGAAGGGTGTGTTCAAAAACAAACCTATCAGTATTTTTACATGAAAATGATTCATAGAAACTTTTACCGAGGTACTCAGTATATTTGCATTTTGTTTCTGAAAGATTTTATTGCATTGAAAAAGCAACAACCCCCATGCCTACTGATGGGACCTCAGGAAACATTTGCCCACAGGAGCATCATTGTCCCGATGGAACCACTCGACCTGTGCCGTGTGATCCAGGGACATTTATGACTGCCACACAGGCCTCTAAGTGTCGGCCCTGCACTGCTGGGTGGTACTGTGCGGACGGAGCTCGCTTACTCTGTCCACAAGGTTGGAGTGATTTGTTAATTTCTTATACTCCTCATAGACATGTGCAATATTAACATGTGTTTATGTGATAGATACCCTTAATTTGTTAAAATACTGAAGGGTATTTAGAAATTGGTCAAACAGATGATCACACATATAGTTATACACAAAATAATTAATGCACAATAAAAAGGTAAAAATGGAGACCATGTGGACATTTGTCCAATTTGTTCTGGGACATGGTGGTGCAACACTTTAAGTAGTTAAATTCATTATGTCCTGTTACTAAGTACCCTTCCTGCAGAGCACAGAATCGAGACAATAAATAGGATAAGAAAGCAAACAGCGCCCCACTGTGCATTTTACTTGACTTGTCTAACAATTGTTGATTTACCTGTAGGCTTTTACTGTCCAGAAGGCACAGCTTATGAGTGGAGAGCTTGTCCATCAGGTACCTACAGCCCAGACTCTGGCTTAAATGAGCTCTCCCAGTGCAGGCAATGTGATGGAGGACACTTTTGCTCCTACCAAAATGCTACCGCTGTGTCTGGACAGTGCTCTGCAGGTTATTACTGCAGACGTGGAAACACCTCACCACAGCCTCTCACCTTGTCCACAGGTACAGTGAAGTCACAGTGAAAATGAGAGCTATAATAGGATTAGCTTGTCTAATGTCTACTATAATAAAACAGAATAGCTGAGCTGGCATTTTTCTAATTAAGTACAGTGATATCTAAATGTATTTAGACAAAAGTGAAATTCGATGTTTTAATGACATTCTCAAATCAATTTCAATTTAGTGTCAAGTCCTTTCTTCATCAAAACCTTCTGGATCCGGTTGAGCATAGAGTCAAAAAAGACGTCTGCAGTACTCTGGTGTCACTAGCTCAGTCCATGCCTGCTTGATTGCTTCCTGAAAATCACATATAGAAATTTGCCCTAGTTTCCCTAGAATTCCCGAGTTAATCAGTTGGATACCCTGTATACAGCAAGAAAAAAAATCCTGCCACATGTGTTCCATCTATTAAATAAAGCAGCTGGTTGTTATTAACTCCACCACTGTAAGCACAGCTGTCATTGAATGGATCGTATTTTTGGATTAATTAGAGATTACCTATGCAAAATCAAGACAATGCACTCAAGGGAAATGAAAACATCTCTAAGTATGGTGTAAATAAAAAATAATGTAAAACTGTAAGAAAATTTGATTATTTTACACAACTGGCTTAGAGCAAGTCTTTGACGGTTTTTTAAGTATTTGTAGCATGTGTTAGGTATTAAAACACAGCACACATCGAAATATTTTATTTCTCTACAATTTCAGTTCTTATAAATGGTCCATAAGGGTCTTACAAACATGAAACTGGTTCAAGTTCTGCTTTGTAACCAGAATTAAGAAAACTGTATTGTTTTCTTAGGAGATGGTGGACCCTGTCCTGCTGGTCATTTTTGTCCAGAAGCCACCGCTGACCCCCAGCCTTGTCCAGTGGGCACTTTTAGTGATGGGACTAAATTAGCTTCAGAGGTATGTGCAAATGTACAAATTTGTACAAATGTGTCGCACTGTGGATATCTTCTTATTGCAAGATCCCATTGATCATTTATTATTGTTATTGCATTTGCAGCAATTTATTGCTATATGCAAATTTAACTATGTCTGCTGATAATGTGTTATAATGTGCGTGTATGGTGTGTTATAAAGATACACTTCTCTCATGCAGGACAAGTGTGTTCCCTGCTCTCCTGGTCATTACTGTGACAGACCTGGACTGACTGCTCCCAAAGAGGAATGTTGGGAAGGTTTTTACTGCACTCAAGGAGCTTTGCTGCCCAATTCTTTGATCACGGACCACAGAGGAGGGCCATGTCCTGCAGGTTTTCAGGCTTTCTCTGTTCAAGTTGAATTAAATCTAACTTGCATCCCTATAAGACCTCGACTTATAATGTCCACGATCTTTGTACCATACCATAGGTTACTTTTGTCCTAGAGGGTCGAGTGTGCCGCAGTCCTGTCCACAAGGATCCATCAGCATCAGTGAGGGCCAAGCCAGCTGCAGCCTGTGTCCCCAAGGGTACACATACTTACTTACTTCCAATAGGATAATAGCACTATGTGACATACAGAAATACAAGTTCACCTTTGGTATTTCTAGGCAGATATTCAAGTAGAATAAATCAGTTGTCCACGGATAATACACAGCAGAAACAAGCGGGAATTAATTAAATGCCCAGAAAACCATTAGAGAAAATGTTGAGTGCAAGCACTTAATAACTCTACTGATAGTGACCTCTGGTGGTCAGCAACAGAAGTGAGAGTAGTGACTATTACAACTAACTAGTGGCTCAGTGGTAGGTGTTTCGCCTGCCATGCGAATGGCCCGGGTTCGATTCCCAGCCAGTGCCCAAACCCCAGCCACTGGATGCAGTGCCGGTCCCAAGCCCGGATAAAATTGGAGGGTTGCGTCAGGAAGGGCATCCGGCGTAAAACCTGTGCCAAGTTGTTGTGCGGACCGGATATTCCGCTGTGGCGACCCCTTGCCGGGAGCAGCCGAAAGACCAACAACATAACATTTGAGACATAGCACGAGACATCAAAGTGCAGGGAAATCTGAGAGTTTACTATTGAGGGGCAGTATGTCTTATTTCTGTATATTCCAATTACTGATGTCTTGAGCCACCCCTCATTTCTTAAATGCATTGGGAACAAATTTCTTACTGTGACAGGCTGCAAAGTGCCTAAAGATACAATTTTCTTTTTTTCTTTTTTCTTTTTAAGTAACAACCTCAGCAGCAACCTCATTTCCCCTCTTGTCTGTTCCAACCACTCAGCATTCAGCATCACCAGTATACTAATCACCGGCCTGATCATCTGTCATCATCTGCACTTGTTTCTCACTGCTTTATGCCAAGTTAGGTGTTTTTGATGATTAAATGATTCATAGGTGACTGCGTAACTTAACAAAACATTCCCCTTATACTGGTCATACTTGAGATCTATTCCTCAAGATTGCATCAAAAAATGCAAGAAAGTCTGGCTCTTTGGAAGCGAAACATGAAAAAATAAGGGGTGGCTCATGACTTTTTCACAGTACTGTGTAATATTTCTCTGACTCATATGTGTCATTCTAAAGCTTACTTTTCTTTCATCACATACCTGTATCTGAAATTAAGCATTGTTGAGCATTGTGACAGACAGCAAAAAAGGCGCAAAGGTCCATATATCTTGTTCTAACATATGGACAATGCTCTGGATAACTGAATCTCAAGATTTTTTTTTTCTCGCTTCAATATAGGTACTACTGTCAAGGCAACAGCTCTATCACTAAAAGCAGAGAATGCCCAGTGGGCCATTACTGTCCCACAGGCACATCACTGAAGACTCAGTATCCATGTCCTGCAGGGACGATTAATCCGTACACAAGAATGAGCAGTGTAGATAACTGTTTACCATGCACACCAGGTACAATACTTTTGTAAAATCTTAAAATCCATACATTTATTTTATAGATCATTTGCCTTAATTTTTTTTTAGATAAATTCAGTAAATTAGTTATAAATTTGTCATACAACTTTTCAGAGATTCCACAAAACTTTTGAAAATGCATGTAAAAATTACACCAAAAAAAATACACTTTATCGTATTGGCCCATGTTGAATGGATAAAACTACATAATAAATATAAAATAATAAAATTATATAGTATGTCTTTACAGTGAGAAACATAACTATATGTAAATAATAAAAATAATAATAATTAATCACTCTCCCTTTGGCAGGTTTTTTCTGCAAGGCTCCTGGTCAGAGTTCCCCATTTGGGCAATGTGCAGCTGGATACTTCTGCCTCACTCGGGCTGTGTCCCCAACCCCTGAGGATGGAATAACCGGAGATCGATGTCCTCCTGGTCATTACTGTCCTATGGGCTCGTCATTTCCACTGCCCTGTCCCCCAGGCCACTACAGCAACAGCAGCAAGAACACAGAGCTCTCTGCCTGTCTGCCCTGCCCTGCTGGTGAGAGCTGGGTGATCAGCCCAATATGTAAAGGAAAGCCATAAACTATAGGACATTATTGTCTTTTGAGTGGTGTGACATTTTTATAGATCATTACTTGCACAATATTTGCTTTTCTCTATTGTAGGATTTGCTTGTTCCAGCAGGGGGCTCTCTGCTCCTTCTCATATCTGCCATGCTGGTTATTACTGTCCACAAGGACAGACCTCCAGTCAGCCTGCTCAATATATGTGTTCGCCTGGCCATATGTGCCCCCCAGGCAGTGCTTCTCAGACTCCTTGTGCTCCTGGGAGCTATCAAAGCCTACACACACAGGTTAGTGAATGGATCTAGGTGTTGTTTTTAAAGCAAAAAAAAACAAGTTTCCAGTTGTTTACAAGCTTACTTGATTCAGATGTATGGTGGGATGCAATCAATATTGATATTAGTTATTAAATATTGTTAACATTGATTATGCTTAACCATATAAAGATGTGTGAGAAAGAATTGTCTTAGGAAATGCACATACATTAACCATAAGAATCATTATACCTATGTCTTGATAGACCCCAGAAACTTAAGACAATAATCACATGACCACACCTAAACTGCCAGTACAGTGATGGATGTGTTTTCTATAGGCAGAGTGTTTTCTTTGTCTGCCTGCGTTTTTCTGTGCCGGCTCAGTTGATCCTGAAACAGGGATTATGAGAAGCACCATCACACCTATGCCATGTCCCATGGGACATTACTGTACAGCAGGTAAACAAATTTCTTGGAATATTCCAACAGAAAGAAGTTAACAGATTTTTTCTTCATCTTAAAGAAGTTATGTTTCGATCAGGTACAAAATCTGGGTATGAGTTCCCCTGTCCAGTTGGTACTTACAGTGATGAGTTAGGTATGTCCAGTGTTGGACAGTGTATTCCCTGCCCCGGTGGACAGTATTGTGGCTCCTCAGGCCTGTCCACACCTACGGGAGACTGCTCTCCAGGGTGAGTGACTGCCTCTACAGTCCATTACACACACTATTTCACCGCAACACTGTACCAAGAGGCATAAATTACTGTCTACTAACATCTGTTTTTGTGTGTTTAGGTATGTGTGTATCCAGGGTGCATCTCAGTCACAGCCACCTGGAGATGCCACAGGAAGGAAATGCCCAGCAGGCTTTTACTGCACGGCAGGCACCAGTCATATGCAATCCTGCCCTCCAGGAACATTCAGCTCATTAGAAGGTCTTAATCATATGTGTATTCTGTAAAGGTCATGTTCTCTTGCTGTATGGCAAATTAAATCTATTAAAATGTATGTTTCTGATTATAATTGGACATTAATGTGTAATTCATATTGCATTTTGTTTAAATATATGTGTCAACAGGTGCAATTTCTATTTTGGAGTGCCAGCAATGTCCACCTGGTCAGTATTGTGCAGACTATGCGTCGATTTCACCATCTGGCTCTTGCAACCCAGGATATTACTGCAGTCTTGGATCAATGTCCCCAACACCTCATCATAACAGACGTCATGGTGAATAACTGTGCTCACAAATGTAATGAAGGAGTAAAAGTATACTCTATGTTACATGCTAATTCCCACTCACCAGCCAGCCCAGGCCCATAATCCAACAGCCACCAATGATAGAGGCTAGGACATGCTTTCTCTGGGCACCATGTCACTAACCAACCTTATATTTACTTCTGCTCATGTTGTGTAACAGGGCAGAATGACACTTTTGGAGAAAAGTGCTATTTACCCTCTTTTGCATACATATTCAAACAAGTGGCTAATGTTTCTCATTATGATTGGAAGGACAATCAACTCATGCCATCCTTTCCACCCCTTTTAAGTCCCATGGCTCCTAGGTCAAACAAGGTTTCAAACTCGTTTCCCAATTGTTTTTTTTTCTGTAACACAATTTTTCAAAATGTTTACAGCATTTTCAAACAATTTCCCTATTTTAAATTTTTTTTGCTTTCTAATCACAATCAGGCTCGAACTGAAGTACAGTGGTACCAAATAAGCACATTCCCTCTTTGAAAAGAAAAAAAGTGGAAAGGAAGAAAAAAATATTAATCTAAAGTATTTAATGACTGCCTCAGCACTATCCTTCCAGTTTTTAATATTGCATTCTTACCCCAATCCCAGTAATCTCCTTAGTTATTTTATTTGCTTTATGCAGGCCAATAATTTATTCCACCTGATTCACAGAACATCTTTTCCAGGACCATGTGATACATTCTTTGACATGGTAATTTAAGAAGTAATTTGATGCGGTGAGGAGCTACATGTACTCTTACAAAAGAACTGTTACCAGCTACTGCAAAAACTGCATCTTTTTTTGCCATGCAGTGTGAGTTTTAATTAAACAAAAGACAAACATTTGCTTCTTTCTTCTCCAATATTCAGAAATTCTAGTGAATGGTACATGCCCGCATACAATAGATTGGTTTTAAGTTGAAAAGGCTGGAGTATTTTACACAAATTGACAACACTAGCATTGTGATTTTGTCTTTCCAGAGGATAAAGTGCATGGGTCAAATTCAGAAGAGGATCTCTTTGATTTGGATCGGGTCACTGGGAATCTGTGTCCTCTGGGTCATTACTGCCCTACTGGAAGTGTCCAGCCATTAAAATGTCCACCAGGTAACATTGTAACCACACAACATTTAGCACTTAAGACCTAGTACTTCTAGGTTTTGGCAAAAGGAGGAGAACATTTACCTGGGCTACTTTCGGCCCATATTTAAAATCACTCAACCGTTAAATTTAAAAGTTTTTAGATATATTGGAAAACTCAATGCTAGAAAAAAATGTTATTAATATACCCAAATGTTGTACATATCCATCCAACAACACAGTGAAGTGTGAAGGAAGAAGATTTATTATATGGAGCTGCTTCTCTGCAAATAGGTCATTACAAGTCAATAGAGGAAACATGATTAAAGCAATTTACTGGTGCATATTGGAGGAGAAATAAATTTCATTTGCCAAGAAAATAAATGAGGGGAGAAGACAGCAACCCCAAACATATAGGCAAACCAAAAAAATCTCACGAAAACTTTGGATAGCATAACCTCTTAACATTTATTTTGTGGTTCCATCAAAGAGACTGTTATAACCTTGGGGAACTGAAGATGATTTGCCAGGACGAACTGACAATATAACCACAATGCTGCAAAACAGCTTTCCACTTGTTATTGTGTAATTGTTTTTACTTATTATTATTATTATTATTATTATTTGTTATTAGCTTTTTGTACAAATGTAAAAAATTTAGTTGAAATATGCACCAGAAATATGTATTTTTTAAATACTTTTTTCTTTCACTGTATTTTTTTAATTATAATTATTTGTATATTTGATTTGACCCTGTTTAAAAAGATGATACCTATCGTAAGGAGGTTTGTTTGCAGTTGAGCATTAAGTCAATTTCACTTGCTCAACCTTATTTCCCTAAGAACTATCACCTCTCTATTCGATACATTAACAATATCCTAGGATTTATTTTTTTCATTTTATTTTATTTTTTTAAATGGACAGAAAATATTACGTGATCAAAAAGTTTACATATTCAGTTATATACACAGTTTAACACAATTGCATGTTACTAAATATTACATCCATGCATTTTATAGGAACATTCCTGGGTTGGTATGGTGCTGCATCTAGGTCTGATTGTAATCCATGTACACCTGGATTTTTCTGCCCTGATTGGGGCCAGAGCTCTGTGGATCGTCTATGCCCAGAAGGCTGGTTCTGCCCTGCAGGCACTGTGTCTGCACATGAACCTGGTAGGCCCTAGGGGCAATCCTAAGTATTGTTTTTTACAGAATTATGAAAATGTGTAGGCTTATATACCAGTCACAGAAAACACCTCTGGGAAGTGAGAAAATGAATAAAACATTTTTGAATGATAGACAACACCATTCATTTACAGCAAGAAATTATGGTTGTCAAAACTAAATCTATTTGAATGTATTACTTCTTAAAAGGGAGGGAATGTTTAACTTCTATTAACTACTGTATGTTGTGTGGTCAGGTCAACAGTGCCCACTTGGACATTTATGTCCATATGGTAGTATTGAGCCTGTCATCTGTCCTCCTGGTACCTATCAGTCTCAACTAGCTCAGCCTTCTTGTCTAACATGTCCAACAGGTGAATACAGTGCATTAATATTACGGTATATTAGAAACATTCATACAACCGGATAACTTTCTAACAATCTAACGTTTTTTTGTTCCAGGTTTTTACTGTCTGGAAGGTGCATCTATACCTATGACCTGTCCAGCAGGAACAGTGAGTCAAGTTGAAGGCTTGCAGTCTTTGCTGGACTGCTCCCCCTGTCCTCCAGGTTTTTACTGCAATATTAGTGCCCTCACCACTCCATCAGGACCCTGTTCTTCTGGTCAGTGTCTTTTGTTGTTAATTTTATTCTTGATCTCAGTCAGAGCTTGTTGACACAAATTGCTTTCTGATCCATTTTCCCAAAGGCCACTTCTGTTCATCTGGAGCCACAGAGCCTAGGCCAGTCTCTCAGATATATGGAGACATTTGTCCAGCAGGGCATTACTGTCCTGAACAGAGCAGTGCTCCTTTACCCTGTCCTGTTGGTCACTTCCTGCCAGATAAAGGAGCCTCTTCTTATACGCTCTGCTCTTTATGCCCTCCAGGCAGGTATTGCCCTGCATTGGGCTCTTCTCAACCATCAGGTAGGCAGATTTCAGCCAACACTAGACCTTTACATATATTTCAACTATTTATGCTTTTGGATTACCTCATCAGTTCAGTAACAGAGCTAATTTCAGGGTTGAAAAAAATTAGACAAAGCACAGAAATTAGGAAAAAAGCCTGAAAAACATTTCTGTCATTGCTGTAAATTACAGGTCCTTTTTAAATGTAGTATTGAAATGCTCAAATTATAACCTCAATGCTGTAATTTGAAACTTAACAACACCCTTTATGACAAGAAGCAATTATGTTAGTATGAAATAAACATTTTAATTATTATATGGAATGTTATGGAGAAACTTACAAAGCTTTCATGTAACAAAATTCACTTTGGGCCATTTTAATTTAATAATAGCATTTTCCTTAGAAATATGCATAGCAAAATTTGTTGACATACTATATGAATTAAATCCAGCTAACTAATAACTAATAAGTATTATTTACTAACTGCAGTAAAACTAAATAGTAAGACATAATGTATTTATGGCTTAGTAATACTTCCTGGGTATTTAAGCTTATAGTATTGTTGTATACTGTATATTATTTTTTGCTTATATTATTGTAAATGTTTCATATTTCTACAAACTGTAAATTTGAACATTGAACATTGCATAAAATTATTTGTGTTATTAAATAATACATACAGCAATAAAAGTTTTTTGTGTGGAAATTCTTGAAGATGTGAATCAAATTAGTTTAATTGGTTCCAGGTTTTTGCTCTCCTGGATACTACTGTACAGGTGGTGCAGATACTGCAGCACCAAAGGCCAAAATCCTTCAGTTGGAGTGCTTCTGTGACTTCTTGCCTGAAAATGGAATAAGAAATTGCAAGAGGATGAACTCCAGATTTTCATCTGATTTAACATTGACTGAACCTAATTCGGAATCACCTATGGAAGTCATACAAACTATATGCAATGACTTCAAAGGAGACATTTGCCCTATAGGTAAAGATACTGCCTTTTTATATTCTGTATGAATTTATTCAGTGTATAGTATATCTTTACTTTATATCTTTTATGGCTGGTGATCATGAATTACTGTATATATGGTGGTCAAAACTATTCAGACAACATATTCCAGGTACTGTATTATAGCTCTCCTTGTACACAAAACAGGTGATTCCACTAATTTGTTCTAGCCAATTTGGTCGTCTCCTGTAGATGATCTTCAGGTAGCAATCAAGCAGGCATGGATTGAGTAAGTAACACCAGACTACTGCAGACATCTTTTTGACTCTACGCCCAGCCGAACCCAGAAGGATTTGAAGAATAAAGAACTAAATATTGTTTGCTGTACAGCAATTTCATGACATAAAATAACAACTTTCCTTATTATGTTGATTTTCATTATTTAATGTCATTAAAACATTGACTTTCACTTGTGTCTCAATACTTTTTGCCACCACTATAACTGGAAAGTGACAGTGTCACTATACTAGATTTTTTTTTTTTTTTTTTTGTAGGGAATGCATGTATTGCTTTTATAACCTCCAGTAAAATGTAGTGAATGTCCTGTGCAGGTTTTTACTGCCCTGTGGGATCATCTTTGCCTCAGCTCTGCGATGCAGGCTCTCATTGTAATCAGACTGGCCTTCACACACCTGTTGGTTTTTGTCCTGCTGGTTTCTATTGCCCTAAAGGCTCCACGGATCCTTATGCTGCACCCTGTCCTCCTGGACATTACTGTCCCAGAGGCACAGCCTTACCCTTGCCCTGCCTGCCAGGCACATTGCGAAGTAAGATAATGCATTTTTAACTGTTATCTTTAGGGATATTCCAAATCAATATTTATAAACACTTAAAGTATATAGTAAGTGTAGTGACTGAAATAAAATCACTTAATTTAAAGAATGCTTAATGTTATTATATTGCTAGACTGTCAGTTAAAGTGTATCCTTATTATATTATATCAGTGGTTAATTTCAAGCTTTGGTATCTCCCAAGTATTGGCTGTACAGATATGTTGCCTAACAGACCTCTTTGTGGTTTGTATTTCTGACATTTTATCTCCAATATATATCTTAGGCTCTCCTGGAGCAAGCAGGATAGAAAACTGTCTGCTCTGCCCATCTGGATATTTTTGTGACCAGAAAGGTCTTACTGAGCCCAGTGGACTGTGCTCTGAAGGATATTATTGTCCTGTAGGGCAGAACACATCTCAGCCTCCAGAGCATAAATGTAGAGCAGGCCACTTCTGTGAAGAGGTGAAAATAATATACCTTATGAACAGGTTCAGGATACATAATATTTATTGTATTTATTGCCATTAGTAAGTTACCAATTTTACAGGGAAGTATCAATGGCAGAGAATGCCCTATGGGCAGCTACCAGCCCAGGCAGGGCCAACAGAGATGTGAGATGTGCCCAGCTGGTTTCTCTTGCCCTCATGAAGGTAAGCAGATTTTAATATGCCACAAATTAGTGTGTTGTCATAAATAACATCATTGTCGGTGGTTTGTTTAGTTTTTTTTTTTTTAAACACATTTTATGTGCAAAAATTATATAATAAATAAATAAATAAATAAAAAGAAATTTTGTCACATATATATTGTATATGTTTGGCCATATATTGTACTTTACTTATATTGTAATTACAAAAACATGGGTAATCAACTAGAACAGCAGTTGACAATTAACTGAGAAAACAATATAAAATAATCTGGGAAATGAACTGAATAAAAAGGATAAGTAAAAGAAAAATAAATAGATGCAACACATCCAAACAGAAACCAAGGAGCTTAAGTTATGACACTAAATCACACCTAAGAAACAGCTGTGAGCAAAAATCATAACAGGAAACAAAGGGGACCCGTCCGATGTGGACGCAAACATGAACCCTTAGGGGCATCCCTGACAGTAGAAAATACAGCTTAGTTGCTTATCTGCCAACTAATATACACTGCTGTCATGCAAGTGCAGCTGCAGGCATGGCGTAATCACAGATGCTCATTTTTATTTACAGTAGTACCAGGAACAGAGAAAAAGCAAGACAAAGACACTGTGAGAACTTGTTGTTAGGATTTTGGCTGCTCTCATTGAGGGGTCGCCACAGCAAACCAACTGATCCGCACAATTTGGCACAGGTTTTACACCAGATGCCCTTATTTGACGCAACCCTCCAATTTTATTGGGCCTTGGGAACCGCACTGATTCCAATGGCTTGGATTTGGGCCTTGGCTGGGAATTGAAAGTGCTCAAGACAAAGTCCAAATGGCCACTGGTGGTAACCCTGGCATAATTAATAGATGACAGCGTCCCAGACATCCCCCAAAATCTTCTGTTGGCCTTTCTGACATGAAAGCTATGGTTGGACTGGATGTGGGCATGGGGACAAAGCTGTTCATGGGTGAAGGGATGGAACTTGGCATGGCTTAGCTGGTGCAGGGCAGGGCTGAGACAAGGCAGGACTAACAGGAAACATTTTATTGTTTAAAGGGCTAACAGGACGAATATTAATGCTAAATGAATCCAGTTAAGATGGCTAAGAGAAAGTTAGCAGAAACAGAAAGCATTTCATGGCTAAAAGGAAGCATATTAATGCTAATATGGCTAACAGGAAGCATCTCAGTGCTAAAAGGGATAACAGGTAGCAACTTAGTGCTAACAGGAATAACAGGAAGCAATACAATGCTAACAGGGCTAACAGGACAGAGTTCACAACTATCATGGCAAACAGACAGAGTTTAGACTTAATTCAGGTCGACACTTAGTGCTGGAGGTCTCACTCAACTTCCTTCTCGAATTGAGTCAGCTGCTCCTTCCTGTTAGAGATCCTGCATCCACTCTACTGTACATTTTTTCTACCCTTGTGGCTCAGACATATTGGCCACCACATTATGCACCATTATCAGGTTAAAGGTTCTAAAAACATACATTTAGACTGATCTTTAACTCAACATTCAGTATAAACTTTGTCCAGCATGTAAGCAAAAGTAAAAAAAAAAAAATTAATTAAATAGCATTTATATTGTCTTTTTTATTTATTTATTTTTTTATCTCAGCTAATAGTTAGATTTACCTGAATTATATAGCTTTTTCAAGTTCACCTACTCAGATATTATTTTCCCCCTAGGTATGACACACCCAGTCCTATGCAAGCCTGGGTTTTACTGTCCTTCGTGGTCTGCCATTGAGAAGCCATGTCCAGCAGGGACCTATGGAAACCAGTCGGGTTTAACTGATTTATTTGAGTGCACTTTGTGTGATCCAGGCACATACTGTGTAGAAGCAGGTAGAGGATATTGTATGTTTTTAAGGCCAGAATGTAAAGGTCATCAGAGTGCTCTGTCACAGAGTTTTACACATTTGTGTTTCCTTAGGCAACATTTCACCCACTGGTCTGTGTATTGCCGGCTTCTTGTGTTTTGGAGGAGCTTTCCTGCCATCTCCTGTAGACAATGTGACTGGAATACAGTGTCCATCTGGATTCTACTGTCTCACTGGGAGCTTTACTGGAACACCTTGCCCCAAAGGGACCTTTAGGTACATATGACTTTGCATAAAATAAAATAGAATAGAATAGAATAGAATAGAATAGAATAGAATAAAATAAAATAAAATAAAATAAAATGGATGGCATGCAGCCTCCTCCAATGCTCTGCGCAGTCTGCCCTAAATAGCCAAAAGCTAAGGGGTTATCCTTGTGTTTCCTATGTTTTACATCTGGCAGAAAAATAGGAAAGAAAATACAACTAATGAGATGATCATAAAGCTCCTTACAAGATATACAGGACGGTAAAGGTAAATTTATTTTAGGTATTGTACTATTAGTAGTGTACTAGGTGGCATGGTGGCATAGTGGTTCATACAGTGGCCTTTCACCTTTGGGGTTGAGGGTTCAAGTCTCACCTTCAGGTCTGTAAGCGTGGAGTGTGCAGTTCCACCACAGGTTTGGTAGTATTTCTCTGGGAAATGCAAAATAAATGCAAATTAAGCTAACTGGTGTTTACAAAGTGCCGATAGTGTGTGTGTACCCTCCTGTGAATGCATACTCAGTCCGGGACATACTGTACCCTGCCTAGTGCCCAGAGTCCACTGGGATATGCTCCAGGCCTCCTACAACCTTCTACAGGATAAGCAGTATAGAGAATGAGTGAGAGTGAATAGTAGTATACAGTACTAACATTTGGCTTTACAGCTTAATAAACTAACATTATCCTAATGATGTCAAAACTTTTGTACTCAGCCGTAGTGACATCTCTTTTTTTTCTTATTACAGATTAACACAGCGACACTATCTGTATCTGTTTAGTGCAACAAATATCCATATCTGTATTTACTGTAAATTTAAAGTGTAAATGTAAATGTGTTACTGTAAATTTAAAGTGGGTATTGCCTAAACCTGAAGATTTCTGCTTGAGTGTATGATTTAAAAAAAAAAAAAAAATTGTGATAAATACATTTTTAATACAAACCCTTCCACTATGCTGGAAATGCTGGAAATCATTGGGAATATCCTGGTCATTTTGAATTCTACTTCTAACAGTTTCTCCACTTCTCAGAAATGGTCTTAACTCACATCAACAAGAGGTGTGCAGTTATTATTTTTGTCTTTACCTACCCTCTGCATTTTTAAATATAGTTGTTACTTTTCCTCAAAATAAAAAATGTGTCACCTAATTTTAAACAACCCTGCCCTGGATCAGGCCATGGTAATAAATGTTGTGAATGCCATACCATCATTTTGTGGAATATCTTTCTTTTGTTCCATGATCTGCTAACCTGAGCACTTACATCTAATCTTGCATCACTCACATCAACAAGAAAATAAAATTCTCCTACATCATGCTTGATTAATTCAAGTGCAGAAACAGACCCGATTCTGTAACCTTAATTATGTGAATTTTGTCTGTAGTGTGCAACGTGGATTGACAGAACTAGGGCAGTGCCAGCGATGCCCCCCAGGGTTTTATTGTTCAAACGCTGGCCTCACTGCAGTTAGTGGACCTTGCCAGCCAGGTTAGATTTGTGAAATATATCCTTTGTTTTCTCCAGACTCTATTATGCTGCATTTATTCGACCCTCTTGATTCTGGCAGGTTTTTACTGCAGAGAGGGATCGCCTAGTCCAGCTCCAGTGTCTGCTGTGTTTGGTGATGTTTGTCCTCCAGGTTACTACTGTGTGAGTGGCAGCGCTGTGCCCACACCTTGCCCGGTGGGCACCTATCTTCCTGAGAGTGGTGGAAAGGGTGCAGAGGACTGCATGCCTTGCCCTGATGGTAATGCTTGATAATAACTCTGAAGGCTGACCTCAAGACCTCACTACTATAAAAAAATAATTCAGTAGGGATGTAAATGGGGTCACAGATGCTAATTATTCTCACACTTCTCCTTTTGTGTGCAAACCTTCTTGATTTCTGCATGTTATTCATCCATAGGGCTGTTCCAGGATCAAAAAGGCAAAAGAGAATGTAAACCCTGTCCTCCTGGATTCCACTGCCCCTCTTTCACCCAGAAATCTAATGTCAGCAGCACTCCATTGATCTGTCCAGAGGGCTATTACTGTCCTAATGAAATACTGGTAGGCAGGCCTGTTCCTTGCTCCAGAGGTACATACAGTAATACACCAGGCCTTACATCAGAAGGTAATATATTTTTTAAAGCTATGTATTTAGAGAGCAAGAGTAAATATTAGGCCCCTATGTTTTTGTTTATGACACAAGTGTACTGTAAATATAAGGGTTACAGTATATTCTATTGCTATTATATATTCCTAATATTCCCCTTAAACAAGAGCAATTCTTTATTGTATTAGATTTGTCTAATTTCATTTAATGATGTCGGACTATATTAAACTTATTTGACATTTTTAACAGAAGCAAAAAAAAATCTGTCAGATAGAACAACAGTATTTGATGAAAAAGGAACTAGAGTTTTAATTTATTAGCTCTATGAGGACAATTTTAACTTTAATTATAGATATATTATTCTATATAATAGTCCATTAGCTGCCCAACTGACAGTTAGTAACCTTATCTGAGATGTTTATTCTTCCATTTTTTCCAGATAAATAATTATGTCTGTTGTATTTTGCTTATAATTTGAACAACAAAAAAAAAATCATATTTATTCTAAAATAGTGTAATATAAGTAGTTAAATCCCATACAATTTGTTTAGGATTGGTCTTTAAATTTGTGTTGATGCGGGGATTTAGGGTTATTTAGTATTATCCTTAAAAATTAACAGGATGCGCCTCCGAGTGGCACAGTGGTAAAGCGCTCGCCCTATCATCCGGGGATCGCTGGTTCGAGGCACAGAGAGAGCTGATTGGCCGAGCTCTCTCAGGGGGGAGGGATGAGAGGTACTTGCGCTCCCACATTAATCA
>JAQMYJ010000003.1:20122382-20158166 GCA_030014305.1 Clarias laeviceps | reverse complement strand
TGGTAGCCTTAATGTGGGAGCCCCCCTAGCAGCGGGGAGGAATTGGACACCACTAATATTGGGGAGAAAATTGGAAAAACCCAAAAAATTAAAAAATTAAAATTAACAGGATACAATATACTAAAAATTAGAGATGACTTCTCGAATATTTTTGCAGTAAAGATGGTTTCATTTTACAATTACCATACATTTGAACCTATGCTTGTGAAAAGCTTTTTGCTAACTTATACCTTATTATCACAATGCACTCTCATGTCTAGACTCTTATATTATGGTAATATAATGTTTTTAGCTTTTGTACAGCTTAATCAGAGTTTGAGTTTCAAGCACAGATTTTTGTAGACATAAAATGTATAATATCTAAATAGATTAGCAAAATTCCATTATTTTGTTTTACTGAATCATTTATGTTGACGGCTCATGAGGGCTTGGACTTGGCATTGGTATGTGTCTGTTTTTGTGATTAGATGAATGCATGGATTGTCCAGTGGGCTATTTCTGTGGTGCACATGCACTTGTCCAGCCCTCTGGGCCCTGTGCCCCTGGATTCCTTTGCTTTTTGCATGCCACAGTTCCCAACCCCACTGACAACAACACAGGAGCTCTCTGTCCACCAGGGGCATACTGCCAGTTAGGAGTCAGAACTGGTAACTTCCAAAAGATTCTACATAACAATTATAATACTGTACTGAAATCGACATTCTAAAGAGATTTTGTAATAATAGAAATTCTATATCACTGTACCTTCAAGGTGATTGTTCTCCAGGCTACTACTGTGACTGGGGATCTAGTAGCCCAGAGCAGAAACTCTGCCCAGCAGGCTTCTATTGTTTAATGGGCACAGAGAAACCTATAGCCTGTGGCCCAGGGACGTTCAGCTCAGTAATGGGGAACAGTGACAGAGAGAACTGTGAACCATGCCCAAAAGGCTACTTTTGTCAGGGTGGGTATTCTATATTTTTATCTTATATAAAATAATGTTACAGCTGTATTTTAACATTACTTAATTAAAAAACATAATTTAATATGTATTTACAATGCAGGTGATGGAGTAGTGGTACCAGTTGCTTGTCCACAGGGCTTTTATTGCCCCCTTGGAACTGTGATGGGGACAGAGTTCCCCTGCCCCCAAGGGACAGTGCAACCTTTAATTGGAGCCTTTACTGAAGGGGATTGCTTACCATGCCCATCAGGTTACATATCTACCACTTCTATTCTATCTAGTATCTTATGCTCTATGTATACTCTATGTAAAGATTAATGGGTAAACAATGCTCTCTTATTATGCTTGTATAGGTATGTTCTGTGCCCTGCCTGGGCTTTCCGAGCCTACAGGGCAGTGCCAGGAGGGCTATCATTGTCCTTCAGGAGCCATCAGCCCTAACACTACTGGATACAAGGTAGATTTAATATAATGTTTATGCACATTAAAATAAAACCTTAATTTCACAGAAAGTACCTGTAATAGAGAGAGGAAGTAAAAATTACATTTTACAAAAAAATACCAAAAAAAAAATACTAGGACTAACCAGTTTTTTTTTACTCCATGTTATCTCTCTCTCTCTCTCTCTCTCTCTCTCTTCCAGATGAACTCTACTGTTAATAACCTATGCCCTCCTGGTCATTACTGCCCTGCTGGCGCTGGCTACCCTTTACCATGCCCCCCTGGCACATTCTCCAGCTCACCAGGGTTAAGCAGGGTAGAAAAGTGCCAGCCCTGCCCACCAGGCTTCTTTTGTGACCAGCCCGCAATGGCCAATGCCTCTGATGCCCTGCTGTGTGAAGCTGGGTAATATTCCAGTATACAATGAGCTGCGAACGGATGTCTGAGCAAAATACACCCACATCCATTTGAGTTTGACCTTCTTTATGCACTGTTCTTCTCTTAATGGATGGGGGTTATGTGTTCCATCCATTATTTCGCTCTGTTACTACACTTTGAAATGGAAGCTGTCTGTATAGTGCAAACCATAAAGGTTGCAGCTGAACAGTTGTGCATCAAGTTGTGATATTCAAGACAGACGAACATATCCAAAGTAATGATAAATGGTGTAAAACTTTACATAAAATTAGAAGAGTTCCCCCAGCATGCTAGAGGATGAGATTTTTCAAAAATTATATAGCTAATCAAAAGTAACTGCCTATTGTCCAGTGCATTTTATAGAATGTTGTCCATATAATGATTGATAATTCATGCTTCATATTGCTAGGAGTGTTTTATGAAGGATGTTTAAAAAAAAGTTTTTTGTTTTTTTTTCCCATTTAGATATGTATGCCTTGGAGGCAGTCGCAGTGCCCGCCCAGTCAATGGACCAGAGGGTTATATTTGTCCCAGTGGCTACAGTTGCCCTATTGGCACCCAAGTGGAAATTCCATGTGAGCCTGGCACTTATAGTAGAGCTCCGGGTACTACTCACTGTCTTTCTTGTCCACCTGGTACCATGTGCCCTTCCTTAGCAACTCAAGAGCCCTCCCAATGCCCTAAAGGTAGGCTGATTATTGTTATTGTTTAAAAGTTAAAAAATAAAATAAAATAAAAAATCCATGCTTATAGTCTTTCTTTGCTGCCATCTTTTCTGCTTCTTTTTTCTTTTTTTCTTTATATCAGGATATTTCTGTCCTTCTGGCACTGCACTGGCAGTGCCATGCCGTGTAGGCACTCTAGGCAAAATTACCAGTGCTGAATCTGAGACTGCTTGTGTGCCCTGTCCGCCTGGTCTCTACTGCAGCATACCTGGTGCCTCTCAGCCACAAGGTCTGCTTGCATTCACCACATGCTACCAATGCCATCTTAGTCATTTTTGTTCAGACAATATTAGTATACGAATAAAATAACTGTTTATTGATATTTTTTCACATGCCTTAGGCCAGTGCCAGGCCGGATATTTTTGTCGAAGTGGTTCTGCATATCCTGCCCCCCTAAATATGTCTAGCAATGGTCCCTGTCCACAAGGCCACTTCTGCCCCTCAGGAACACTCACACCTCTACCTTGCCCTGCAGGCACCATTCGCAATCTTACCGGTGTGTTAATTAATTGTCAGCAATTCATTTGTTATTTATTTCCTCCTTTTTTATTAACCAATACTGTATATTATTTTATTTTATAGTAGTTTTATTTAAAATATATATATAGTTATCTCAGGTATTAGCAATATGACCAACATTTGGAGAAAAAATAGATAAAAATAGGAAAAGGGGCCATGAAATGGATTAGGATTAGGTGTTTTTGTTGTTTTTGCCATATTTACAGATTACAATTAACAAAATGAGTTTCCCAAAAGCATGAGCACAAAACTCATCCAAAATGAATAACAAACCTACAATATACTGTATAAGCAGCAATAATGTTACAGAAATAACTGGTTCCTAAGAGGATATCACTGATAATGGCTTGATCTGGGCAAGAATAAACAATTAACCAGTAATTTGAAAATCTAAGAAATTTTTTTAAATTGTTTAATTTTATTTTTCAAATATTTATTTATATTTTAAGGTGGCTATTCCATAGACAGCTGTCTACGCTGTCCAGCAGGCCACTACTGTGCCAATGAGGGTCTTAACGTTCCAAGTGGACCCTGTTCCGCAGGCTTCTACTGCCCTGCTGATTTCTCCTCTACTAATCCCCATGCCTTTCTCTGCCCCAAGGTTATATCTATGTTTTTATCTTGTTCATCTCACATTAATCAAAGCTTAATAAATATACTGACAAGCTGAATTCTTTCAGGGTCACTACTGTCCCCTGGGCTCTCCCATGGCCTTGCCATGTCCCACAGGGCAATATCAGCCCAACCAAGGGTCAGAGATCTGCATACCTTGCCGTCCAGGCTTCTACTGTGAGGAGGCCATTGCAGGAGACCCCTCACCATGTCCCTCATACTTCTACTGCCCAGCAGGTATGCAACAGAGACACAGACAAAATAATTAATACTAATACTTTTTCATATACAACAGTGCTATGAGAAATATTTGCCTATTTGCCTTCCTATTTTTTTGTTGCATATTTTTCTCACTTAAATGATTCAGCTTATCAAACACATTTTACTATTACACAAAGATAACTCAAGTACAAAATGCAGTCTTTAGATGATAATTTCATTTATTAATGGGAGAAAAAAGCTGTCAAACCCTACCTGACCCTATGTGAAAAAGTAATGATTTTCCAAACATTACTCCAAGAGTAAGGCCTCACTTGCATCACAGGGTTCATGTTTCAACAATATGAAAAAGACTGGGCAAAAATGGCATCCATGTGACAGTTCCAAGGCGCAAGCCCCTTTGACCAAAAAGAACACAAAGGCTTGTCTCACATTCCCCAGAAAACATATTTTGGGCAAATATTTTGGGACTGATGAGCAAATGTTGAACTTTTGAAAGGTGTGCATCCTGTTACATCTGACATAAAACTATCACAGCATTTCATAAAAAGAACATCATACCAGCAGTCAAACATGGTGGTGGTAGCGTGATGGTTTGGGGCTGCTTTGTAGCTTAAGGACCTGGATGACTTGTGATAATTGATGTAACCATGAAAATCCTAAAGGAGAAGGTCTGGCCATCAGTTCGTGACCAACTTTAAATAGCTAAAACAAAAAACTTAATTTAAGTTTTTCGAGTGGCCCAGTCAAATTTGGACTTAAATCTGATTAACATGCTGTGGCATGACCGCAGGCTGTTCATGCTCAAGACACGTCCAAAAACAACAGGCCAAAATTCCTCCACAGTGATGTGAAAGACTCATTGCTAGTTATTGCAAATGCTTGATTGCAGTTGTTGCTGCCGAGGATAGTACAACCCAGTTGTTAGGTTTAGGGGCAATTACTTTTTTACATAAGGCCATGTAAGTTTGGAAAGTGTTTTCCCATTGAAAAATGAAATTATCATTTAGAAGCTGCATTTCGTATTTACTTTGGTTATCTTTTTGTTATATTAAAATTAGTTTGATTATATCAATTACTTAAGTGTGGCAAATATGCAAAAAAAGGGGCAAAGATTACCAAAGAATTGTACTGTATGTATATTTAAAAGACATTATGTTATGTATATATGCAGGCACAATGGTTCCTCAGCCATGTCCAAATGGCACATACACTCCTCCGGATGTTAGAGGTCTACAGAATGAGAGAGAGTGCTTGGCCTGCCCTCCAGGAATATTTTGCAGGTTATTTAATTCACCCAGCAGCAGGCTTTGTTCACAGAGTAAAATGTTTTTGATTAATGCAATAAAAAAGCCTTTTTGTTTTAGGGGTGGTCAGATACGAGGCATGTGTGCAGCAGGGTATCTGTGTATCTCAGGCAGCTCAGATTTCACCCCACAAGGAACAGTTATGCCTAACACAACCCAGTGTAAATGGGGAATGCAGTGTGCTGGTCTCTGTCCTGCTGGTAGGCTGTTTAGGGCAAATTAAACTAATAGCATTCTATTGTATGTGCCACCATATAACCATATTTGTATTGTCAGGTTTTTACTGTCCAAAGGGTACAGAGAACCCTCAAGCCTGCCCTGTTAATACCTTAAAGGAAACCCCTGGAGGAAGCAGCATACATGACTGTCTCCCCTGTCCACCTCGACACTCGTGCAAAGAGGGTAAGAAAAAAACAACTAATAATTATAAAAATTCTGTAGTTATATTAGCAACAGGGTATTAGCATATTATATATATTATTATCATTATTTTCATTATGCCAGTGCCATCAGGGAAGAAAAAACTCCATTGATGTGATTACCTGGTCATTTACTGTAGTACATTCAGGTCATCAGCTGACTTAATTTTTTGTCACATAACATAGTTGAGCCTAGACCTGACTAACTGAAGCAACCACAGATCATAACACAGCTTCCAGAGGCTTGTACAGTGTGCACTATGCATGATGGCACATCGCGTTGTGTGCTTCACTTCTTTCTCTGATGCACCCATTGCTCTGGAATACGGTCAAGTCTGGACTCAACAGGGGATATAAACCTTTTCCATTTCTCCAAAGTCCAATCTTAATACTCAGTTACAAATTGAAGCCTTTTTTCTAATTAATCTCATTAACAAGTGGTTTTCTTATGCGCACATGGCTGTTTAGTCCCAAACCTGTCAGTTCTCACCACATTGTGTGTGTATGGAAATGCTCCTACTTTGACTATTTTTATAGAAATTTAGTTTTTACTGTTGATTTTTTTTTACCATGCAACTTCACCAAGTGTTTAAGTGATCTCAATTCATGATTTTTTTTCTGACCACATTTCTTCCAAGTTGATGGTTCAGCACTGTCCTTGCCACCATGTGCCACCATGTAACCATATTTGTATTGGCAGGTTTTTACTGTCCAAAAGGTACAGAGAACCCTCAAGCCTGCCCTGTTAACACCTTAAATGACCCTTGGTTTTGATAATGTGTTGAAGGCTTCTTAACCAAGCTCCAGTAATTTCAAATCTCTTTAGGTCAATAATTGGAGCCTTTTGAAATGGTGACCTTTTTTGGCCAGGCAGTGTGTGTATGCATGAACCCCAGTATACTTCATCCCTGCCTGCAGGTGATCCTGAGCTCTACCTGTGTCCTGAGGGTCACTACTGTGATGGTATAATTGATTTTGAGTCTGAGGGTAGACCTGGACCAAGAAAATGTCCTCAGTTTACCTACAGACCTATACCTGGTGCAGGAAGCAAAGGAGACTGTCTTCAGTGTCCAGCCGGTACTTTTTGCAATGCTACAGGTCAGATATACAATTACTTAATTGTAACTGTTTCCATCTTAATCTACAAAAAGATTAAAGATTGAATTATCCATAATTAAATATACATAATTAGATGTTTCAGTTTATCTACTGTATTTCTGTATTATAAATCTCCTTTGTACACATCCCATTACTCACTAATTTACAGTAGTTACTCATATACAGTATATACAGTATTTTATAACAATACACATTTCATACTTTTTATTTATGCAGCTTATGAAGCCTTTGATGGCACTCATTATATATTTATTACTGTACTCTGAAAGATACAGTAGTTTTGAATAAAATTAATGAAGCCATGAAAAACAAGAACAGCCCAAAACAGACACTACATTTCAGTGTGAATTTTATGCATATGGCACTCAATGATATCAATTTAATATTAGAACTTATATCCAGTGTTGTGTCCGAAATTGAAAACTCAATGGCCTATCGTGTTTCAGGTCTGACTGATTTCTCTAGCTTCCCCTGCCCCCCTGGTTACTGGTGTAGTGGTACAGGCTCGCCAGTTCTCTGTCCTGCAGGCACCTTCAGAACTCAACCTGGTGCGAATGCTTCCAGTCAGTGCCAGCTCTGTGCTGCTGGTACATATTGTCCTGACCCTCGTCTCGCAGGTCAGCCTAACACTGTGGGAATTCCTTGCAGAGCATCTTATCAATGCCCTGTAGGTGGGTAAAGATGTTTTGTTTTATTTATTCATATTTGTATATAATATCATAAAACACAATTTGCATATAGCAATGGTCTACACTAAATCTACTAACAGGATCAGTTGTGGAGGTCTTGTGCAGAGCAGGCTCATATTGCAGGCCACAAACTGGAGAGCCCACTCCATGCCCTGCAGGATATCACTGCCCTGAAGGCTCACATACCTACAACAATGTAAAGCAAATGTAGGTAAAATTAATATTTTTTAAGAAAATGGTTAAAAAAAACAACACTCTTAGTATTAAATTTTTTGGTAGGTGCACATACCCATATTACTGCCCAGCTAACACCTCAAGCATGCTGTCATGTGGTGGTGGCTTTATGCCCCGTAACGCCAGTGGCTTAAGAGTTTCTCAGGAGAACAGCTGCTTAATGTGTGAGGCAGGGACTTATCGGCCCAGTGGTTCTCCTCACCTCCGCTGCCTTGCATGCCCCCCAGGCTACCACTGCCCTCCAGGTCAGTGTGATTGGACAACCAGTTAAGTTGTGAGGTTTAAAGTAAAGAAAAAAATCTATGCTGAAACCAATAAGACAGCAAGCATTATGAATAATACTGATCTGTCCATCAGGCACTGATGACCACAGAAGTCAACCATGTCCAGTGGGATATGTTTGTTCAAGGGGGTCAGCCAATCCTGTTGCATGCCTGCCAGGCAGCTTTGGCAACAGCACCAAGGCTGAGACACTTGAGGAATGCTACCCTTGCCCTCCAGGCACATTCAACCACCTGTATGGGCAAAAAGCCTGTTTTCCCTGTGGCAGCTCTTCCATATCACCACCAGGTCTCCTCATAAACACCAAGATACTAGAACAGTGTGGTCAACATAAATACTGTTGCATATACAGAGTGAAATACACAACATTAGAATACGGTGACTTACTATGGTGTTTTTGATCAGGGGCATCCTCGTGCAAGTGCATAGGCAAAAACCGGGCATTCCAGCACTCTGACGGTTCCTGCGTGTGTAAAGCTGGTTATGTCTTTTACAATGAACTGGACTTCAAGAGTTCCAGTGGTGACAGTGATCTAGACTGTCAACCCGAGGTAGGAGAACTCATTCAGTCATTCATTCACCCACGTCGAGATATCAGACTGTAAATGTTGCTTAGCCTCTGTACATCTAATCATACCCTGCATGTATACTAATGTCACAAATTAATTTTAACAAGAAGAAGCCCATATAAACAACAGTGTCAATAAAACATGAGATAATCGAAACTGGGCCAAATGAATGGGATATGACACAGAAGTACAGCAAATGATCTGATTTTTATTGTTACTATCGGTAATGGTTCACTTATATTAGCAGGAAATATGGTCTCATATTTACATACTGTGCTATACTGCATAAGTTGCATCTCTTAAAAAAGCTATATAAAGCATCCGATGTACAGTAGATTGACCTGCGGCTATAAAATATTCATTGATGTTTATTTTATAAATCATTAATGAAAAGCATGATAAATTTTGTGGACTTTGAAGGTGAGCCAACGTTGTGGAACTGGACAAGTGAGACTAGCTTCATCACAAGACTGTGTCAGTCCCACTAAATACTCATGCAACATTACTTGTGGACTTTATGGTGGAAGTCTGGATGTAGGCTTGGGCATGTGAGTACTCTAAAAGTTTGCTTCATTGTTGTTAGCTTAAATACAGCATAAGTGAACAAACCTTAAATAATCATCTTTGCGTAATAAATAAATGCATTTGCAGGAGTGAAGAAGCTATAGGGGGTTATGATTTAGTAGTTTAACTGTATTTTGTAATCAGCTCTAGTGTATGTGGACGATGATAAAAGAGACAGTTGTCTGTTTCACGGCAGTTGTCACTGTGAGATGTACGTCTCTGCGGAGGAGTTGTGTAACTCTTCATGCTTGTCAGCGCTGCCTGTGCTATCTGCCAGACTGGCTCCAAATGGACAGCTGGTGCTCAGGATCAAAATGATGGATGAAAACAGGATCAGGAGCAGAGTGAGTATTATGTGTATTTGTGTATGTTGTTTTTTTCTCTTCCCCTTACAGTGCCAACTTCAGTCCTGTCCTCAGTGCGAGATGCATTAATCAACTCTCGTTTCTCTTTTTAGAATATGATAAACATACTGGGGCCTGACAGTCATATCAACCGCTTCGGAAAGATCCATTTTGTCCAGTTTTCTTCAGATGGACTGTTTGGTTGGATTTTAAAGGATTCTGTGTTTATTGACTTATTTTTATCTGGTAACTTAAACAGATGTTACATGGCCCAGTTTATTATTTCTTATTAAAATATCTGCACCCTAAAAAATATATAAGTACAAAATAATGTAAAAGATGGAAATATAGTAAGTGATGTCCGTTATCTGATACCTAGTTATACTGTATCTCTTATCAGAGCCATTTGAAATGCTAGATGGACATCCAAGGAAGAGAAGACACACCCATGAGGTAGGATTACTGATTACTGAGCCTCTTCCTCGCATTCCCAACCCCATAGCCTGCCTTTCCCCCAATGACATGCTCATCTTTCAGCTTACCATCAACTACACAGGTAGGATATTTTTACAAACAATTTCTTCTTAAGTATTTATAAACGACTGTATTTATAGTATGTAATGTCACTCTATTGATTATCAATCCAGACCGTCTCCTCAGCCACTTTCCAGTCTATCAAAAGAACCATTTGTTCAGCAGTAACCCTGCCTGGGACTCTGGTGCATTCAGACGACTGGAACGTCTTGTCAAGCATTCCCAATTTAATTCCACCAGGTATGATCACTCATTTATATGCAGTTACAAAGACCAGTAATTTGGCTTAAAATTTTAATTCACTTGCTAATAAAGTGAGATATACTGTAGATAATCTATAATATTAGTGCACATCTTAAATGTGCAAATAAAAAATTTCTTAAATTGATTTTGTATATAATTAAACCAGGTGATCTAGACCTTAACAGTTGGTTTCTGTTTTTTTCAGATTTGCCCATGTATTCATGGAGCCAGGGAGGTATGTGTTCCTTGACAATGCAGTGCCAGACTGGAGCCTGATAGTTGTGGTGAAAGAGGAGGGCACTCAGTGTGATCCGTCTGGAGCCGTCTTCCAGCCCTCTTCACCAGCTCAGTTGGTACGACATGGGATTGTGAAACAGCAGCGCCTCAACTTGCTGCCTGACTGGGGCACAATTGGAGGTGTGTGCGCATAGTCCATTAAAATTACATTTAGTAATAGCTGTCGTATAGGAAGCATTTAGGACTGGCAGAAATGGCTCCATTGTTCTCATACATATGCCCCATTGAAATACAAACTCTTTTCTTTCAGGAAAAAAACTGATTTAGACAGAAGCTTCACATAAAAAAAACAAAAAAAATGTCTCTCACTAATTCTCTATACTGTACCACTTACACTGTACAGCAAGTCTGAAACCTATCCCAGGGAACTCGGGGCACTAGGCAGGGTACACCCTGGACTGGGTGCCTGTCTATTGCAGGCCACAAGCACGTACAAAAACACACTCACTCACACACCATGGGCAATTTGGAAACGCCAGTTAGCTAATGTGCGTGCCTTAGGACTGTGGGAGGAAACCTGGAAGAAAACCCACCAAGCACGGGGAGAACATGCAAAATGCACAGAAACCAAAAGGCAGGACTTGAACCCTCAACCCTGAAGGTGCAAGACAACAGTGCTAAACATTAAGCAATTGTGCCGCCATATTAAAAAAATATATATTTCACATATAAGAATACAATACATTGAACAACACAGGATCAAAGACTAAAAGAAGAAAGGTATATAGGCCATTTGCAGCAATATCCATAACAGGTTCCACTTCAAAACACTATAATTATTATGGTAATGCTAAAATTGTAGTGCCTCAAGTCTTGATGGCAACTACACTTAACACCTTTGGGAATAATTGAAGTGGTAACCATGCACCAGATCTTCTCACTTGAAATCCATGCCTGACCCCACTATTGCTCTTGTGAATGAATGAGCACAAATCCCCAGAGCCATGCTCCAAAGCTTTCCCAGAAGAGTGCGTGCTGTGACATCAGTCCATTAATTTAGAATATGCAAATATTGGTATGATAGTCATATACTCTTGGCCATATATTGATCTTTGACATAACCCTAAATACACAGTATAACAGTGACCTCATCATCAACATTACAGTTTGATCAAGGGTAAATCATAATGTAAGTAGTACTAACATACTGATGTAATTATGATGGAACTTTTTTTTCTTTCTTCAATCGACAGGTGTATTGGCACTGATAGTGATATTAATAGTTGTGTTGACTCTGTCTGCCGTGCTTCTGAGGCCAAATCATGCCAATCTCATTGCTAAAGGCAGACCTAAACCTAAATGGCGCAGCTTGGGAGAACCTATTGTTCCTGTAGCGTATGTCTACAATGGAGATTGGTAAGTCAGCAGTCAAGGTAACTGAATAGCCCTGACTACTTTGTGCATGCTTAATAATGTATTTTGTTTTTGTTGTTGTTCTTGTCTGACAGCATGGATAACACTGGACTGGGACTCAGGGGAATGGGTGAGGGTGCAGAAGATGAAGAACCTGCTGTGTGCAAAGGTGACCAACATACGATACAATACAATATACAATACAATACAGTTTTCCAAATAAAACATGAGCTTTGATTTCTGCCTTTTACTGTTATTTAAAATTTGTATTAAAACAACACCTCAAGGGTTCAAAAATATATTCATGGAGCTGGAAGGGTTCAATGTGAAAACAATGTATGATAAATTAGAGGACCAGAATTTGCATCTGGCATCACAGCTGGCTAAGCATCGCAAAGATACACAGGAGTTCTACAGGAATATCTGTCAACAGACCGATGTGCTGAGGGTGAGAGACATGGAATCAATCTGTCATACCATATAAAATAAATTGCAAAATTGACTTTGCCTTTGTCAAGTGCAGTGTTTTTTTTTTTTTTTATGTGCATTGTGATTTTTAGGATGTTATGGAGAACATGGAGCCAGCAAAACTGATCCAGTGGAAGAAACTGCTAGAAAGTAATGCACAAGCAAAGAAGGAATCGATTTCTGGTATGTCTTTAAAGATTTATGACTGATGTATGTAAGCTGGTCAGAGGTCAGTAGTCAGTGTTTGTGTGCATGTGCATGTTATAGTGGAGTCATCGATGGGCTTGATGGAGGCTGTGCTGAAGGCTTTAGAGGCTGTATTGTTTAGACTGAACAGAGAAGCCTGGCAGCAGCAGCAGCACAGAGACAGCAGAGAGGGTCAAATCGACACCAGAAACACCCAGGTTAGCTACACTGAAACATGGAATGGAGCATTAATGTTCAACATTATTGACTTTCATTGCTAAAATCTTCTGTATAATTGCTAAATAACAAATTCTATGGATTGCTTCAGAAAAATAAATGGAAATTCTACAAAACTTCTTTATTGAGGAAAATCTACTGAAATATAGTTCTGTAAAAGGGTTCTATAGAAAAGGTTTGGTCATGGGTGCAGTCTCCAAGAGCAGGGGTTGGTTTCTTGGCCACGAATAAAACCCAGGCCGAAGCAGTGAAAGAGCTGAATGCTACCCATTAGTTTACCAGGAAACCTGCATTAAACAAGGATGGACTTCTGTTGGTTTTGAAATACTTTGCTTTACAATCTTCACCTGTTTAATTTCAAAATACTCAGGATACTTCTGAATAGACTGTGTGAGGAACTCACTTGAACAAAAAAATGGCTGCATGCTTCCCATCAGCACCAGTAATGACATGAGTATGGGTTTTAAAGAGAATCCATAATCCATCAAGAAATGGAAGCAATTATTTTTTTAATTACTGACGAGGACAAGAAGAGCGCTTGTGTAACTTGTGGATATTTCATATTAGTGTAGAATAAGATAGCACAGGGGTGGCCAACAACTGAGAGCCGCATCCATGCAAGTTTTCCAATTACTGTATCTCTGCACTACTCACTCCTAATTATGTGAATCAGGTATGTTCAGTCAATCAGAAGCTGGAAGATACAATCTTAGATGAGGGCGGACTGGGGGAATCCAAAGTAAATTGATATCTTTCACTTTCCGGTTGTCTGAACAAACCTGTTCCAGGTAATCAACAGTGAGTAGTGGAAAACATGCAGGGCTGTGGCTCTCAAAGACCAGAGTTGGCCACTGCAGTCCTACAGTAGGACATAATGTTCCTCAGGATTGAGGTTCAATGTCCTATTGCAAGTCTATAGAGTTTGATACTGTATTTATGCACATTTATAATTCTATAGTTATCTATTTATTTTTGCAGGGTTATCCTTCAATTCCTCAATTTTGATCAGTCTGTCTTTGACCTATTGCAGATTTCTTCAACTGACATGTGTGAACTGAAAGCACAGCCAGATTCAGGAGCAGCTTTTTCTGGCCCAGGTGCAAGGAAATATCTCTCAGTTCCCCCTTCGAGTACAGTGCCCTGTGTGAGTGAAGAGGATCTGGCCAAGCTGGTAGCACTCACACCTCTCACCAGAACTCTGCAGGACATACAGCAGTCTCTGCAAGCCCTCAGCCACAGGTCCCAAGCTCAGGAAGATACAAGTATGACTTTTTAGTTTTTCTTTAGAATTGTATTAGAAATATTTATTTTTACAACAAATAAAATGAAGACCTGCTATGGATTGTGTGTAGAGCTTATTTTATTCGTTGACTTGTGTCTTCCAGGTTCTCCTTTGGCAATGCCTGATAACACAGCACCAGCAAAGTTAATCCCTTTTGCTCTTGACAACCTTTCTCCAGGACACTCTGCAGTGTTCCTTTTCGGCTGCCATGTTGTACAGCTGCTAAGCCGAGTTTGCTTGTTCCCTCCAGTCATGCTGCTCCTGGCTAAGGCTCTTCCAGTCACATGCACTGATTCTCTGCTAGCCTATTGCAACAAAGAGTTTTACTACGATACATCCAATCAGATCTTGTATATCCTCGAGAGCAAACTTCAAAATGCTGGCCAATTTATCTCAGTTCTCTTACACTCGATGGCCTACATTAGTTCAGGTGCGTACTAAATTACCAGGTCACTAAATTACCAGATGTCCCACTAACCTAGGTCATAACTTTTTACTGCATAACTATACAAATTACAGAAATCATAATGCAACACAGACACTGAAACCTAGAGCACCAGGCAATCAGCCATTCACTTTACCCCTTTAACTTTCTGCTCACTTTTGAACCACTATCTTGAAAATTAAAAATGTGTAGAGCTTAACCCAATTGAGCCATCTTTACCACTCAGTTGAGGTATCCTATACTAAAGAATCACTAGATTTTGCTGTCTTTAGATGGTATGCTTTTTTAAATGCTTTGTAACATACATTAGATTAAATTACAAAAAACGTGCATTGTTGCACCATAAGACTTTTTTTTTTGGTATTTGTAAAAATATTGATACTTTTACCATTAAATGGTAACACAATTTACCAACAATTTAAAAGACACTAATACTGGGGTCTGTAAAAAAAAAAAAAAAACATAAATTTCAATATAAATTAAATAAATCATTGTCTCAAGGGAATAAAAATGCAAAGAAATAAATCTTTCCTTTTTTTCTTTGAGAGGATGTTAAAGGTTTAAACTTATTTTTTGCTCTAAATAAATATAGGAGAAAATACAGGGTTTTTATAATAAGGGTTTTTATTCACTTCAACTTAGCATAAATTTTATTGCAAAAATCCTCTCCAGGAACCATCACCTTATCGCGGTGGAGAGGTTTGCGTGCCCTCATGAACCTGGGAGCGGTGTTGTCTGGAGCCTTGTGCTCCTGGTAGGGTCTTCCAAGGCAAATTGGTCTCAGGCGAGGGGCCAGACTAAGTATGGTTTTAAAAAAAAAACATGAAAAAAAGAGGAGGGAGAGAAGTGACCCTGCCCGGAGGAAGCCTGGGGCCCATGTCTGAAGCCAGGCCTGGACAGAGGGCCCGTCAGCGAGCACCTGGTGGCCAGGTCTGCTACAGGGCCCAGCCGGGCACAGCCTGAAAGGGCAACATGGCTACCTGTCCCTCCCCTATCTCGTGGACCCACCACCTGCGAAAGAAACCGTTGGGGTTGGATGCTATTTGGGTAGCAGTGAAGGCTGAGGGCCTCAACGGACCAGACCCAGACAGCAGAAGCTGGCTCAGTGGACGTGGAACGTCACTTCTCTGTGGCGGAAGGAACCAGAGCTTGTGCGGGATCGTTATCCGTTAGATCTGGTGGGGCTTACCTCGACACACTGCCTCGGCTCTGGATGCATACTCCTGGATAGGGGTTGGACTTTGTTCCTGTCTGGAGTTGCCCAGGGTGTGAAGCGCCAGGCGGGTGTGGGGATACTCACGGGTCCCCGGCAGAGTGCCATGACATTGGAGTTTACTCTAGTAGACAAGAGGGTCGCCTCTCTGCGCCTGAGGACCATGGGTTGGGAAAACTCTCACTGTTGTCTGTGCTTATGCTCCAAACAGCAGTTCAGAGTACCTTAGGCTAAAGGTCATTGATCGATTTCGTGATCGTATCATGTGACCTGAGGCCATATGTCTTGGACACTCAGGTAAAGAGAGAGGTGGAGCTGTCAACTGATCACCATCTGGTGGTGAGTTGTGTCAGGAGGCAGGGGAGGCCACTGGACGGACCTGGTAAGTCTAAAGGAGTAGTGCGGGTGAATTTGGAAAGTCTAGGGGAGGCCCCTGTCCAAGAGGCCTTCAACTCCCACCTCCAGCGGACCTTTTCCAGCATCCCTGTAGGAGCTGGGGACATTGAATGGTCAATGTTCAAAGCTTCTATTGCTGAAGCTGCAGCTGTGAGGTGTAGACACCTGTGGTTAGGGAAGCTATCTGACTGAAAAAGGAGTCCTTCAGGGATATTTTATTGGGGGACTCTAGAGGCAGTTAAGGTACCGACGGGCTCGAAGGACAGCAGCTGCAGCGATAGCAAAGGCAAAGCAGCGGGTGTGGGAGGAGCTCAGAGAATTTTCTCTTAGAGATAGGATGAGAAGCTCAGTCATCCATGAGAAACTCAAAGTAGAGCTGCCACTCCTTTGTGTAGAAAGGAGTCAGTTGACGTGGTTTGGGCATTTAGTAAGGATGTCACCAGGATGCCTCCCTAGGGAGGTGTTCTTGGCACATCCAGCTGGAAGGAGACCATGGGGCAGACCAAGGACTAGATGGAGGGATCCACAGTCAGAGTTAGCTGAGATGGCTGGTGTAAGGGAAGTTTGGGGTTCCCTGCTGAAACTGCTACACCCGCGACCCGACTTTGGAAAAGTGGTTGAAGATGGATGAATGGATGGATGGATAAAAGAAAATATAAATTATAAAATAATAAAAATCAACCAGTCTTAATCTTTTACATGCAATCAAACAAAAAAATTTATTTTAGATATACTACAGGACTACAACATATCTAATCCTTAGTACAATGCCTATTCCTTGTTAGTTTTACTGTATCAATTGACAAATTTAAGTTGATTAAGATTTTGCCACATAAAAAACGTCATGTTGAAAAATACAGATTTTTTTAGTATTGCTCCACTTTTTATATTAATAAGACAATGACTATGCTAGACGTTTAAGCATCTTTAAACTTTCTCTTATACTCTCAGGCTCTGCTCCTCAACACTTCATGGGTGCTCTCCACTCAGCTATATCTGCACTGAGTATGCAGTTATTCCAGCTCTCCTTTACTCAGGAGCAGCAGGAATGCAAGGTAATTTCACTCAATGTATTTGTAACACTGTAAACTCACCTCTAGACTTTTATAATGATTTTCGCCATACTTACAGATTAAGGACGAGAACCAACACGTTGCCTTTGGAACAATAGTGGAGGACTTTCTCAGTGTTAAAGTTCCACCAGAAACTCGATTCTCCCAAACTTTATTAGCAGAAAGGTTTGTTTTCAATCTAATTTAAATACTTTCTATTAAAATCAACCTAAGCATGTGTTTGTTATTCATGTTTTCTATCCAATCATAGATTGCAGAAGTATAAATACTTTAAACTTGAGCACTTCCTTCAAGAACAAAAACTTTCACCAACAAACAGTTCTGCAGAGTGTAAGATCTTTAACCTGATTAAAGCTACAAATTAAAGGATGTCATAATGAAAAAACATTTATGAAGGCGGTTTGATATTAATGCTTGTTTTGTTTCAGATCCTGGTCAAATGAGCAATGTTCTACAACAGGTGAGGATTTTTTTTTAATTGATGTACTGAAAATACATTTATTTTATTTGTAATAATACAAATTCATCCTTTCACATATACTGTAGCTAATTTATTGTTTTAAATAAACATCTTAGTGAAACTTACATCTACAGCCTGCTTTTGCCTAAAATGACTGTTTCACATTATAATTCTTTTCATTTTTTCAGTCAAGCTGCTATTTTTGGCTCTAATGTCTAGTGGGCTTTGATGATCAACAACCACTGTCTCTCACAGCCTATGCATCTCGTTTTCTCTCTCCCTCTCTTTTCACTTGTTTTTTGTCATTCAGCTTCACCCTTTCTATTGGCATCTATGTCTGTCCTTTGCTCACTCTTAGTCATTCTTAGTGAGACTTTGTCTTTCATTGCAGGAGCAAGCATTGGTGTTAAAGTGTCAGCAGGACACAGTAGAGCAGAGACTGAAGGAAATGAAAGCACAGAGAACTGTGTGTCAGATAGAAAGTCCATCCCAAAGTACAGAACAAATACATGCAGACAGCCAGCCCATGAGCAAACACACAGTCAAGCCAGCTGACAACCAGGGAGTGATGACTGAGCAGTTCCTCAGCAATAAACAGCACAGTAAACACATGGATGAAGCTGCTGGGGAAAATGATACGATGGCTTAAGGTGATTTCACAGGAAGTATTTATTTTTCTATATTACTTTCTACCTCTGTAAATACGGTTTATCATAATCCCTTAAGATCCATTTTATCAGCAATTCCTTGAGTGAAAGGAAGAATATTAGAATTATTATATGAAAATATTGCACCATTCACAATGTCATCTAAACATGTGCGTCAGTATATGAAATAATAACTCAGGGTAAAATCTGACCTTTTGAAATTAAAGCAATTAAGTTAATATTACAAATGTACTTAGGTTTAAAAATAGTGACCTAGAAATTGTGCACAATCTTGGATATTGTTGGTCTTTCAGCTGCTCCCAGCAAGGGGTCGCCACAGCGGACACTTGGTTCGCAAGTTTGGCACAAGTTTTATGCCGGATGCCCTTCCTGAAGCAACCCTCCCATTTTACCCGGGCTTGGGACCGGCACTGCATCGAGTGGCTGGGGTTTGGGCACTGGCTGGGAATCGAACCGGGGCCTTGCGCAGGGCAGGCAAAACACTTACCAGTGCCCAATCTTGAATATTGAATAAAGAATTTAAACCTTTCATTTCTTTGTAAAATTAATCCCAGGTCTTCAGTTTGGTCTTAGACTGTTTGATGAAACTATGTACAGGGTTACTGTATACATGCCCAAAATTTATTTAAATGTACCTTTATATTTACAGTATATATGTTTCTATGTACCTTGATGGTATCGATGCACTAGTGTAACACTGGGATAAGTGCATTAGTCTAACAGGGGCTTATACAGTGAAATAAAGGTAGTTTTTACTCTCATAACTGTGTTCTATTATTCTGCACAAACAAAAGTCATGGTTTGACTTGAACACACCTCATAAATTATAACATAATATATGTATAATATTAAAGATTCACCATACAGAAAGACAAAAGAATACTTTTTAATCCACATCAATGTATTAAAAAAACTATACTGGTTTTTGTGTAAATCTACCTTTTGACAAATATGCTATATCAACATAGATACTATTTGCAGTTTACCTGGCATTACAGTATGTTTCATTTTTTTTAATTCCACAGATTCACATATTTTTTTAAAGTATTATCTATTTAGATCTCATTATTGATAATGAAAACTTGGACTTGGTCTCTTGAGGAAAACAAGGCCTGGCGAATCAAAACATGCTCGTGATCTTGTTTTGTGGGTCAGCGTTTAATCCCCTGTGGTTCTTGTGTTGCATTTAATCAACACGTCCACATGAAATAAGATAACAGATGATGCTTGCTTTAAATAGTCTTTTATCCAACAACCTAGCATTGAAACCGACATTCAACCGACAATGTATTAGTTTGGGCTTGTTTTAGAATTTTTTAAAGATTGACAGGACACAGATTGCAGATTGATGTGTGTCATGTCATCAATGCACTCAGTAAGCTCATCCCCAGAGCGTGCAGGGCAAAGTATTCCTCCAGGACAGACTGTGAACAGATTGGGAAGGGCCATCTGAGTATTCTCTTATTTCCTACAGTATCAGTGCTGATACACTACCTACAAGTTATCCTGGCTGCATTCCGTCTCATTCTTATCGCTTAGATTAATTCAAAGAAGTGTGACAGTGACACACTCGACATACCTTTCAGCTGCTCCTACTGCTGCAGTGGCGAATGTCACGCCTCATATTTTGCAGTTGTTCTTGCTGTATTAAGAAGAATTTGTTTACATTTTTGTCAACAGGTTGTCAGGCTGTATTTCTAGAGCAGGGTCAGAGAACCGCTACTTATTATACCTATTTCTGTCCTGGCCCTTTCTGTTATACACGGACAGCTGCAATACCTGAGTGAGCGGGCTTGAGTAACCTTAAACACACTGATTCTGTTCTACAAGAGGACTGTGTTTGCTGTCAAAGGAAGTGGCTTATTAAGTCGAGTGTTGTGTTGCATGAAATTTAAAGTAGTAGACAAGATGGAAGAGTAATACAGTATCGCAGCCTTTGTCAAGTAAGTGTTATTATTTATTATTTATAATGTACATGAAGTGCATGGATTTTGAGGCTTTAAGAAGTCAAATAATAATTTAATAGAAATATAAAAAGAAGATCCAAGAACTTGATGTGAATGTGATGTGTCCAAATTCATTAGAAGTTTTCAATATTTTATGACTGTAAGATTTATGCATTTATTCTTTCTCCAATAATTTTAACGCAATGGTTCTCAAAAGATTGAACTGAAAAAGGAAATGTGAAGGGGTTTACTCCATACCAATAAATAATGTAAACTTCAAACTAATTAAAATTTTAATTAAAATTCTTTTCTGTGGTTAGACAAAAAAGCTCTTTGTCTTACAAATAGCCAAAATAATAAAATATTAATATCATAAGCCTAATACCTGAGTAATAGGATTTTCATAAAATAAATCTGTTCTGCATTTTTTCATCTGGTACTGACTGTAAAAAGTTTAAAAAAACAATTTTTAAATCTAGGTAAGATTTCAAGCATAGATCTTAAGAAACATGTACAGTACATGCAGTTTATCTAATAAGTCAATCATGTGGCAGCAGCACAATTCATATAATCATGCAGATACCAGCTTCAGGTAATGTTAAATCCAAACATAAGATTGACTAGCTTGAGTGTTTCAGAAACGGATTATCTTCCGTGGTTTTCACAAACGATGTCTGTATGTTACACAGAATAGTGTGGGTGAAAAAACATTGGGTGAGAAATACCTTGTAGGTAAAAGTAGTCAGAGGGAAATATTCAGACTAATTGAATCTGCCAGGAGAAATATTCTGTAGTAATAATTAATTCATACAATCACTCTTTACTGTCATAATGAGCAGAAAAGCATCATGGCATGTACAAAATATCATTCACTGTGGTGGATACAACAAGTCTATCTTCTTCCAGTCTGTGCCCATAATTGTGCCCATTCTTGTTCTTGGCAGAGTGGAAGCTGATGTGTTCTTCTGCTACTATTTTGTTTCCTTTCCTTCTTTACTTCTTTGTAACTGTCTGGTATTAACTAGGAAAACATATGAACTATATATTATATGTGAATTTGTGTTCCTCAAACAAACCTAACAAAAATGATATTTTTGTTACACAGGGTATTTTTGAAAAGTTGATGTACTTGAAAAGCGTATTTGTTTGTGAGATCTTGGTTGGCCTACAACAGAGGGAATATAGCACTTTTAAGGAAAGTGCCGATGCTAACAATAAGCACAGAAGATGTGTGTACAGTAAGTAAAGTTGTAGTTGTGTCATTTGAACTGATGGCTCTATGAACATTAGTATGGTGAGCTTACCCTGAGTGGATAGTGATGAAGACACTCTGCTGCTCAACTTGTTCGATTCTGCAGATGTACATGGCTTCTTTTCATCTTTTTCCTCTCGTAATTTAGCTAAAGGTATACAAACACTTTCAAAATGAATCAATGACTTGAAATAATGTTGAATAATTAAATCAACTGTAATAAATATACCTAGGCTTTGAGGATCATGGAGGTCATAGTTATGAAGCAGTGAAGTATGAATTGGCTTTGAGGCACTGCTGGGCCCTTGAGAGAGAACAAAGTAATATATTAACCCCACAAACTTATTAACAAAGGTAATGTCTTACTAACAATATGCTTCTGGAGAGAGTCTTGTAAAAGCAGTGACTTACTGTGTGGTGACAAGAGAGCTATACCTACTGGCTTCTCCTGTAGTTCATACAATTATCTAACTAGATACTAGATACGCAAAAATACCCAAAGTTCAGTTAGCTGAATCCCAAATAGTGGAGTAGTTCCCTTTTTTTTTATTTTTTTTTAAATATATTTTAAACAATTACAACCCATCAAATTGATTCTTCTGTTTAAGTAGGTTCAATTTATTAATTTTTCCTTAGTCTTACAGTGTATACAACAACTAACACAATAGCATCTGGCATCTTTTAAGACCCATAGTATCTATACCGATTAGATACTGTTGACAAGGGTGCTTTTTTTTCTTCCTCTACGCTGACCCCCAACTTTGCAAACATTATGTCTCCAGACATGCATTCTCAATATAGATTACGTCTGGCCCTGCAAATCTAGCAGATGTGATGGTGAATGAGGTACATGGTCTTTTCTCTTTGTAAAGATTGCCCATTTCCTTACGGCTTATGCTGATTAGAATGTATTCCTCCCTCTGACATAGAACGCTGGAAGCAACTGCAGATTGACGTTGAGGCAGATTCATCACCTCACCATTCAGATTTGCCAAATCTATTTCAGCTGGTATGAATCACAAAAAACAACACATGATTTATAATAAAATGATCATGATCAGGATTTATGATAAAACCCAAATCTGATACATATCATTAGCTTACTTAGTCAACACAGACCAAAAACATGTTAATAAGGAGAAACACACTACGTACCTTCATGTTCACATCCACATTTCACTTTTATGCAGTTCAAAAGGACTACTGTTTTACACTGAATGGTAAACAGACTCCTTTGGTTGTCTGTAAATTGTGCATAAACCATAAATGATTAACATGTCTTTACTCTAAATGAAGTGCTTTTCCTAGAGCATGTGAAAGATCACTTACCACCATGAAGCACTGTAATAAACATTGTAGTCTCCTAGAAGAATCTGGCTTGTCAACCTATTTAATTAATAAAAGACCAAAGTGCAGGTTAGGCAAGGAAGCATGGAGAGCCAGGGTGATCGTCACATGACTGGCATCCAATGAGAAGCCAAGTCACCTCTGATTCTGTAAGTAAATTTAAAATATATGGATATCAGTTTACATTTTAATAATATTAAACACAATGAGAGAGTGTGTGCATTAACTGCAAATGAATAGCATTTGGTTGTTTAGGAAGATTTTCTAAATCTAAACAGACAGCTGAAACACACAGCTGAGCTGTTCTCTTGTGTGTTGGGTAACACACCTAAGGGAACACACAGCATGCATGACTACCCACGTAGATGGGATTGTTTTATTTTTTTAAGTAAACTGGGAACATTTACTGTTTTTATTAGTCATTTCTATATATTCAACAACCATCATTTACATGATATGACATATTTCATAAATGTATAGATACTGTAATAATAATGTAAAAATACACATCACTAACATTAACCAAAGTGCTTGCATGTAAATATTTTTCTTGTACCAAACATTGTGCTGATATTATCATATCAATTGTATTATATTAGAGCATTTTAGCTAATAAAAAGAATAGCAATAATTATATGCTTTGCTCCTGTGTAAGTGCACTACTCTGGTCTGCTCAGAGCTTGCTGTCATTTTGCATCACTGTTACCATGGTTTCCCTATCTTGTGGATATGGCAACCACCAGGACTGCCATTTTTAGCCTAAGCTGAGTCTCAGGCGGCTGCCAGCAACTTGCTCCCTCAACAGCACACCAGTCCTAATGTTATTACACTACATTAACCATGTCTACGTTAGGAAATTCTAGATGAGACAACATACTCTGCAATCTCTTAATACAACAAAATACTGTAACAAACTGACAATATGCTGGTGTAAGCATTGGTACAGATAAAAGATTTACTGCATGTGTAGTAAAATTAAATTAAAACCTTTACTGATGCATAGAATCTATTTAATTATTCATAAGACTTTGGTACCAAACAAATTGATTCAGACTGTAAGAGTAAATAAAGATGAATGTGTCTAATCCATCGAAAGAAGCACAAGAAGCTCTTCTGTTGTCTTCAACTATAAAGTGGGTGCATGTGAAAAAGGTCAATAGTTGATTGCTGACCTTTGAATAATAGTAGATTTTATCAGTCCTCATAACTCAGATGGTCAAACCTACAAATGTATAAAATTAAACGATCTGATTTATACCTATTACAAAATGTTAAAGAGTAAATCATTGCAATGAGTGGTGTCATTGGAAAATAATCAACTACTATGTGTTGTGATATGGCCTGATCTGAACGGACGTTTCTAGTACCATGCTGAAATTTATTATTTTCCTATAACAGCCTGTCCTGAAGTGTTTAATTACTCTTATACCAAAGTAATCTGATTAACAATAACTAAATATAAATAAATAAATCCTTAAAAATGATGGACAATATGATTTCCCTTTAAATAACATATTTGAATCCCGTTATTACTAAGAAGATTTTGAGCAATATAGGTTCCATGTGAATCAGCCATTATGATTAATGCTAGTATATTATCAGAAATTCATATTCTATAAACCTGATCTTTGCCTTAGCCATTACACTTAGCACTGCTGTAACAGAAAATTAATCAACACTTTCTTCTCAATTTGATTCAAGAATTTAACAATGGTTTTATATAAAATGATAGAAATGGTTGGACATACAGACACTTTTTTTTTTTTTCCATTTGCCACTATCCTCTAATCTCAGTCTGGGTACTATTTCAAGGCACATAGCCTACTGTTTGCACTCAGCGTGACTCATGAAATAATTGCTGTAATTGCAGCGAAGCTGATTTTCCAGCCTCTCCTGCGTTAAGAGGTGTGCGTGGGTTTGAGCACTGGAAAAACGAACCTCTGTTCCAGAACAAAGTGACTGAATCCTGGCCATACATGCTGTCAGTATAGCACTGTCGTTATGTCCTGCGATTGAAACTTGTTTATCACAGCATAGATTGCTGAACATGCAAACTTGACATGCAAAGTTGAAGATGCCCATGAGTGCTTCACTTATCTGTATACCAATGTATGCAAAACAATCATGCAAAGCTATAGATGCCCATGAGTGCTTCTCTGATCTGTGGTTAACATGTGTGCTCTGGTTCAGTATGCTCTATTTACTCTGTTGCATAATCCCTATAATATGGAGGAACCAAGACCACACATTTAAAATATGATATGTGTACCTATCAGGGGTGTTTTGTTCAGTCTAATTAAAAGCATAGTTACCTTACATGTCCCTTCCTATGTATCTGGTTACCAATTGTAGTAAATCTAATGTTTACTCACTAGTAGGCCGAGTAAAGCATGAAATAGGAATGTGTGGTGAAGCATTTGAGTATAGATTTATTTATATAGGCTTTTCGTATTAATGAATTGCCTTAGTTTATGCCATTTAATTAAATGAAAATAAACCAGTAATTTATGTTACATCAAATCTGAACAGTATAAAGCATGTATAGAGGATGCATGAATAACACATTAAATGCCATTTGTGCAATTTGCTTTGTTTAGTACACAGTAAATACACAGTATTTATACCATAAGCTTCATATCCTACCCACTCCTGTCCACAGGCAAGTATAATAATAATAATAATAATAATAATAATAATAATTACACCACTTCTGCAAATCCTGAAAAGAAGAATTTATATGCGTACATCCATCCATCCATCTATAGTAGGAACTACTGTAGGATAGGAGATAATGAAGGCCAATGGTGATTACCATTGTATTTGTTCCTATTTTACCACCGTGGTAGGATCTCCTGTAAACATTCGCACACTACGGGCAATCTGGGAACAGCTATTAGGTTAATCGGCATGTCTTTGGACTGTCGGAGGAGACCAGAGTACCTGGAGCACCAGAGAAAACACTCAAACTCCATGTACACAGACCCAGAAGCGGGAATCGAACCCAGACCCTGGAGGTGCCAAATAGTCCAAAGTCCAAATAGACACAAATAAGATGCTGTAATAATTTGGTGACCTGTGATAAAGATTATGCCTTAGTTTGTAATTAATTTACTTGTTACAAAGCTGGGATCAGTTCACAGGATCAGCCATGATACGGCAAACCCAGAGCAGAGTGAGTTAACCGCCTTGCTCAAGAAACCACCAGTAGCAGCTTGCTAGAGTGCTTTGGCTTGACCTTCTAATCAGAGCCCAAAGCCTATCCATTGAGTCCACACTATTCAATCTATAAAAGCAAAATACAAACAGACGGCATCACTGTCAGAAATTATACAATTAAGACTATTAGGTTTAATAAATCCAGAAGAGTCAGTTAAGTCTGAGTGCAATTGCTGGCTGAGCCTCGTCTTGGGTAGAGGACAGGGGCTTTTCTAGCTATTGAGAAGATCAGGGGCTAAATCAAGTGTGCCTGGGACTTTTCTTTTCATTTTTTTATTTATTTAAGGAGGAAGCTACGTTTGTAATAAATAAATAAATAAATAGTCAATATCTCTCTCTCTCTCTCTTTAACACACACACCACACAAACAAAGATTATTTTGCTACTTATATTTACTATTGATTTGTGCACTGCTCACCTTTTGTCTTCTTGCAATTATTGCAGTCCACCTCAGTCTCTGTTCACTTATGACTCTTGTTGGCCCTGGTGGTGGAAAAGTATGAACAATGTTGCTTTAATTAGCATCCACACGCGCGCACGGGCGCGTACGCGCATACACAAGCACGAGCGTACTGTACGCGCGCGCGCGACAGAGAGATTGCATGCACTATCCCTTCTTATACCAGGATGGCACAGTTTATCCACTGCAATATAAGCATGGCTAACCTCTGAATCTGGCTTTTTGTCCCATCCCTGTTTTGTTAAATCAACTCTCATAATTACTATCAAAACTAGCCGACACACTTATATTGTTTGTTATGCATTTGAAAGTGAAGTACAGTACTATTGTTACGCATGACTCCGAAGCTCCGGAGTACAGGTTAATGAGGTAACTGTGTGACATGATGTTAACGTTATCAGCCCCAATCACTTTAACTCAATTTTTGACATGTTGATTTAACATTATCTGACTGTTAAAATAACCATGCAACTTAAATTAAAGGTGCAATAAAACGGACAATCGATAAAATAAAAAATAAAAAAACTCATTAATAAACATTAACCCACAGGTCGTTTGACGTAGTAGCATGGCTTTACGGGCGGGGCGATAAAGCAGCGAAACGCCACGGGTTTTTTTTAGTCTGCGCATGCGTGGTAAGCGTGGGTAGGAGGTAGTGATGGTTAAGACTCCACAGGCGTTTCCACCAATGACATCAACAATTACGTGATAAATCAGCATACTGTGCGGCCCTACAGTAGTAGCTCGACACTTGTTGCACTTTTATTTTTGAATGGAGGCCAAAAGAGAGAAAATGACAGTTTAGCAACATTTTAAATAAAATTATATTTATAGCTGTAATCTTTTTATATATTGCCTGGCAAAAACAAAAGTGTCAAAAAATGTGTTAGTAAGACCATTCAGGAAAAAAATTGGTAAATTTGCTTGGGTTTTGGAGCAATCGAAAAAAGGTCCAGAGTGACCCTACAGCGATGAATGCGTCAGGGTAAGAAGAGAAACACATAAATCCATGTGATGCACTCCTCTTATAGTGGACACTGTACAAGCCTCTGGAGATGCTGTTATGATCTGGGGTTGCTTCAGTTGGTCCGGTCTAGGATTCAATATACCGAATGATCAGGTTATTACATTCATAGACCTTATTCTTCCCTGGGAACAAGTATATTCCAGGACTCAAATGATGAAAGTGTGGATCTGGCAGCATAAGGAATCTTTTTCATACATGATTTCACCACCACACTGTTAAACTTGTTAAACTTAATCAAAGTTAAACGTGTAGTCAGTGAAGTCTTGGAGTGTGCAACTTTTTTTTTTCAGTGATCATCCTAAACACACACACACACACACACACCCTTTCAAAAACTGATCACTGTCAAATACAGCTACCCATATTAATTATTTAATTAAAGTCCATATTAATTGTGTTGGCTCCGATTCTAGGATATATTTGCTACAAAAAATTAGTTGACTTGATGTCAGTACAATGACCTCTTAAATAAATCCCTAGGTAAATTATTGGCTAAGAAGCCTTAGCACCTAAATGAGGCTTCATCACGCCATCACTACAATGAATCTTATTTTACATGAACTGAAGTGAACTGAGGGCATGACAGAATAACATATAACGATAACATGTCTAGCCACTCACTTTAGCTTGATTTATCTTATTGAAACAGCCCACAAAGCTATATTTTTTTAAATAACAGGAGCTTTTTTTGACGTCTGTCAAGAATGTAAGAATGTCAATATGTAATACATATTTATCTTACCTGGTGCATCTTCAAGCTTTGTGTACGGCACTTAATTCCTTCCCGTCCTCCCCTCTCTCTGACACTGAGCGCAAGTAAACTTTCTAAGTGTGTCTGATGCTTTGCTATAAAACACCTCTACCTCAAGGGGCTAAGCTTAAAATATCCAGGGCTAAAGCCCCAAAAGTTAGGACCTACAGTGAGGACACTGCTGGGTGAACCACTTTATTGATCTAGGTAAGATAAATATGTATGGTACTGGTGTTCCATTCACTGGTGCCCCATAATTCTGATTTACAAACCTGATTCATGATTCAGTTCTGTGTGTCAATTTATGTTATTAGCGACTTCTTGCACCAGTCTGATGTTTGTTCCTAGTTTCTTGTGTTTACTGATGAACAGGGGATGACGCCCTGCCATTAGCATTATGACGACTCAAATGATGCTTGTGTGGCATCTTCTTTTACTGCTCGTATTTTATCCTGTGCTCTGAAGAACACAGAGTAAATTATATAATAAATGCTAATTTAAAAGGGTGGCACAATTGTTAGCACTGTGGCCTTGCACCAGCAGAGTTGAGTGTTCGATTCCTGCCACTGGTCTGTGTGCGGGGAGTTTGCATCTTCTCCCTGTGCTTGATGGATTTCCTCCGGGGTACCATGGTTTCCTCCCACAGTCCAAAGACATGCAGATTAGGTTAATCGGTGTTCTCAAATTGCCCATATAGTGTGTGTGTATGTGTGTGTGTGTGTGTGCCTTGCAATGGATTGATGGTAAGGATGAATTTAGCACATAGCGTTTTTCAGTTTAAAAAATAGTTGGGTAGATTAGTTAGATTAGTTGGTTATATAATAATAATTATATTGTATTAATGGCCAATCTTCCAATTTTTTTCCACAGGTAAAATTTCCATGTCTAAAATGAAGGTAATAAATCAGGTGTTTATAGAGGCAACATGGATGCCTTTCCACTTGTAGCGACTGACTAACATGTTTAGCTCCCTGCTGTCTCTACCTCCTCCTCCTCTGTCGGGGAACAGAGTCAAGTCTGGTTCGAGTGTGAGACTGTCGCGCATGCGCACTACAGATCAAAGACAATCATGAACAGGCTACTTAGCGGGAAGAGTGGGGGGGCACAAAGCCAGGCGGGTCTTCCTCAGAGAGAGAGAGAGAGAGAGAGCGTTTTGTGTGTGTGTGTGTGTGTGTGTGGCGCGTCAGTGTGGCTCGGATAATTTGTGGTCCTCAAATGGATGGAAAGGGAGGTTCTTCCTCGCTCTTCCTGAAACGTTAGATAGAGCGCTCTTGTTATTTTGTTTATCCGAGGAGAAGCGATTTTCTTTGAATAATTTTCTGGAGTACGAGGCTTTTTTTTTTGGTTGTGTTGTTTGCAGGTGAACATTTTTACGATGTGAAACGTCGGTGGAAAAACGGAGCGACGGTTCTAGCGAGTGGAGGGGCTTGTCTTAGAGGGTGTGGATGTAATGTGTATCTCTCGCGGTATGATTTAAACTTTCCAGTCTTAAAATATAAGAAAGAATGAAAGAAAGAACTGATAGCACGAGCGTTACTGGAGCGCTGAGTAACACCTGTCAGATGAGTTATGAGTTAGTAACAATGTAACCTGTTAGCTCGCGCAGGCTATTGTTGGCACGCGCACTTTTCTATAATATTATTATTATTATTATTATTAACAACTAACAAGAGCACGAGTAGTCACTGTCCATTCTGGTTCTGATTTCTTACTTACCACAAGACTTCTTGTAGTCCTTACTTCTGATTTACAAACCTGATTCATGATTTAATTCTGTGTCAATTCATGTTATTTGCAACTCCTTACACCAGTCTAATGTTTGTTCCTTGTTTCTTGTGTTTGCTGATGAACAGGGGACGACGCCCTGCCATTAGCATCATGACAACTCAAATGACGCTTCTGTGTCATCTTCTTTTGCTACTCATATTTGCTGGTAAGTCAACCGTGAGCATCCTACAGTATGTGTGAATTGAATTTAGGATAAACATTTCGTTATCAATCACAAAATGAAACAGTGTGCACAGATCTACTGCATATTAGAAAACTAACTTGCATTTCTATTACGAGCAGAGTAACCTTTCAGTTAAAGTGGATTATTGATGTCTGAGCAAAGAGCATCTGTATAGAAAACATCCGAGCATCTGTAATAAAGTTAGGCATATTGCGCACAAATGCAAATCCTTTTCTCATTGCCGGATGTCTGATTAAGCTCCGTTTTCTACATCTGTAATAAAACATCACCATCTGCGCTTTCAGTATATAAAGCCTCGATACAGTCCTTCATTTGCTTTAAATAATTCTTAGGCTGTTTAGCCTCTTAAACTATTATATTCCTATACAGTAATACATCTTGAAGCATATTTCATATATTGAAACAAATAAGAAATGTATGATATTAGAGAAAGAGAAATGTTAATCTACGAGGGCTGTTCAAGTCAAACCGGGACTTTGGTTGTGCAGAATGACAAAACGGAGTTATGTAGTTTAACGGAGTTAAAAACTACCTTTATTTCTCCCTGCTACACTATTGCACTTATCCGAGCATTTCACTAGTGCTTGGATACCATCAAGCCAGAAAGTTTTCTCGGTATGCCGGACCCATGGTCAGACTGCCTGTTTCACGTATGAAACTCTGGTCTCCCAGGAAGTTTAATGATCCAAATTTGTGGGAACAGCTTGCAGCAAGGTTAGGCCTGTATGGGGTATGTGGTGTTCATGAATGATTATGTGAACTGTTCCCACATACAGATGCATCTCTTCCACAATTTATTGACAAGTTATCCATCAATTTTCAAGGATCAGGAATTCTACTTACTGAATGTTCACAGGAACGATAATTTTCAATCATATGGACTTCTTCTAAACATTTACACCATTCAAATGATTTACTGCGGCTAAGAGTCTCATCACCGTATTGTGCTTGAAGTCTTCTGTCTTTATTCACAAGAAATTTCAACACAAGTTCTAATTTGACTTGAACAACCCTCGTAGAAACGTCAGTAATATCTGAGAGGTCAAGCAGTTACAATCTGTTAAATATTCTTAAGATGAAAAAATGTTGAAACTAAACTACTCTACATAATGTGTCTTCATTGTATTTAGACAGGACAGTAAATCAAACAAAATTTGATTCAGTACTCATCTACTGTATAGTCACAATTTCAGCTCTTACACTATGTTTTTTGTTCTTCTGTCTAAGCCTTTCAAACATGAAAATGTCATCCATGTTGGCAGCCAGGGCTTGGGACTGTAGGTTATGTAAGATGGCTGTTTTTACAATGCTGTAAAGAGTGTTTTATTTCCCCATCACAATGATTTGTACTCCACTGTGCTCTGCTTCATCTGGTTTCTTTACAGGTTTAAAATCCTGTACAGGTTTAAATTAATGTCTGACTTGGGTGGGATGCTGCGAAGGCTAATGAGCTCAATTGTCTCACTATTTCTGGGATTGAGACTTAAAATAATAATGAACTCTCATGTTCTCCCTTAGCAGCTGTCTGAAGAATCTGTGTGAGTTTAATTGACCTGCTTTTCAGATGAGCAGATCAAGGCTGGTATTTTGACAAAGGAAAGGAGAAAATTATGCGTCATGAGTGAGATATGATCTGTTTAATGGAAGTAGAAACAAATGTATTTGTTATCAGAACTTTAAAAGAAAACTCAATTACAACTAAAATATTCTTAAGTGTGGCTGTAAGTTGCATTAGTGCTGTCATGTCAACATGTGTGAAACGAAATGTAATAAACATATGTTATATTTGGTAATGTCAGGAAAATGATCCGCGATAAGACAATTTAACACATAAGTCTGTAGTCTAACAACAGAAAAAAAGGCTGCATTGATAATACATTTTAATCATTTTGAATCCACCCTGTTCTTGCATACAGTGCGACAATGCAGGCCGGTGTGCGTGGACGCAGTCTCTGACACAGAGGCAGTTCTGGGGAGCCGCATGAAACTCACCTGCATCTCATGTATGAAGAGAGAGGAAATCAGTGCTCAAACAAAGGTGTATTGGTATTATAGACCCGACCGGGATGCAGTCCGTCAGGAGGTAAGATCGTCATACATCTTTAGAGGAAATCTGGTCTCAAAAAAAACATAAGTTCACATGAAGCATATATTTGTGTTTTATTATAATAGGAGACATTCAATCAAATACTTTGTCATTTAATTTTAACCAATTCTAACTACACTATTTAAATAAAATTTAATTGTTGTAAATAAACTGTTAGCCAAGCAATTGAAAAAAAAAAAAAAAAAGGTCTTGATTCACTGGCAATGGGAGGACAATACTGTAGGTGAACCAGCAACAGGGTCATAAATGCTTAAGACTCTTACTGTATATGTGCATGGAGAGCGAAGGTTACAATAGCTTGTCTGGTGCGATTTCACACAAGAGCTACAATAGCAGAAATTGCAAAAAAATAAATAAAAAAAGGTGAGGCTGGTAATGATAGAAAAGTGTCACACTCACAGTGCATCATGCTGCGTATGAGGCTGCGTAGCTGTGGACCAGTCAGAGTGCCCATGTTGACCCCTGTCCACCGTCAAAAACATGTTATGGACCATGTTACTGTATGTTTTCTTTTACATCAGTGTTGGCTGCCTGTGTGTGTGGAATCACTAAGAAAAGAAGGCAAGCTGGGCTATGTTCTTCTGAGAAACCTTGGGTCCTGGCATTGATGATGATGTTACTTCAACACTTACCACCTCCGTAAACATTGTTGCAGACCAAGTACGCTCCTTCATGGCAATGATATTCCCTTATGGTGCTTGCCTCTTTCAGCAGGATAATGCACCCTGCCAGACTGCAAATATGTTCAGGAATGCTTGGAGGAACATAAAGTGTTCAAGGTATTGTCTTGGCGTTTAATTTTCCTAGCTCTTAATCTGATAGAGTATCTGTGGGATTTGCTGGACTAAAAAGTCTTACAGTATGCACTCAGGACGACCTCACAGCTTACTGGCTGTTAACACCTTAAGAGGATCCATGCCTTGACGGTCAGAGCTGTTTTTTGGCACAGTGGGGACCTATACCATATTTACTGTAGCGTAGTCAATTCCTGCTTTAGGGCCCCTTCTTAATCAATCGACAGCTACCAATCAGGGAAGGCTGTCACTCGCTTTGACAAGTTATTGCTGATCAATATTTTTAATCCTTGTATCCGCCACATGAGAAGATATTAGGTAGATTTATCTCACAACCGTGACTTTTGACCTCAGAATTGTCAGGTAAAATCTTATAATCGTTCATTTTTATTTCTTCTTTTTTTTCCTTAAATGTTGAAATGTTAAAAAATTTTGAAACATTTTTAAAAAAACAATCACCATACTCAAGTGCATTTCCATTAAGGCATCTATTGCCCTCATTTCCTTTCTTTCTTCCATCTTTTTATTCTATTTGACCCATATTTTCACACAGACTATACATCTTTACATTAAACCTTGCTAAGGTACTGTTAGACAAGGACAGATAAACAAGCAGTACTAATATAGCCTGTGTAACAAGCTCATATGTAGTACTGCAAGGTTACTCTGCAAAATTGCTAAGTAAAGTAAAGGACATTATTGCTGATGCCAGAGTTGACCTGCATTTGTTTGTTTAAAGACTTGCATGTAATTTAAGGAAACCTGGCTAAATTATAAATACCAAGATTTTCGTACAGTGAAATGTTTACAGATGGATACTCTACAGTCTACAACAGTGTAAAACGACCACGTAAATAAATTGGGCTGCACTGACACAGTCATAATTGGTTATGCTGATGGCATTAATACGTCAACTTCTGTGGAGTGCATTAATGGATCGTCATGCTTACTTTTGTCTCAGATTTCGCTACTGCATGATGGAACTCATGAAAGAAACACATATTAAAATGGTTCTCTGCACACTGTGTCAAAGTGAAATTGCTCACCATGAAGTGTGTGCATGTGCATACACAACATGCACGCTTCGTCTGACTGCAAAACAATGAGCCAGCAGCCTAAGTGTGTATTAGGGTGAGTTTAGCCGGAGTGTTGGTGTGTATCGGTCGTTTGGCCGTCACATACACAGACCATCAGTCCCTGGTAGTTAAGTTTTTGTGGAGGAAATGTTAACTGCTAGTCTGGCAAGCCACTTTCCAGAGCATTGGTGAGTTGACTAATTGCAAAAAAAAATTTTTTATAAATTGATAGCTTTAAATAAATAAATGTTAAGTGCAGCCATATAAATAATACATGAAGCAAATCCAGTCTGAATATTTTTTTTAAATGCTCTTTGTGCAGTCACTCTAAGTTTTTATTTTTATTTTTTTTTTACAGTTTGTAAAGCCAGTAACAAACAATTATTGTTAAAAAAAAAAAAGAACATCAGAGATGACAACATTGAACAGAAGATGATTGAACAGAAAAGTTAAAAAGTTTGTCTTGGTGCTAGTGCTAATGCTAACACTAATGCTAATGCTAATAAACCCCACTAGCAACACTAAACTAAACAGATGCAATACAAGACCTGTGAGAAAGAAAGTCTATATAGAGACAGGCTAATCAAATGTAACAAAGTTCAGGTGAATTCAATTGAAACACCATGTGTTGAAGTGCATCCTGGGAACTGTAGTCCAGGACACATTTCAACATAAAACACAAAAAACAGGAGACAAATCCTGGAGGATCATGACAGGGGTATTACATCAAGTCCCCGACTTATAAACATTTCAATTCAATTTAATTAAATTTTATTTGTATAGCACTTTTAACAATTGTCATAGTCGCAAAGCAGCTTTACACAATCAAAAGAATTATTTAAGTTTGTATGAAATGTGAATGTGTATGAATCAAAATGGTCAGATAGTCCCTGGTGAGCAAGCCGAGGGCAACATTGGGGAGTAAAAACTCCCTGAGATGGCACTAGGAAGAAACCTTGAGAGGAACCAGACTCAACAGGGAACCCATTCTCATTTGGGTGAAACAGAAAGCAAGAATTGATCTGCATTCATACTGTATGTTAGTTGGCAGGCAGTTCAGCATATCAGTTGATGTTAATTGATGTTAATATGGAGTCAAGGTAGTTATTGGAGGCTCAGGTAGACTTGTAGGAAATTCCAGACCTGAACTATCGAACAACTGCAGCCAAGTCAAGTCCTGAGAGAAACAGTCGAGGCCAGAACCATCTTCATGATAGAGTGAAACCATCTCCAGACACCAGACGCATCCCAAAGATACACACGGGGCATCCATGTGACGAGATCTCCAACCAGAAGCAGGGAACCAGGATGAGTCAGACAGGTTCAGAGGGCAGAGAGGGTCTGGATCACTGGCAGCTCAGGAACGACATGTGTAGCTCGACAGAGAGACGGAAAGAGAGAGGGGGAGAGAGAACAGGAGAGATAACAGTTAGGTATGATCACAGTCACATAATGTATAAGATGAATGTATATTTGGTGTGGAGTACAAGCAGGGACTCCTGCAGGACTAACTATAACAGCATAACTAAAAGGGAGAGCCAGAAGGAAACACAGACATGAGGGCTCTCTGAGATGTAA
>JAQMYJ010000003.1:20109848-20122282 GCA_030014305.1 Clarias laeviceps | reverse complement strand
TACAATAGTCCAACCTAGAGGTGATAAAAGCATGAACTAGTTTTTCTGCATCATTTAGTGACAATATATTCCTTAACTTAGCAATATTTCTGAGGTGAAAGAATACTATCCTGGTGATATTGTCTACATGAGCTTCAAATGAAATACTAGAATCTATAATCACACCGAGGTCTTTCACTGTTGACTTGATGTAACTAAAGATACAGTGTGATATAAAATCTTGCTTCTAGCTGCATGCGGTCCTATGACTAGAACTTCTGTCTTATCAGGATTAAGCACAAGAAAGTTAATTAGCATCCAGTCTCTTATATCCTTTACGCATTGCTCAACATTAGCAAGTTGGTTTTTCTCATCTGGTTTTGCTGAAACGTATAACCGTGTCATCAGCATAACAATGAAAACTAATACCATGCTTACGGATTATGCTGCCCAAAGGAAGCATGTAAAGGGAGAAAAACAGTGGCCCTAAAACCGATCCCTGTGAAACACCAAACTCCACTAGAGAACATGCAGAATAATCACCATTCAAATCTACATACTGATAACGATCGATCAAATAGGATCTGAGCCAGGAGAGGGCTGTTCCCTTAATTCTTACCACGTTTTCTAATCTGTGAAGGAGAATACTATGATCAATGGTGTCAAAAGCTGCACTGAGTTTGAGTAACACAAGCATAGTGACGCAACCCTGGTCAGAGGCCAATAGGAGGTAATTTACTACTTTAACAAGTGCTGTCTTTGTGCTGTGATGAGGCCTAAATCCTGACTGATACAGTTCCTGTATGCTAATTTTATGTAGATATAAGCATAGCTGCTCCGCTACTATCTTTTCCAGAATCTTAGAGATAAAGGGGAGGTTTGATATCGGCCTGTAATTGGACAGCTGACAGGGGTCATAACTCACATTTGAGTTATGAATTTCTGCAGAGATGTAGATTCTGCAGACTGCGGATCTACGAACATTTGTAGATGCAAGAATAGCTCACTTATTGACACTGCAGTGCACCAGATACCAATATTTACAATTATATACAATATTTTGTAATTGAATGTAAGTGAAGTTATAAAATGACTAAAAACTTATATTGTAGGTATGTGTGTGGGGGGGTTGCGGGAGAAATGAGTTGACCTCACCGGTACCAATGAATCAGTCCGGGAGCACGATCATAGACAATGGCTGTCCTGTGAAGCTGTCTCGCAGGTAAATAATCCCAATTTCGGAAAATCCTCAATGAGACAGAATTCATAGACCGAAACAGCTCTGAGACAAAACGGAGTCCGTTCAAGCGCACAGCAGACCCCACATCTTCCCGGGTTTCCTTTATATAAGGTCAGTTGACCTTTAGGTTGACAGGTAAAATAATTGATCTAAATATCACTCTGAATTGTGACAGTGTAATATCTTATAGAGAACAATTATTGCACAAGCCAAGCTGTCACCATTCAGCTACATTAGGTATTTTAAACAAAGATTTTTATGCAGCTTCACAAATTTAACCCCAGCTTTAGAGGATGAACAGCTGATTTAAGAGAGTGTTCTGTCCATCCATTAGATCTACATATATGATGGCGAACCACAGGCCTTGGAGGGGAAGTGGAAGGGTCGTCTGTGGTGGAACGGCAGCAAAGACCTGCAGGATGTCTCCATCAGCATTTCCAATGTCACATGGAACGACAGCGGCCTCTATGAGTGTGTGGTGCTCCGCCAATTTTCCTTTAACTCGTACTCCCCTTCCATCGCGAAGACCGTTGAGATTGAACTGGTGGTACGAGAGGAGGGTAAGGAAGAGAACAGTTTTGCTATAGTCTTGTTTTATGAGCAGAATGGCCACTGTGGTGTTGACCTTCTGATGATCATAATCTGAATGCTTACTTTTTGCCCACAAACGTGTACTATTTAAGATTTTAATGTCACCATATCAGTTTAGACATTTCATTAAATATGGCTTCACTTTGTTCTTTATGTTTGTTCAAATAATAGTATGTCTTTGTTCTGTTTTTGCTACTACTTACTGCATACTGCTTATTGGAAGGCAGTTGTTTTCAGGAGATGAGTTTTATCTAACCAAGCTGTTACTACTCTTTCTGTTTTAAGGGGTAATGTACAGACTCTGGTTTATATACTGTTCTGTCGATGCCTGCCTTGAGATTGCTGAATGCACAGCATCTGATACTTCGAATATACTTTACACAATGTATATTTGTTTCTATTGACTCATACCACAACAACTGCATTATCTCTATCTGTGTCCTGGTCACAGGTTTACAAACACAGATAGAAATCCACAACATTGTATTTAAGTGGTGGATTTTTTTTTTTTTTTAATACACAAAATATTAACCACAAACATACCATACAACTCTGCAAAGCTTTTACATTTCATGCATGCAATGTCATTGAGTGCAGTGCACAAGTAAACATGGCCATCTCATATAAATAAAAAAGAAGAACGACATTATATTAAATATTAAATATTAACTAAGTAACAAATGATTAGTGTTTGGTGAATATACTGTTGCAAGGGTTTTATTTTCTACATGCACTGCACTGCTTCATCATTAAACCAACAGTTCTCAACTTTTTCTGTCTCCCAGCTAAACTTCTAATGTCTGGTTACAGTAATTCCATACATAAATTGTGCATGTTGCCAGTTGCACATCTTTGCTGTTCTGCTGAAGACGATAAAGCTGAGAAGTCTGGTGTCATTTTATTCCACTCTCCGAGATGAGTTTGTCACATCGTTGATCTCTGTGTGTTTCAGTATACTCCAAAGAGGTTTTCTACAGCATATTTGAGCATGGACTGTGTGCATGTGAATCATAACACGTATTAATGTTAAAGTGAACACAATATAGAAACAACCCAAGGTTGTCCACGATTGCATTTTACAAACTGAAAACTTTTTTTGCTTAAAATCAATTACTACTGGAAAAACAAAGGTATATTTATATAGCTTTAAGAATATTTGAAGAGAGTTTGACAGCAAAACTCGATAAAAGCCATTTTCTAACTTTTACATATTCTGGCAAATTGTTTTTCTCTGGCACACAAGGTTGTCTATAACAAAACATTTAATTTGAGAACCACCATATATACGCTAATCACATTGCTCCTTTCTGTCATGTGATCAGTGAAGCGAAAATAAATATTGGATGCTGTGAGCGATCTAAATGCACTCAGTAGATTTTTTGAAAATTCCAAAGCCAAGAAAAAGGATGTTTACACAGAGCTGTCATGAGCTGCATGTATGTGTCCCTTAACCACTTCAATAAGTACTCTGAAGTAGGACGTGATGCAATTAGAATATTGTACGAACACCATGTTATATAAACTTAAAAAATCTATGTGGGATACTGTAGTGTAAGTTTCTGTTCCACTTTCAAATCAATACTTATCTCTTTTCCTTCCTGCTCCTGCATCACTGGCACTGGTTTAGCTGTATTTGGAAGCCATATTGGACTTTCAAAAGAAAATTAAGCAGCGAGCAAATGATTTCAACACTCGAGAGACACACAGGCTTGTGTATAAGAGCTATGACACACACACACTGCTGCAGAAAGATGTTGGGTTTACTGCATCTGTTACATTTCCTTCGTTGAAAATTAATATTAACTACTGTATGTTATAACATTATGAGACCAGTCAGGTGATGCATGAATGGACAATACACAGTGCATACCTGTATTATGATAGGGAGACGATAGGGAGAGCTGAAAAAACGCTGCCAGTGTCTTATTACAAAAACACAATCAAAGCATGATTTTGCTATAATTAAAACCCAACCATAATATTATTCATACTGAATTGCATACTTAAATTACCACAGACAACTACAGGCTGCTTTCTCCGCTGTGACACAACTGTGGGAGATTAGATAGATAGATAGATTGATACTTTATTCATCCCAGTGGGGAAATTCACAGATCCAGCAGTCCACAATAGTTACATCTAAAAAATAAGTGAAATAAGGTAAAAAGCAATCCTATAAACAAACAAGAATTAAAAAAATAAATAAATAAAATAAAAATAGGTAAAAGCTCCTGTGCATATTATTGTGCAAATTATTATGTCCATGTTTAGTATTCACACTTACATTACAAAACAATTTAGACATAATATTTTGGCATTTGTGCTTTTTATCACTCCAAAAAAACCTGCACAAAATATTCTCTCTGTTTGCAATACATCTTGCTTCATTTTCAATAACTCATTTTTCTGTGCAAAAATGGAGTTCTCATTTTGCTGTCAAACTGTTCAACTGCCTACTTCTCCACATGCCACCTATAGTCGATGTTCGTCTTTAAAATTATTCCATGGATGCCATTTGATTATTTCATTTTGTTCAAATTGTTTTTGATATAGTATTAAAGGATATTTTAGAATTGGTAAGCAATTCATATGTACTGTATATTACTTAATTTAAATCAGTTCAATTAAACTGGATTGAAGTTTGTTCTTCATATTAAATAAAACTTTTTCTTTTGACTTGACTTCAGTATTAACATAAATCTTGAAGACTTATTTAAGTTTTTTTGACATATTAAATAAGTAATACAACATGACAGATTGCGCTGTTAAAATAATATAATTAAGGATGGAGTGATGTGATGCGGCCTGATGTAAATCAGAGTTACTTTTACCACCATAAAGGTGCTTATTTTTTTTGCAACATGGAAGTGTTTCATTCTCCTTATACCTTATACTGCAGAAATGTAATAATTCTAACATGTATTTATTTTTATTTATTAAGTAATAATTAGTCATACATACAGTATTATACATAAATAGATACATTTAATGCTGTGACATGGCCACAAATCAAGTTAGTTCTTGTTCAGTGTTCCTCCCCTCACCTACCTGTCACTTACCTTTTTTCTCTTCCTTAAAGTTAGAGACAAAAGTAACACAACACACTTCCTGAAAGAATACATGGCAAACATGCCACACTTTAAAGTGGTTTATCTGTATAAACATTTCAAATGCATTTAACATTTAGCCCTATACTGTAGCTTAAGATCAGCAATCCAAACATTGTATTATTATTATTATTATTATTATTATTAATATATAAGTCACTAATCTGATAATGTATGTTGTGTGTGTGGTAGCAAGCGAAGATCCCACAGCACTGTACTCGGAGATCACGATGTACTTTTTGCTGGTGTTCCTCACTTTCTGGCTGCTGGTTGAGATGATCTACTGCTACAGAAAAATCTCCAAATCAGACGATCAAGCACAGGACAGCGCGTGAGTATCTAAAGGACAGGCTGTCTATTCAAATTTCTCTGTGTATGTGTCTGAAAACATTATTTGGTCCATCAGATGTTACGAGGGTGAGTCAAAAATTATCCGCAGTCTGGCTGTACTTTTTAATTAACTTTTAGAAATAACAAATACATAATTTTTCAATTTGTTTTTCAATACACTTTGTCCATCTGTCAACAAGCTTTCCTATTCGCTCAATAAAAAATGTTTAGACCGAGCTGTGAGCCATGAATGCACCACTGTCTTCACTTCTTCATCAGAAGGGAATCTTCGTCCTTGTAGGGCAGCTTTCAGGGGACCTAACATCAGATGAAAGTCTGATGGAGTGAGATCAGGACTATAGGGAGGATGATTGCATAGCAAATTAATCCAAAGTTTAGGCTCCAGCTCTTCAATAAGCATCGCTGTTGATTGTGAACCTTTTTTCGGATAATGTTCCAATACTGGCCCTTCAGAATCCCTGAAAACTGTAAGCATCAATTTTCCAACTGATGGTTGAATTTTTACCTTTTTATTAGTCGACAATTGAGAATGTTTCCATCCTATACCCTCCCATGCTCATATTGATGAATCCATGTCTCGTCATCAGTAATGATTCTCTTCAAGAAACTTTCACCATCCTTTGGCACCAGGTACATGTCACCAAGGCATCCATTTTACAATGTTTACAAATGAACTGATGGAACACATTCACACCTGCACAGCAGCCTTAAACAGAAAGTGCTGATAAAGTGCGTCCAACAGAATTTTTAATATAAAAAGAGTGCGGATAATTTTTAACTCAACCTTGCAATGTCAGGATAACATGGTAAGATAGTAAAGTACAGACAGTTGTGCTATTTTACACTGCGTAATGTTAATTTTTTAATGTCACATCTTTCCCATGTAAATACAATTTTCAAGTAACTTTCTCCTGCTTACTAACAGGTTGAGTCACAATTATCACATTATCAGAAAAATGGGTTTAATTGTTAGTTTATTGCAAGTGCACAGATGAATGGAATAATTAAAGTCAGCAGTAAAGACCACAGCAAATAGCATTAGCTAACGTGAATAATCAGACATTAGTGATGGCTTTCGAGTACATTTTCTGTTATGAGCTGTTTGAATCCATGGACAACCACATTGTAAATGCACATAAACAAGCCCACACACACACACACACACATACACACACACACACACACACACACACACACATACACACACACACACACACATACACACACACGCACAGCTAATGCATCCATCCACAGTGGTCTGTGTGCATTAGTGAACCCTAATCAAATCAGCTCTGGAGTGCAGACAGGAAACATTGCTAGAAGCCCTCTCCAGGCTTATCCGTTATAATCCAATTGTGATATTCATTCATCCCTTAATGCCATTTGAGACAATCCAAGACCATCATAAACTCTGATTAACACCTAGCATTTTTCTTTCCATTTTTGAAAGTTTGCCATTGCCTAATGTTTGTGTTTCTGTAACTGTTTTCTATTCCTTTTTTATATCCATGGACTCTGAAGAAAAAAAAAAGACAAACAGGATCCTGCAATGTTCATTTTTTAATTGAAAAGTTGCACTGATGTGTAGCTCTTAAGCAAAACCCTGTGTTTTTTTTTTTTTTTTGGTGCAGTAAAGCTGCACCCTCTTAGATTTTGCCTCTTTTTTGTACCCATTTGTCTACAGGACAGACTACTTAGCCATTCCCTCTGAAAATAAAGAGAACCAACCGGGTCCTGCTGTAACGGAATAAAAGTGGTTGTCTCACACACAATACGGTATTTTAAATTTACAGTACCTCTCGCTCAGTCATGTTACGCAACCCTCACCTGCTCATCGTGTGTGGCTAACCATCTTCACCTCTGTCTCATCACTCCATCAGTCTGATCTGTTCTGACAAGTTTGTCCTGATTACCATCTGTGTCCTCTCATAACTTTCCATTCAAATATCTACAGTACTTTCTGTCTAAAACTGATCAATTTTAACCATTTTTCGCAGGTAATAACAGCGAGGCGACGCACTGATGATTGTAGAGATAACAGGATGCTAAATGTTTGTGTATGTGGGAATGAGATAGTTCTAACTGGTCTTCATCTTAGATTTAAGATTATGATTTAATTATGTCACATGTACCTGACAGTACAGTGAAATGTTTTTGTTCCCCCCCCCCCTACCCCCCACAAATATCCCAGTTAGGAAGCTTGGGTCAAAGTGCAGGGTCTGCCAGGACATAGCATCCCTACAGCAGATAGAGTTAAGGACCTTGCTCAAGGGCAGTGCTGGAGCTTGAACCCCGAACCCTCTAATCAGTAAGACAGCTTAACCGTTTGAGCCACCACTGACCCTGTAAATTGGTGTAACAGTCTAGAAACTTGGAAGGGGTTCCTGCACAGCATCCATTTAGTTTTGTGGGAATTTCATTTAACCCAATGGAGAACATATCATTATTGATTATATCTCTGGAGTTATTCTGTCCTCATTTCAGTATGCATAAAAAGCATCTAGTTACACAGATAATATACTGTCCAGTTTAAGATGTGCATTATACCAAATGAATTATTAATGTACAGTAATTCTAATATTATTTTCTCTTTCAGGTTCTGATGATTCCTTCAGGCTTAAGATGAGACTGATATTTCGTGGGACGTTGCCAGTGTGCGAGTAGCACCGACATAACACGACACCTGACAACCAAAAGTCCCTCTCGTCTTGCACGCGTAATGAGAAGCAAATTCTCCACTGCTTAATTTTATTGTCCTTGTCTTTCTCTCAGTGAAGGTGACAATTACATTAAAGAGCAACACTAGAGAAATACAGGATCATGTTGGTGTTTTCACTGATTATGCCTTAGAGGACATACAAGATACGAAAGAGCCATCAGATTTTCTTTTTTCTTTTTTTTCTTTTTTACAAAAAAGCTAACACACTGCCTATTTACAAAAAAAAACAAAAAACTTTTTTTGCTTGACGTTCAACATACTCTGAAAGACGTTCATGGTATTTAATAGCGTCTCATTCTTACCATTTTGATAGAAAAAAGTAGATTTTGGAAATGTACTCCAACATCTTTTAATCTATTCTTTAAAAAAAAAGAAAACATTACATTTGCATTACATTCTGGCTTTCTGGGTTGCTGTGTCAGCTTCCATACTGTGAGTCTCTGAGAGAGTGCGTGTGTGTGTATGTGTGTGTGTGTGTGTGTGGTCATATCGGCTCATACTGTATGATAACTTAAAGGTATCACTAGGCTTTCTGTTTGAACGAACTTACCTGTGTTTACACTCTACATGTGGATCACACCTTTCAAATAACCAATTTTCCAGTCATTGAACTAGAGATTGTGTACATATAACATGAAGTATGTGATTAACTGCATAAGTCCCTTTAGAGCCTTTCTATCAACAGTGAGAATGTTTACTGTAACCATGTTAAAGTCGTTTTAGGGATATTTGCTCAGTAACACACTGTAGTGAACCTTTATTCTATAATCACTACTAATCTTACAGTTACTGTGGACAATTTGTGTGTTGTACTGTGTTTCTCTTTAGATTATGAGCAGGTTTTTTTTTTTCCTTCAAATGTTTACAAGAGGACTCATGAACTATCTGCATAATCTATTAACAAACCTTCTATATGTTAATACCGATCAGTGTGGCTGTGCGAACATAACATAATTAGCTAGTGAATGCGAACTTGGTTTCTGTAGTCTACTTTTACAATTATGGCGATGTGAAAATGACTGTGTTTCTGCACTTTATCCCGTCTGGAACTGTTAATAATGCCTTTTACTGTCTTTTATATTAATACTTTCAGTACAAGAGGACAAATGTGACACGTTTTCTTGCCCTGTCCAGAAAGAGCTGTATATCTCTTTTGAAGGAAGCTTGCCATCTATTATTAAAAAGATGCTGTGTATTCTGAAAGATTTTGATTGCTTTGATGAGTATTTATTTTTAAAACATAAACAGAGGAGTAGAATGTTAAAGTTAAAGCCATTCAAATTATATCATGGAATTTACAAACAGGGGTGGCATTGTGGCGTAGTGGTTAGCACTGTGGCCTCGCACCTTCAGGGTCCCACCTCGGGTGTAAGTGGAGTTTGCATGTTCTCCCGGTGCTTGGTGGGTTTCCTCCAGGTACTCCAATTTCCTCCCACAGTTCAAAGACATGCAGTTTAGGTCAATTGGTCTTTCCAAATTGCCACTAGTCTGTGAATGTGTGCCCTGCGGTGGATTGGCAGGGTGTACCCTGCCTTGTGCCCGAAGTTTTTTGGGATAGACTGCAGGCTTCCTGAGACCCTAGGTTAAGCAATATAGAAGATGAATGAATGAATAAATGCTTTTAGAAACAGGAGGACAAATACCTGAGAACTTACAGTAAATGCACTAGTGTGTGATGAAATTACACTTATGGAAACGTAAATCATAGTGTATGAGAATGTATCAGGATCAGTGCATGGAAGTGAGAAGAACAAGTACTAAAAAGTCCATTCAGAACCTCACAATTTGATTAATATACTCTTATGCTCAGTTTGTTAACAGAATTGACGTACTCAGGTGCGCATTTCATAATGCTGTGGCCTGTGGCTCCCTCTATTGCTCCTAACACACATAGACCAATTCTCTGATCTCAGGCCTTTTTTTTTTTTACATTACTGAAGAAAGAAAGAAACAGGTATGTATGTAAATAAGTACACTGATATTACCAACATTAGTTATTTTAAACCTCTGGATGTAAGATTTTTTAATGTACATACTGTAGCATTGCAGAATTTACACCCGTTGAACATTTCCTTCTGTAATAATTGTATTGTCTGAAAATAGTGTTGTAGTCAAGACCACCCAGACCAAGACCAGAGTGTATTGCTGCAAAAACAAGATCAAGGTATTACCACATTTTAGACACTTATGAAAACACCCAGTATGTATACAGAAAGGACATTATGCCAACCAAGTTTTTAAAATGGTTAAACAAGGATATGATTCATATGGGATGCTATGTTCATTATGGGATAAACCAGTTCATTTTCTTGCCATCATGCAGAAATAATAAAACAAAACATTCCACAAAAGGTGGGAAGATGTCTGTTTTTCCCTTTGTATCTGGCCCCCAGACTGGCACATTGAACACATTACAGTACAGTTTGAATGTTCTGTGTGTAAAATTATATATTAGATCTGCAACTGTGTATTCATACTCGAAATTAACACACTTAAAGAATGCTCACCACCCCGTATCTCAGCCCATTTAATAACTGAATTTGTCACAGGATTAGAGGTGAATTACGTGGTCTCCTTTTCCTGCTATCAGATCTCCAGCTGTCCCACCCAAGTGTGTATGTAACATTTATATGTCAGCAATTTCTGTGTCATGTTACTGCATTATTTTTAAGATTAAGGACTGAGGTTTTGAGAACTGAAAAGATTCCTAAGGAGTCTTTGGGCAGAAATAGATTAATTATATTCGCTAGCAGGCAGCATGGTGGCTTAGTGGTTAGCACTGTCATCTTGCACCTCCAGGGTTCGGGTTCAATTCCTGGCCAGGTTTGATTCCCACTCTTTGTGTGCATGGAGTTTGTATGTTCATCCTGTGCATGGTTAGTGTGTGAGTGTGTGTAAGTTTCCTGGGATAGGCTTCAGGTCCCCTCGACCCTGTATACAGGATAAAGCACTATAGACGATGAATGGTTGAGTGATATTAGCTAGCTATCTTTGCATGAGGCACTTGCCTTGAATTTCTTTATGCTTCCTTATTATGTGCCAATAAAGTTGAAATAGTTCCAGCCATCCCAGTAAGTACTTCACTGTAGGAATGACATATTGCTGTGTTTTCTTTTGCATGATGTTTAGCAAATAATCTTTTTGTGCTTTAGGTAACCAGATTTTTCTACAGAAAGTCAGTTTATTTTCTTGCATTTACTTTTACTGAGAGCATGTGGGACATTTATTAATATCCCTGTAATTGTGGTCTGGACCAGTCTTGAAATAAAATCCCAAGTCCGGTTTGTCTGAGACACAGATGAGGCAGATTAAAAATGTGGTCGATTCTGAGATGAGACTCTGACCTTCAAAAAGTGGTCTCAAAACCGATCTTGTGTACTACAACACTATCTGAAAACAAAATGTGTTTATTTGAATATATGTCATGAGTGTAAATGAAATGGCTTATAAAATTGAAGTGAATGAAAAACCTCAATATAGTGATCAAATTATAATTCTACTTTTGTATACTGTACTTAGCGTATGATTTGGACCAATGTGTTATTTTACTGTATAAAACTTGGGACAAATCAATATTCTTTGGTGGTGAGAGGAAAGTTGAGAAGGGGGTGTTGGGTGTAGGAAGAAGGAGTGAGAGATAAGCGATGTTCAGCATGTTTACACTCAGTGCCGAGAAATGTAGCTGAAGTGAGAAAATTCAATTCAATTTTATTTGCATAGCGCTTTTAACAATTGTCATTGTCGCAAAGCAGCTTTACACAATCAAAAGAATTATTTAAGTTTGTATGGAATGTGAAATCTTTGTCAGAATCTAAAATTCAGTACAATCCGTTTTGAGAGTTGATGAAAAACTGTGCTGAGACACGACCCTTTTATTTCTCCTAGTAATATGCATGACAATCAGTGGTTATTGACACTCATGGTTTCTGTTGCCTTACAAGTACTGTGTGCTTTCCCTAAACAGATCAGAGCAGAGGGCAGAGCCACTGCTTTAGCATCTCATCATACATTTGGATAAGGAGCGTGCTGTTGAATTTCCTTAAGGGGTCTTGAAGACATATGGCAGTAAAAAATCTAGTTTCTGCTCTTTCTATCAGTGATTTACTAAAGCATCTGCTTTAGCATCTGGTTATTAGCCATCAGCTGGGACATAAACAGAGCGTGTATCTTTGGTGATGCTGACTTTGCTGAAAAGAGGACGAGTTTTTGGGCAATGTTTTTTGTTTGTGAATGGGAACAGCTTTTGGGTTTCCAGTAGTCTGTCTCACCAAAGCCATCCCAATCATTTTGGGGGCAGTGGTGGCTCAGAGCGCTAAGGCACTGAGTTACTGATCGGAAGATTGGCAGTTCGATCCCCAGCTCCACCAGGATGCCACTGTTGGGTCCTTGAGCAAGGCCCTTAACCTTAACTGCTCCAGGGGCGCTGTATCATGGCTGACCCTGCACT
>JAQMYJ010000003.1:20066102-20086731 GCA_030014305.1 Clarias laeviceps | reverse complement strand
GTGAGCCATTCATTGTCTGGACGGATCACCAGAACCTCATCACCATCAGAAGCCTCAAACAACTCAATCCACGACAGACACGGTGGGGATTATTTTTTGAACAGTTCAACTTCCATCTGTAATACCGCCCGGGGTCCAAAAACACCAGGGCTGATGCCCTATCCCGACAACAGGAGGAAGACGTTCCCCGGGCGGACCCCGTGCCTGTTATACCAACTTCATGCATCATTGCACCCCTCCAATGGGATTTAGAGACGAGGGTTCGCCAGGCTCAGGCTGCGAAGGCCGGGCCGGCAGGTGCGCCGCCAGGACGACTCTATGTGCCCCAACCTTTAAGACCTCTACCCATTCCTCGACGGCCCTGGACGCACATCGCCTTGGACTTCATCACGGGCCTGCCGGTTTTCCACAGGAAAAAATACCATTCTCACTATCGTCGACCGGTTCTCCAAATACACTATCGTCTGTATTCACCTGGTGGCCCTCACCGGACTCCCATCAGCCAAGGACACCGCCGAGCTGATATTGGAACACGTAGTACACCTGCATGGGTTCCCCAAAGACATCGTCTCGGACAGGAGGCCCCAGTTCACCGCCCGGTTCTTCTGCCTTCTGCCGTCTGATCAATTCCACCACTAGTCTGTCCTCCGGTTACCACCCCCAGACTAAAGGTCAGACGGAACGGACCAACCAACAGCTGGAGCGCTACCTGAGATGTTTTGTTTCTGATCGCCAGCGCTCCTGGGCCCGCTACCTCACATGGGCAGAACTGTCTGACAACCTCCACGTCTCCTCGGCTACCAACCTAAGCCCATTTGAGGTATGCTATGGTTTCCAACCTCCGATGTTCGACGATCTAGAACCGGAGGTTGACGTACCATCGGCCCAACAGTTGGTCCATAGGTGTCGACGGCTATGGAGTCAAGTCAACCGTGCCATCCAACGTACCAACGCCAACTACATCACCCAACACCGCCGTCGACACCCTCCGAGACGTTTGTATAAAGTAGGTGACAATGTATGGCTCTCAACAAAAAACCTCCATCTACACACAGAATCCCGGGAACTTTCACCAAGGTTCATCGGTCCATACCGCATCAATCTACAGATCAATCCTGTCACCTACCAGCTCCAGCTGCCTGCGGCGCTCCGGATCCACCCAGTGTTCCATACTTCTCAACTAAAACCCTTCATCACTTCACCCATGATAGCTCCTCCTCCCCTGCTCCTCCTCCCCGAATCATTGACGGCGGTCTGTCCCTTTGCATACCTGCTCGCGCCGGTGTGATGTGTGCAGCAGCTTTGTTTCAGTCACAGGGGGTGGTGACTTTTGCAGGGCAGACGAAGTGAGGGATCAGTGGTAGTATAGTAGTATATAAACTATCTAAATAGGAGATGCCTTTTGCAAAGTGAGAGTAAAATAAACGTCAATAATAGTACTGCAGAAATGCAACGAAACACAAATACTGTATATACTCACGTACTAAGTGTTGCCTTTTGCAATGTGGAGGCGCGAGCCGATGTGTGAGGAATCTGAGTGTATAGGTGTGAACAGCTGAGACATCAATAGGAGTCCTGGGAAAAACCTGGTGTCACCTGATCCAGGTGTGATATTTTATATTCATGAAAAGTCATGGATTATTCAGTGAAACAGAGGCTCTGCTGAAAAAAGTTAGGCACACCAGTCACTTTACCCCAAATAAAAGGTCTTTCTGATTGCTATAATTTAGTTGTAACATAACAGGTTTCATATCCCATGTTATGATAAGGAAATTCTCTGTCTCTTCCATTTTAGGAATTAAAAAAAGGTAACAATGTAAATTTTAGAATCTAGAATCCAGAAGATTTGAAAATATATTAAAATTCAAGAAGAAGCCTGATGCACTGCAGGTATTCAGAAAGACCTCAGACCCAAGAGGGTTTTAAAAGTGATCCTCGTCCCAGGTTCACACCTGGGGAAGGGGGGAATGGTGCATTACTTGCATTTGAATGTTGTCTGACATTGTAAAGCACACGCAGTAACACTAATACAACAACAACAACAACCTAGAATGAATAGCAAAAGAGACTCTGATTATGCTGCATAAATATTATTTAGTACAACAAAATTCCAAAATAAAAATTCTATATAACATTTACACAAATGTACGACAATTTATTTTTCAGTTATTCTAATGTTCTATTCTGAAAGTCTATTTTTCCAGTTATGTCTATATTTAAAGTCTACATTTAAAGATGTCTTTATATATATTTTTTTTAAATAATAACAATAAACAGATACAAACAGAGATAGGATATAACAGTTCATTCTTTGTAAAAATAAAATTGTGAGCTAGTGAACTTGATTGTTTTTCTAAACAACATTTAACCAATGTTTATTTTTTTTTTACTCATTATTATACAGTAAATGTCAATAGGTCTGTGTAACGGGTTCGACCCTTTTTGCATGGGCCGCTCCATAAAGCACGGAGATGAGGCGAGGTCTTATGGGAAAAAGGGTAATTTATTTAGGAAAAATAGGAAAGGAAAGGGTTAAAGGAGGGAGGATGGAAAGAAAGGTCCAGGGCAGTGCCTAGCTGGCATGCAGGCACACAGTCCGTTGGCTGGGCGGCTTTCTCGGCTGGGATCAGGGGCCTTAACGCAGTCCTCCTTGTAGCCTTTTCCTCTTCGGCGGCAGGGACGCGAAGGCGGGCTCGGCGCGGGAGTGAAGGTGCCGCGGGAGCTCGCTCAGTTATTCCTCTATTCACAGCGCGGAGTTCGAAGGGCGGAATTTCAGTGTCCTTTTAAAAATCCCTGGGGCGTGTCATATCGCACCGCTCGCTTGCCACTCTCTTCTACTCCACCACATTACGTTCTTTCCCGGACCCCAGACTAAACTCCGCGCCTCGCTTTTATAATGCGGAGCAAGCCCGAGATCCTATTAACCTTAATTATCGCCAGCCACCCGAATATGGAATATCTAGGGAGCCTACGGAGTGAGCGAGGAGCGATAGTAGATTTGACCACACGCCCATCACAGGCGCACGCTGTGACAGTCTGGTTCTGATTTTTCATCTTTATTATATAAAGTACTCGGATGTGGAAATTACCATCACAGTAGTATTTCTTCAATACAACATATTGTTATGATTTTTTTTTATGACTTAAGCTCTAATTACATTTAAAAACTGCGGCAACTGAAAATGTCACTTTTTTCACAAATTACTTTGAAATGCGACTGATTTATTTTGGCTACTGTCATTTTGCAGTGGTGGTGAGCACGGTGGTAACAGGCATTCTGGTTGACTAACTACTGTAGGTTCTTCCTGAGTATCCTGTTGTAGAGGAGGAGCTGTTTGTGTCCTTCTGGGAAGTTAGTCCCGGCTTCTCTTCCAAGGCAAGAGCAGTCAAACACACTTTTCATCTTCCTGGAAAAGTGCAAAAATCATGAATTCGAGGCAAAGGGTCAATACCATGACAGCATGAAATAATCTGGAATTAGACGTGAGAAAACTGGGCTAAGAAACGTGCAATAATCCAGCACCAAAGCACACGCTGCGCTCTCTTAAATACCGGTAGTGATCAGCAGTAAATGAGTGTCCAGTGTGTGAGTGGGGCGGTCTCAAGGGCATGGGAAAAACATGACAGCGTGGGAACAACATGACTACATTGGGGGAAAAAAATGACAGTGGCTCACATAGCGGTCATGGAAAGTACATACTAACATGGAAAACATTGCAAAAGGGATTAGGTACACTGAAAGTGATCCAAGTTTGGAGGGACAGTGTTGCCAGACAGTCAAAACCTGGCCTTGTTACCACAGAATAATCGTAATTTGGGGCAAATAATAGTACATTGACAATTTGATGTCTGCCAAACAAACTGCAATGGTTGCATAGTACTGTATCAGTCTTTCATCTTTTCCCCTTAGTGCACATTCTATCAAGATTATAACCCTCCTTTACCCCTCCTTTGCTGAACATTCATTACTAACTGGGTTCACATGAAGCTGCAATTCACCTCCACTGTCACTTAATCAACATTGCATCCCAGCATGGAGTTCTTCATCAGATTCCTGCTGTAGTGCAGAGGGTCACATTTCTGTTCCTTTCCATTCTCCTGAATGAGCATTTCTTTATGTAAAATATACAGTAGTTATCATTATCATGTTTAATAAGTTATTTAGCCAAGGACCCCTACTATATCCCATGTGCAGAATTTATGGAAGCTTGGCACTAGAGATATTTTTTTAATTATGGTTAATAGACTATACCTCAGACTTGACAACCATGTTTTGTACAGACCAAATTTTAAAAAGTTTAGTCCATGCATACTGTATATACACCCATAAAATGTATCATTGCTATCCCTTATGGACTCACAAACCATTTAAGGCACTGCTGGTTGTCAGTAGACAGATTGTGTGAACGGTCATTCAAATTTGCAAGGTCAGTTAGACACGTGGGTAGGAGATCACACCTGTCTGTCATCCATGGCTGACCTTGTGAATACAAAAGGCCTGGAAGAGAGGATTTTAAATTCGAGTTAGAATATGCATGCATTTCGCATTTACAAATAAATGTAACCATAAAATATACTTACATTTCTGAGATCCCTCTTTGTTCTTTTTTTTCTCTTGTAAACTCCTGCTATGTGAGTTAACAAGCTGTATATATTCATAACCAACATAACTGCTATGTTTAGCACAATCTATTATGACAGATGATTACATTTCGACTAAGATGCATGAAAAATCTATACGTTTCCCCAGCTCGGCACAATTTACATAGTATTCATAAATAATCTGGTGGTTTGAATAAGTTTACATCTTTCAATTTTAAGCAGGGGTTTCGCTGCTATGTCAGCTGCACACTTTTAGAGCTCTCCCCAAGGTCCCATTCCCCTAAGTTTCTGTTTTATGGCATAGCAATAGTGAAAATTTTTTGCTCCTAGTGAACCAATGAAAAATGTTTGCTTCATCTGCTCAATATGCGGGCAGACAGCAATAGAAAAAAAGGTCCATGAAAAGTCCATAAAGTATGAAATATGAAAAGTATGAAAGTCCTATATTCTCCAATAGTTTTATACTGACTTTAGGTCTGGAGATGACCCAAGCCATGGCCTTCAGAAGCTGAATACAATTGTCACATGGCCAGTTTTTCTGCTACATTTTCAAATTTGCACACCTGCCAGACAGGCTAGAACTAATTAGTAAAATCACCTGTTTTGTGCACAGGGAAAACTATAATATGTGGCATATGATGTCTGAATACTTTTGGCAACCTGTATTTCCACCTTACACCACATGATCCCATGATAGTGTTTCTAGTGTTCCCAATGTGCCTTTGCTCGGGGTAAACCATTTACTGAAGATCTACAAATAAATGAATAAACTGTAGAATGTAGTGCTGATAAAAGGTTTGTACAACATTGTAGCAGTTTTCACAGGCATATTATATGTCATAGTAGTTATGGAAGTCTGCTATTGAGTACTGTATATTGGGGGTTAACATATACCTAGCTTTTTCAAACCACAAGCAACCTTACTAATACAGTATAACCATCCTGCCTGTGAAACAAATGGAAATCACTCTAGTCACTGATATGATGTTACACAGCATAGCTTAGATTGCATACAAATGGATGTATTAACTTCATTCTTTTAGCAGGAATTGATTTCCATTGGCATTTAAATGATGGATGGAACATAATCGAAAAAATAAATTGCATTTTTTTCCATTATAGTCTCCATACATGATTGCAATTATTGACATCTGAATTAACTGCTAATATATTGTGGGTAAATAAGGAACTAATTTAGATATACATTTGAAATTCAACCTGGCACGGATCACAGAACAGCCAACAGCTACTGACCTTGTAATCACTTTCAGTAACTAAATAAAGTTCAGGTTCATTGGAGTAGACTAGAAGTGGAATACTGCAGTTGGGTTGTATATGTTCTAAAACATAGACAGCACCTTCAAAACCTGTTTGAATGTGACTATGTTTTTTCTGTTTTATTTTATTTTATTTTTTATTTTATTTTTTTTTAGAAAAAAATAACACTATTTAAAAAATATATGTTACCCATAAGTAAAAATGTCTTTACAGAGCTTGATTCCTGAAATGTGGAAATACGTTCTTGATTAAAGAGGTCAGTGGAAAATTATTAGGTTCAAGCTGCTGGAAAGGATATAGAAACTAAGATAATCATTATTTGCAACCTTGGTGAGCAGAAAAGCATCTCATCATGCACAAAACATCATGCACATTATGTTGCACTTCTGTCAACCAAGAACAATAATCTGAGTCTATCTTTGAAACTAGACAGTTCAAGATTAGAAAATAAATAATCTGGTCTCTCTCCTTGTACAACTAGGTGAATAGTATAAAAGTTCCTGACCCTGGTAAAACCCACACAAAAAAGCCAAAAAAGCCATAAAGATTTCCTTAACCGATTTCCTGAATTTTTGCCTGAGTTTTTGACTTTGAAACGATCCTATGTACAATAATGTAATAAACATTGAAATTCTACAGTTTCTTTAGGTAATTATGAAGCTCTACTCCACAATCCTGAGAATGATTGGACTAAGTGTCCTAACGGATCAAATACAGACATATTAAACACAGAATACAGAAATATTAAAGTATTTATTTAAATATATTCCCTATATTCACCATTTACTGTATATATACTGTATATCTCTGGTTCAAACAGGCTCAAACCACCATGAATTTTTTTATTATTATTATTATTTCCTGTATTTCCCTTAGAAATACTTAATACTTAGTCAGTCCAAACCGGAACTGAAACTGCAGGCATTGTGTTTTTTTCCCCTCTGTATTTTATTGTTCTTGTTTTATTGTTCTTGTTAATTGTTTCATATTTTAAATCCTAAACTCAACCACACCACATCATTTAAACATTAGAATGAAAACAAAGAATGTGTCCACAATTTATTTTGTATACTTTGAGCCAAGTCATTAATTAAATTTTTATGATTCATTTTATTGATTAAAATATATTGATTATATATTGTCACTATACAAAGTTTAGAAAATATAGTCCCAAACAGCAAATAGTAATATTGGCTGATTTTGAAAGTGAGAATTACATCAGTACAATCCACAAATTAGACCTGGCACACTATTGTTAACAGGCCGTTACAACACTATACTGTAGATTTAAAGCAGACAGAATCCTGAATCCACTAACTATCTTCACTGCGGTCAAATACTGAGATATCTCGAAACTTACAGGCTTCTGGGCAGATGCTTTTATCTAGATCAACTTACATAAGTGCTTTGTACTCTAAATGGAAAATATATCCTCAGTCTAGTACAAATAGGCTAGAATCCAATAATGCCATTAAGCTAAAACCCTTTTAGAGTGTAGGAAACTACACAGCAACTGGGTTATGTGGTGAATAGGGGGTTATGTGGTGACTTTGGGCCTTTGAGTCAGTATTAGTTATAGGACTCTGTTGACAGATATGAGTAAAAACCGCTAGGATTGTATTACAAGTGGTTCAGTCTTGATTTAACAAGCAGCAAGCACACAGTTGTCTGTGTGGTCCACTACAGGTCAGCAACGGTTGAATGGTTGGCCAGAATGACATACTTTTGTTATTACAGAGATCAGAGAGCTTTTGACTTTTTTAATTAGGATAGGTACAGGCATATCCTGCACCTTTAATAATAATTTGTTCAAATTCAATATCAAATAAGGCTAATATTAAGAAACTTTTTTTTTTATATTCAATACCAAATAAGGCTAATAATAAGAAACAAAGTAGGACAGTTGTTCCATATTGCATCTGTTTATTTTTTATGTTAAATACATATTCTTGCTGAACATCAAGCAGAAAGGCCTTAAAGAGGCATTCTCATGGACCGACTGATCCATCATTGCAGAAACAAACCTTTTTAACTTGTTCTTAGGATAAAGATGAATCAAACAAATCAAATTCTATCACCACCACAGATATTTTCTTAAATAGGAGCACCTTTAAAATGCAATGGAGCGTACGGCTGTGTGTGTGGTAGGTTACTATACACCACAGGAATTGTTTACTGTGATCAATAGCAATCTGTTACGAGACTGATAACAATAACACATTATTATTATTATTATTTTTATTATTATTATTATTATTATTATTATTATTATTATTATTATTATTATTATTATTATTATGGAATACTGACATTTCATTTTAGTTTCACCAATGTCCATTAAGACAGACTTTTGATAGTATCCACCAATTGCTTCTAAAAGAAATGAAGTTAAGAACTGTGATATGTTTGGCATTTCACATAAGCTTCCTCATCTTCAGGAGTTAATAGAGGCCACTGTACTGGGATTTTGCTATAATAGTGTGCTTCCATCATGTGGCAGGTTTTTTCATGAGCATATGTCCAAGGCCAGTGAAAAAGCAGGTATCACTGTTGTAATGTATATGACAGTATTTATTTTTTTCTGAAATTCATCCTCATGGTAATGTTATAGTTTTATAGTGATGTTATAAGTTGCACCTTTTTGTCTCTTAAGGCTGTTCATTAATGACCCTTTTTATATTTTTATTATGAGATTTATGATGATAAATAAAGCTTCATCTCTGGGACTACAAAGAAGCAAAATGTCCTATTAATGCAAAATTGCCCCATCACCATGCCCATTAGACATAAACATAATTCCTCTAAACAAAGCCTCCATGCCTCTGGCTACCCTGCACAGGACAAGCAGTAAGAAAAATGAATGAATGATAGTAGTAGTTTCAATATGATAAGAATACAAAAATGAATATCAGCATGACATGTGGAGCTGTTCAAAGATTGAGCAGGAAAATGTGCATAATAGATGGTGTATTTTTATGATAAAGCAGTATAATATACATTAAATGACAGTAATAACACCAGAAAAGAATGATGTAGCTAATCAAATGTCCAAATGTACCTTACAAAAATTTACTGCCTACTGCTGCTATTGTTCATTTTATCAGTGACTGTACAGTACAAATATTATCTTACAGATAATATTGAATAAATGCAAATCCAGTAGCTGGATGGGCTGATCAAAATCTAGGTCTGATAAAACCTTCATCCCTGCCATGGTTAAAAAATACAGGGTAAATATGGAAATTGATACAGTATGTAAAACATGCTAAAACACCCTTAAAGTTGTCCTTTAAATAAATGAATAAACAAACAAACAAACAAATAAATAAATAAGTATCTTCTAAGGTCTTCTAAGCTACTACAGTACATAGACAATATGATCAAAATTCCCTATAGAATGTCTTTTCATGAGATGCTGTGCCATCTATGGTTCCCCTGGGTGCAAAAAAAACATGAAGTTGTGCGCTGTACTGTAGGGTTCCCAAACATGTTAGGAAACATGATGATGTGCCCCTACAGGGTTTCCAATTTTGCAAAGGAACATCATGTCATGCTTCATAGAGTTCCCTTCCCTTGGAGAAAAAGAGATGCCATAACTTATAAGGCTTTTCTACATACAGTATGAGAAAAAAAAAGAGGACAAGGTGCAAACAGGACTTCTTCAAGTAACCTTGACTAACCTTAATAGATATTAATAAATGTCCGTTGGAATGATACCTCAGGGCTTACAGTCAGAGTGCAGCAGGGCTTATAGGTATTCCTGTTTGTACTAAAATTTCCCTTTCTGGTTGGAGCCTTAAATAGGCAAGTGAGATTTTGGTCAAATAGCTCAAGTTCAGAGTGAATGGACAGCATCTGTGATTTTCAAGTCTTGCCACAAATTCACAATTGGAACACTTGAATATGCTTTGATCTAAACCATTTCATTGTCTCTGGCTGTATGTTTAGGGTCATTGTCCTGCTGGAAGGTGAGCCTCTGCCCCAGTCTCAAGTCTTTTGCAGACTCTAACAGTTTTTGTTTTCTTTCAAGATTGCCCTGAATTTGACTCGATCCATCTTCCTATCAACTCTGACCCGCTTCCCTGTTCCTGCTGAAAAAAAAAGCATCCCCACAATATTATGCTGCCACCACCTTGCACAGTGCTTGCAAGTTTTCCGCCACACATAGCGTTTTGCTTGCTGCAAACAGGACTTCTTCAAGTAACCTTGACTAACCTTGATAGATATTAATAAATATCCGTTGGTATGATACCTCAAGGCTTACAGTGCAGCAGGGCTTATACTGAACACATCGACAGTGGAAGTGCTTTTGAGATATGTTATCAAATCATACATCGATCAAGTACTCTGAGAATATATATATATATTTGTTTACTCCCGTTGCCCCTCCTATTTACTACGCGTCGGTTAGAGGCACGCGGAAAGGTGGCGCGTGCGCTACTCTCATTCCCCTCTACCGGCTGCACGCGCTCGATGCGCGTCGTTCAAAACCTCCAGAGGATAAACAGAGCACAAACACGGAGACAGAATAAGCTGGAAAGCGACTTATTCGGGTCGGAAGTCGGGGTTTGTTGTTTATCCTGCTCGATTTAAGTCTTCACGAATTAGTTACTGAGAAAAGCGAGTTACTTCTAGCGTTATTCCTAATGGACAGGCGCGCGCGCTGGAGGACAGAAGTGGATTTTAAACACCTTTGGCTCTGCACTTCTCTGTTAATGAAACTTACGCCGTGATAAGGTAAGCCAGGGTGTAACTTTACCCTGTCTGGTTAGGAATAAACAAAGAGAGTTCAATAAGTTATTGTTTTTCTTGTTGTTGGTGTTTTTTTTTTTTAGAGGAGTTGGTTACTCGCTCATGCACCACGGCGTGTGCGCGTGCACTTTGCATGGGAAAGAAAAATGCGCGTTGAAAGAGAATAACATGGATGGGCTGCGGGTGTTTACCCTGTGTGCTAAGTTTTATATACATGTGGTTTTAGTTTCTTCTGAGGGCGTCCTTGAGATTGCATGGTCTGTTTTGTCAGAACTAAAACCAGCGATACAGTGTGTGTTGCAGGTTCTGCAGTTATAAACCATCTTCCTGTTTAAGAAGTATCATAGCGCGGAAGGATTTGATGAATACCCCTGGTGGATTATTTTTCCATCAAACACGCGCGCGGACACACACACACGTACGTACGTACACACACACGTACGTCTTATTATCCTTCCGAGGACATAAGTCTTAATACACCAAATTAATGCTACGCATATGCACCTACATCTTAACCTCAATAACATTAAGAAAATCTTTAAACACTTTTAGATTTTTTTTTTTTTGGTTGTAGTAGTTAAAAGCAGTTTTCCTTATTTGACCAGCCAAATGTCCCGACAAGGTCAAAACTCTCAGATATTATCTATCATCATCCTGCTACCATAGGGACCAAGATATAATAACGTGCCCCATCCTCTCCACATAATCTCTCTCTCTCTCACACACACACACACACACACACACACAAAGCTATTGAGAGTCTATTGACCACAATACAAAGGAAAGGTCAGCAATCCTGTGTTTGTAAGAATCGCCTACTTCATGAAGACTCCACTTATTTTCTGAAACATTTATAATAACCATGAGTCTAAGAATACGTTTATCAAATCATTTTAATGCATGTTTAATATTTTTTTATGATTTCTGATGATCAGTTGTAAGTGATTTGTGACAACTTCGACTCAAGAAGCAAAGCTGTCTCTGAGATGTTTGAATTTGCATACAGGGTGGAAAAAAAACATCAACAAAAAACAGTAAAAAGTGAGATATTTATAGGGTTACTATTATACTGCTTTACATTGTAGCTGTAGTTAGGGATTAGCTGCTTCTTCATGCGGAAGATCTTTAGGGCAATCGACTGAGTAATATATGATCAATACAGCCCTGACATTGTTTTTGTATTTTTGTGATAAATGGAATTTTCATATTTGTGAGCTAAATCTTTTACCATAGGTCAATAACAAAAAGTGCAATACTATTTAATTTACTTAATGAGTACAGACCATTCTCATGTCATGAAGTCTAAATGAGGACATGCATTATGGGACACTTGCCATAAATAATGCAAGACAGAAAAATAATTAATTAAGTTTCATTTCTTTCATACGTGCATGCTGGATTCATTTCTGGCTTTTTTGACCAAAGACAGAATTTAAAAAATGCTTCATCGTAGCCCAGGCCTTTAAACTAAATAAATAAATAAATAAAACTGCCTATAAATTATTTTTTAACTTGCTATCATCATGGCCTTAATTGACTGCAGCTTCATAATTAATTCACAAGGTTTTACACTGATTATGCAACGTTGCATCTTGTGCTCTTTAACCCTCATTAAAATTGAAAGATTGCTGATCTTTGTTGACCCGTGGACTTTTTCTTGAGCATGAGTAGCTCCATCGTTTCTTTCTTTTCTACTTCCTGCCATTATAATAGCATCTACACAGAATCAAACAAAGCATTATGGAAAATGAGGTTCGATTAGGCTGAACTGTGTTTTAAACGGCTTTCTCTGTTTCAATATCTTCTGGGAAGTGCATGCACATCTTAAAAGAAAGGTGTAACTAAGGGTTGATGTTGCATGAAATGTGTTAGCATATGATTGTGTAAGCATGCTTCCTTGAGAAAAGGGTTTTATATTTCCATTCATAGACTTGTACATTGTAAGTGCATCTTAACATGACAGATTTCTTTTTCTCAAAATCTGTGAAAGGCATGTAAAAAATTTAATTTGCTGCTCAGCCTTAATAATATTTGATTTAATTAGAAACTAACTAGAATTTAATTAGAAATAAAAAAAAATTGCATCTGAAAATAGATCAGCTGGATAAATCTAGACAAAAAGGAAACAAAACAACCTGTCCAACATAGCCATTGTCATATTAAAATTATTAGATTAACATTAATAAATGACATATGGATTATTTTGCCTAATGGCAAACGTTATTTCTTTATAACGTTAATTTTGTTTAAACATTATTTCTTTATAACGATAATTTCGTTATTTCTTTCATTAGGCAAAACATTATTTTGCCTAATGGCAAACATTATTTCTTTACTTAATCTAATTTGTTTTTGTTTATAGCCCAGAATGATGTATGTGTAAAAGGGTGTTTATCATATGAGTGACAAAAGTCAGTACTTTTATGTATATTATAGTGAATTCATATACAGTCAATCCATATGCAAGCATAATTCGCTCTGGAAGCGTGCTTTTATATCAAAACACTCGTATGTCAATGCAAATTTCGGCCATAAGAAATAATGGAAACTCAGAAATGGTTTCCATGGGAAAGAAATGGGAAATTTGTTCCACAACCCAAAAATAAAGTAAAAACTAAAACGAATTAACTTGCACTTTACCTTTGCAACAGAATCCCAACAGAGCAGTGTTTCCGTTAGTGTTTGCCTGTGCATGCATGCGCGTGTGTATCGATGTGTTTGTGTGTGTGTGTGTGTGTGTGTCTGTTTGTGTGCGCACACGTGCGTGTGTGTGAAGCTAAAGTTAGATGAGAGGAGGGAGAGGGCTACGGTATAGAACGACTTTCTCACACACACACACATACACACATTAACGGAAGCACTGCTCTGTTGGGAAACTTCTTTACCAAGGAACCTCTTTAATGACTTGCGCGCGCACACACTAACGGAATCACTCCTGTAAAGTCAAATTAAAACAAATTAACCTGCATTTACATTTAAAAAGAATCCTGACAGAGCAGCGTTTCTGTTAGTGTGTGTGTGTGTGTGTGTGTGTGTGTGTGTGAAAGTGAGAGGAGAGGAGGAGGGAGGGGCCTACTGTGTAGGATCACACACACACACACACACACACTAACAGAAACACTGCTCTGTCAGGAAACCTCTCTAATGACACTTGCTTTTGCTTTACGCGCTTGTACTCACACACATGGCCATAGTGTTATAGTAAACAGTTGACTATATGAGTGACGCAGGCGCACAGAGACTGAGCATGGGAGACAATTACCTATAATCCTGTAGTGCGCACGAAAGAATAACCATTGGTTTAGTTATGATCATGTGACGCTCGGCAGACAAAGCGCATGCGTGCTGCTCGGATATCAATACCTCGCTCGTTTATTACAATCCAAGGTTCCATTGCAATTCTGTCCACAGACCATGAAATGCCTCTCATGCAAGAAAGAAAAAATGAGAAGTATAATGCTTGTGTCTACTGTTTCTGATTATAAAGATTTGACACTATTGTATGACCACAAAAGTAAATTATTATGGACCTAAGCACAACAGCACCACCAATGTACACATTATGATGTGAAGAAGCAAGCCTGGGACTGATTTCTTTCTATCCAAAACTGTAAATCATATCAGTGGTAGGTGGGTTAAATTATTAAAACGAGTGAATTTCCCACTAGATTTGATATTCATTTAGTCTGATATTATTCAGACTACTTTGCTGACATGTTCATATGATGTCATTATATGTAATTGAGGAGGCACATGTAAAATAGAGCTGTGTATGTAATGAACAAGGTGGTATAATTACACAAGCATCCTTTCTTTTCATATAAATTCCATTTAGAGGAGAAATTGAAATAAGCAGAAGTAGAAATTGAATTTAGAGTAGAAATTACCAAAAAGGGCATATGACAAATAATTTTTTTAAACTTTTTTGTTGGTTTGTTTGGTATTTTGCCAGTAAAGCCTTGCTGACATGAAATACCCTTAAATAATAGTAATCATGTATGCTGATGCCTGTCTGTCTGGCTGTTTCTCCCCATATCCTCTGTATTATGCTATCGATGAGCCTTTGTGGTATTATTTATTACCAGGTGAATTATTGATAGAAAATTGAAATCAATTGATATTTTCATCGTGCAAAAATCTGGGCAATTTCATATTATTGAAGACAATTTCCATCTTGTTGTTCTATACATTTTCTCATTATGAAGACAGTACATGCAGCGCTTACAAATGGCACTGGGATTTGCTTGACTGCACAGTATTAAATAACAATTAAATGAGCTGGTTTTGAAAAAAGTCCTCCTACACAATAGGGAATGCATGTGGTTTATTAAGATGCTTAATGGACCTGTCTCAAAGCCCACAAAGCATGGTTCTGTTATTTAGCTGATGAATGTACCATTGTACAGAATGCACAGTAGGTAGGGATGAGATATATAGCTTTCAAGAAACAATGACAATAAAATGTACAGGACAAGGGATTGGTTTCGTGACAGTGAGTAACAATGTACCCTAGACAACCAGATTTTTAGGATTACCATTAGATTAACTGACAAGTTATTTAGAATGAAAAGAACCAATTTTTTTCTCCTTAATCATAACTAATTCTATTCGTCTGTGTTTTTAGGGCCTCTTTTTGGCCTCAAACACTCACAGCTGATGGAAGTCTTGGAGGAGTATCCTTACAATGAAAGCTTCCTCAAAAATGGCTTTAACAGCCTCAACACTACGGACGGAGGCAGAAGACATCAGTACAATTATTACGCAATGCTTCTCACCCTGCTCATTTTTGTCATCGTCTTTGGAAACGTACTTGTCTGCATGGCCGTGTCCAGAGAGAAAGCTCTACAGACCACTACCAATTACCTGATCGTAAGCTTGGCTGTTGCTGACCTGCTGGTGGCGACTCTGGTTATGCCTTGGGTGGTATATCTTGAGGTAGGTTATGAAATAACAAATTATTACACATTAAGGACAATCATATTCTGAAAGAAATAGTTCTAAAATCTGATTGGCTAAGCCACATTTATCTGTGAGTGCATCAGGGTTGAATGCTGAATTAATGTCCCAGGATTTAAATTAAATGCTTGCAGTTAATCCAGTATTACTTATCAACCAAGGTTTACTGTTAACAAATGATAGTTCATTTAGTTAAACTGCAAATACACTTAAGTTATTTAGTGAACAGTGGATTTGATCATATTGTTGGGACTGTTTAAGACTCTTCTGTTTAAATAATAATGTTTAAGAACATTATTTTCTGTTAATCACATGGTTGATCAGACCACACTAATAAAAACAAAGCAGCAACTGTTTTTTTTTCTTTCTTTTTTTTCTTTTTTAGTTGTCTTATAATGCAATAAATGCAGCATGATATTAAAGATAGTACTGTACCATATTCTGTACTGGCTCCCACTAAATTTTCACACTAACCCTATTAATTGTTCAGTAGATACCTCTGTGAAATACTCATTCTTAAACATTTTTACAACCAGTTTCTTTTGGATCTTCATCTGCAAAGGAGAACTTTCCCTGGTGTATATCTGTGATCTATTTGCTTATGAAATTACTGACCAGATCAATAGAACAAACATACATTAGGGCTTCTGACTCAAACACTGCTGTTAATAAAATGAGTACACTGGTTACATGATATTGTGAAGCGTGGTTGAGATGCTTATGGCTGTCGAAAAGGTCCCCAGTTCGATCCTGATCTCGTGTTACTGTCTGTGAGAAGTTCCATGTTCCTCCCTATTCTTATCTTGGTTTCCTGTCTGGCTTTCTCCCATTGTGCAAGCACATTCAGTTAGGTGGTTAAGCTTTCCATACATTTTCTTCTGTCATCACACATAAATCATCCATTACACAATGCAGTCACAGGCAGTCTCCTTCATTTGCCAGCAGATTGTATTTTATAAAGTTTTGTAAGTTTGCATGAAAAGAAGTGAACAGTAATTTTTTTTTTTTCATATTTAATGTTTGGTTTACTTTAAGACAGGTGTTCCCAAATACACACCTATATTTCCCATATACACAAATACACACCTATCCTTGCAGCCGTTGACCAACATGACAGTAAAAGAAATTTTGCAGACTCACATTATTTTATAATCTTTTTATAAACACAATAGAATAAAACCGGTCAGAAATTAGGCAAACTGTTCTTTATTATATTATTTTACTATATTTGACTAGGTACTTTGTCTAAGAGATGATTATGAATATTTAAAGGTGCAAAAAGGGGGGAATTGTTTAAGAACATGCAGCTTGATTGTAATAAAAAAATAAAATAATTAAAAAAAAAATATATATATATATATATATATATATATATAACTTTTGTTCGCATGTTGTATATTTAATTTATACACAAACTCAGAATTTGGATGATTACTGGAATTAGTCATGCTTTGTTTTTCAAATTTTGGTTGAAGTTGAGTCTGATGTGCAGTATACTTCCATAATGATATACAGAACATTGGCTCTGTATCAAGAAAAACTGTTAATGAACTGATCCAGACTACCCACAGCAGCTTTCATTAGAGGTAAATAATCCTTTAATCAATGAGAGCGATGCAAACTCCAGAGGCAAGAGTGTAGGCTGAACAAGCAGGTTGTGAGCACCTCAGCATGCCTGAAGACAGACATTAATCTGAAGCTGCCAGGAAGTGCACTGCCAGGCTGCTCAGCAGACACTACGAGATTGACCCGAGTTTGATTACTTCTCTGCCAGGTTTATGGCACATTACAGAAATAGGGCCAAATTCTCTTGAACTGACTGGGTGCAAATTTACTAAGCCTGCCACATCCGGTGTCTAATTATTTTCACATTTTCAAGATAAATAAATGTGAGGCTTTTTTAATCATATGATAATATGATAATGCATATACTGTACATTGTGAATCTTATGCACATGATTTATAATCTGAGCAGTGTAAAAAGCCAAACTCTAAGTCACTTGATTACAAAGGGAAAGGTTTCTGTATCAGTTACAACAGCAGTGAATATACAGTATCTTGCTAGCACAGAGTTGGCAGGTAATTACAAGTAATTTACAGAATGCTTACTGTAATGTGTGCCTGCAGCTCTGGATTTTTAAATAGATTGCAAATTTGTATTTTGTTTATGACTATAAAATTGACCACTGCAGTTTTACTGTCATACTGCATGCTTCATCACTTTTATTGCAAAACAAGCATATTAAATACTTTTTACAAATGTCAAAAGTCTTATCCTTCAAGCAACTTTTACAGTTGATATGAAGATTAATTCAGATCAAGATAAATTAAACAGAAGATATATTATATATTTATCAATCTGCTACAATCTAGTATAAAATCACTGGGTCCCAGGACTAAATATACAGTTTACTGTTTTCCTAGCTCGCTCTCATTCTCATTATATACACTGATAAGCCATAATATTAATACACTGATACGCAAGGAGAATAAGGTTGATTTTCTACATACAGTGGTTTTAGAATTTTATGTGTTAGCAGCAATACAATACAGACTCTGACACAGGCCAAATTGTGATGGGTCAGAGTATCTGTGATGGGTCACTTAGTACCTACCAAAAGTTGACAGTGTTACAACTTGACACCCATCATGGACACCCAAGGTTTCATGATGTTTGTGGGGAATGAAGGTTAGAATGTCTGGTCCAATCCCACAAATTGCTGAAAAGATTGCTGGGTATAAAAGAAATGTGTAAGAAAACACACAGTGCATTGAAATGCAGTGCATTTTCCACTACATTGCATTACATTGAGCACATGAGCATCTGAATTGGACCATGGATCAATGGAAGAAGGTGGCCTGGTCTGATGAATCACATTTTCTTTGACATATGGGAGTCCAGGTGCTTGTGCATCACTTGCCTGGGAATGAGATGGCACTGGACTGGTTTGGGGAGCATGACAGTTCAAGAGTGTTAAATTCCCAAACTCCCAATCCAATCGAAAATCTGGACAAACAAGTCCGATCCATGAAGGTCTCTTAATCAGGCTTAAACTGAATAATGAATGATGAGTAGAAGAATGATTAAGATAACTGATGTTATTATTTTTAATTTTTCAGGTGGTGGGAGAATGGAGATTTAGTACAATCCACTGTGACATCTTTGTAACTCTTGATGTTATGATGTGCACAGCAAGCATCCTTAATCTTTGTGCCATTAGCATTGATAGGTAAGTATATCTAATAATATTCCTCATTATCATTAATAGCCTAGCTGTACTGCAGGAGGTCCTTTTGATTTGAAAGTAATTGTCAAGACACAGCACATGCATATATTTAAGAGGAATAAATGAATGGGAAAAATGAAAGCATATTAATGATAAATGGTTTAGCACTCCCTATTCTCATCCCAGGGAATGTCAGTTAAGGGAACTTACCCCAATAAAATTCTTCCATTCAGAACGCACCACACCGGTACCAATGCAGACATCACTTCTTCTGTGTGTTACCCTGGTAACATAAACACCTCCTATACCTGTTGGTGCTACTGTGACAAGTTTACACTACTGAAAGAACATTCTGAATATACAGTACTACGCTAAAGTCAACAAGACTTTCTTACATTTTTTTATGTAGTCTTAAGTTTCTGACATTTTTTTTCTCTCATTTTCAGTCCAGTCTCTGTATTTGACAAGTTTCAGAGAAATGTTTTTGTTTGTTGAGCCACACACTGATCTATGAATCATTCAGTTGTAAAAAGGCACAGACCAAATCAGGTACAGAAGCAGGTGCAGGTGATGACAGATGATCAGGCAGGTGATTAGTATACTGGTGATGCTAAATGTTGAGTGGTTTGAACAGACGAGAGGGGAAATGAGGTTGGTGCTGAGGTTGTGACATAAACAACAAATTTTTACGTGTCATTTATCCATTTTGCAGCCAGTCACAGTAAAACAGATTTCTTCTAATTACTTTAATTTATTCTACATACGTTATTTAATGTAATAAGAAGAAATAAGGGGTGGCTCAATACTTTTTCATAGCGCTGTATATTGAAACAAACACTGATTCATTACCAAACATAAACTAATTTATGTATTTATTTAGGCAGATTATTTAAATATTACTAGTCAACATATTTTTTATGATTTATTGATTAAATATGAACTAAAAAAAAATACTTTTTGTAAGTCGCTCTGGATAAGAGCGTCTGCCAAATGCCTAAATGTAAATGTAAATATGCACTACATCTCCAAAAAATATGGAAAGTTGACTGGAAAAGGAAAAGTGTGGTAGAAGAAGGTAAACACGCAACAGGGATGACCCCTTCCTTATGAAGATTGTCAAGCTAAGCCAATTCAAGAACTAGGCGTGGAAGGAGCTGGTGTCAGTGCATCAAGTGCCACCATGCGCAGATGTCTTCAGAAAATGTTCTACAACTGTTGTGTTCCTGATATCAAGCCACTCTTGAACCAAAGACAACACCAGAAGCGTCTTACTTGGGCTAAGGAGAAAAAGAATTGGACCGCTGCACAGTGGTACAAAGTCCAATTTTCAGGTTAAAGAAAATTTTGCATTTGATTTGGAAATCAATTATCCAGAGTCTGGAGGAAGAGTGGAGAGCAAGTTCCAAGTTCATTGAAGTTCAGTGTGAAGTTAACACAGTCAGTGATAATTTGGGGTCACATGTCATCTGCCTTACTCTGTTTTATCAAGTACAATTTTGATGCAACCACCTACCAGGAGATTTTAGAACACTTCTTGCTTCTGTCTGCTGACAAGCTCTATGGAAATGCCAATTTTTTTTTCAGCAGGACTTAGCACCTGCCCACGGTGACAGAAGTACAGTGGAACCTCGGATTACGAGCATAATTCATTCTGGAAGTGGGCTCGTATTCCAAAACACTCGTTAACCAAATTAAAATTTCCCATAGGAAATAATGGAAACTCAAATTATTCGTTCTACAGCTCCAAAAAATAAATACATAAAAATAATTAACACAAAATATAAAGTAAAAATAAAACAAATTAACCTGCACTT
>JAQMYJ010000003.1:20036722-20053998 GCA_030014305.1 Clarias laeviceps | reverse complement strand
TGCCAAGATTTGGCGTGTTTGATACACACATGCTTCACAACCGGCAACACAGAAAGATGTTCCCATAGCGTTTTCACACAGCATCTCGTTCCCGCCTTTTCAGGGAACCGGGTTACAGCAAAGTAACCCGAGACGTTTTCTCTAATGATAACGTTTTCTCTAATGATAGCTTGCTTCACTAGCAGTGACAACCCTTTTTAACATCTTATCAGAAGTTAACAGCACAAGATTCTGAAAGAAAATGTCACAATTGAAACTACCTCTTTGCATCTTATCTGCTAACTTTTAAGTAGCATAGTGAGGGAATAACACATACTTCACCTGGCCATAGAACAGCCAATTTTACCAAAATGAAAGCTGAAACTCTAAATTTCAGTGAATCGTAAAAAAAATAAAATTAAAATAAAAAACTTGTCAATGACCAAATATTTTGCCCTTGAATGTGTATAAATCTTTCTCAGTGTTTAGCGCCTTTTATTATTTCTGTTTCTTTTTTGTAGGTGTGTTCATTATATGCTGGCTGCCGTTCTTCATCACACACATAGTGAACACATACTGTCACGTTCCAGCAGAACTCTACACAGCTTTTACCTGGCTCGGTTACGTCAACAGTGCCGTGAACCCCATCATATACACCACTTTCAATATCGAGTTCCGCAAGGCTTTCATTAAGATCCTGCACTGCTGAAGAACAAAGCTCACTTACATATGTTCAGCATAAGCTTATTCCTTAGATTACTGGGAACGAATGTACACGAAGCTAAGAATGTATTATAAAAGCAATTTTCCCAGTGTCATCTCATGCAACAATAAGACATTTCTGGATATTTGCTATGAAGGTGTTCGTCAGTATATCCTTGGCAGTATTACTTCTGTTTATTGATTACACCATGAAGGTAAATGAAGATTTTTTTTTTAGATGATAATATTGCAGTCTTAATAGTGGTGGTAACACAGCAGTGTATTATGCAGCAACACTGAGAACATTGTAATACAATAATTCCATGTGTTGATTCTCAACTGACAGCAAATTACATATATACATGTGTATATAAAAGTAATATGCAGCACAAGAATTTTTGTTAATAATATTAAAGAATTATTAATATAAATAGTGCTGTGCAGTTGGTCTCAGCTATCACTATCAAGACGCATTTAATCTCTGCAATACGATAATTAATGATCGGGTCTTTGGGGTCAAACTGATCCCAGGAGAAAATTGTACTAATTTGTTATACACACATAAGAGTGGCTTTCAAGTCAAACTGGAAATTCTGATTGTACAGAATGAAACCAGGTATGAGAATATAAATTACATTTATGTCTCTATATAATCCCCTGCTTCACTAATGCACTTATCCCAGCATTTTGCTAGTGCATGGATACCATCAAAGTTAAGGTAGTATGCCAAAGCCATGACTGAACTGCCTGCTTCATGTTTTAAAAATGCTGGCCTCCCTGGAACTTCTTTAATGTCCCAAACATGTGGAAATGGCTGGGAGTGAGGTCAGGACTGTACAGGGGATATGGCAATAACTCCCAGCTGAATTGCTTAATGTATAAGTGGTGTTCATAAATGATTGTGTGTCCAGTTCCCAAAGACAGTCGTGGCTCTTACGCAACTTGGACCCTGACCGGGATCGTCATTCACAGACGTACGGCCTTATTTAAAATGTTTGGACCATTCAAATGTTCTTCTGTCTTCTGTAAATGTCAATGAGTTTTATTCCCTCATTCACAAGAAATTGGATCACAAGTCCTGGTTTCACACACACACACACACACACACACACACACACACACTACTGTGATAAGCTGTTCATGTTTTAATAACATCCATTAAATGTGATAAGCCTGCTAAAAATAAAGCATGTTCACATGTTGTACTATGACAAAAGCAAATACACTAATGGGCTGCAAAAATACATGAATAAATAAAAAAAATGTAATCATAAAATAATAAAATATTGTAAAACCTTATAGGAGCTGTTTACTTGATTTAGTGCTAAAACTGAAATATTGGTTTCAGTTTTACAGGTCACCGCAAAAAGGTAAAGAGCTTAAGAGTAATTAGCATGAAAATTACATTCTATTTCTAATGCCACAAAATGGTTAAAAACCCATTATGTTTAGGTTCTAATTATGATAGCTGGTAATAATTCCAGAAGTCTTTATCAAGCAATTTAAAAAGAACGCAGCTGAAATGAATCGAAATTAATGTGTACAATATTATTCTTATAGCTTCACTCAAATTAGCTGGATTTTTTCCCTTCGGAAGACTGCTGCCTGAGGGCACTCTATAAATAATATGGCATGAAGCGGCTTGATGTAGTTGCACTTTGGGTACCCAAGTGTCATTAGTCTCATGGCAACCACCTGTTGATTTCAGACAACCTGGGACCTGCAGCCCTGCTTCCTGTTTACAGTATACACCAACCAAGATCTTCAGACTGCGTAAAAAAAATCAAAAGGTCTAACTTTTATTGGCCATGAAAATAACATCCCTCATTATACACTATCAGACATTTTATTGGGAACATCTGTACTCATTCATGCAATCATGTGGCAGCAGTGCAATGAATGTTTTGTTGGAATGTTTTTCTTCAGATTTTCTTACTAATTAGTTGTAGCCAGGGTGAAGACCCTAACATGCTTCCTCTGAGACAATTGGCCACTCAGCTCTCAAGGGTCCCGGCTTGAGCTGTCCCATCATCTGAGAATCAAACCTGCATTCTCCGGATGATAATACATTTCCATTGCATCAGTCAAGAGCTGCCTTTAGTTTTGTCCATGGAATGTGTTTTTCCATGACATTGCTTTGATAACTTTACACAAAGTTACATAATTTATTTATGTATAAATTTGATGTCTAAAATTGAAATAGTTTTTGAGTGAGATCTTATATTGATAACAGGAAAGTCTAACCACTCAGTAAAGTCTTTTCTAGTATTTCTCAAAGACTTACAAATGGGTTATGGTCAAGGCTCTTTGGTGGCAAAAATTATGTAGAGTAACATGCTCCCAGGACCACTCCTTCACAATTTGAGCCTAATATGAAAAAAAATACCTGTACTATCCCAGGAGAAAACATCGATAATTAATTAGATAACCTGGTCATTCAGTATATGCAGGAAAATGAGTCTAGCCATGAGCCATTGAACCAACCACAAATCATAACATTTACTCCAGAGGTTTGCACAGTGGGCACTGTGCATGATGGGTGCATCGCTTCATGTGCTTCCCTTCTTACCCTGATGCGCCCATCGCTCTGAAACAGCAAATCTAGACTCATCAGATCACATGACCTTTTTCCATTGATCTGTTATGATGCAATTTCACCAAGCGTTGACCAAGAGTATTTTTTTTCCAGAACAAAGACAACCACTGTCATTTCAGGCTCAACCCAACCCAAATATTTTCAGCAATCTTAGCAAAATAACACCAAAATAACATCTTTTCCACGACTACAAGATGCATCTTCCACACTTAGAAATTTTAAGAAATTAGAAGCTACATACTGTATCAGCTAGGGTTAAAAGAATTGTTGCCAGATGAAACATAGTAACCTGTGCAGAAAAATTCCAATCAAAGGGGCATGGTGTATTTGCTTATGTAAAATATAATATATATCAGTGAACCAGTTTATCAGTTTGTTTGTGTTCATAACCATAACATGTCAACATTTTACTTTAAGACTAACGGCTTAAATTATATTACATTTTGTGTCATTTTTAGTAAAAATTTATGAACATCAAGCACATTAAATATGCATGTAGCAAATTATTCGAACACTAACTGGCTCCCACATACTTTTCAGAAGTTATATAGCATACCTTGGAATTTTGTCAACACTGTCAGACTTCAACACCGTCAGGAAATTCTTCTGATGGTGGTAATTTATGGTGAGGCATTGTTGATTCAGTGTTGATTCACACACTATGAGCAATTTGGTAAGGCCAATTAGCCTAATCTGCATTTCTTTGGACTATGGGAGAAAACCAGAGTCCCCGGAGGAACCCAATAAGCACGGGGAGAACTCCACACATGCTGCCTAAATCACAATTCAGTGGTTCAAAAAGAATAAAAGCTGGATTCCAAAAGAGTTTGATGCTAAAACATGTTAACATTTAAAATGTTTTGAAGAATTTAAAATTTTTTCAAGTGTTAAATGCTGCATGAATGTTTACAATATAATTTAATAGTTTTTCTCTTCTCTTATGACATATTAGAGGTTACCTGCTGCACCTACCGTGTACATAAGGTTTACATGTTGCCTGATGTACATGTTTTAATTCCAGATGATGATGCCTACTGGTACGTTCAGTGAGAAATGTCTGTGAGATAATAAAAGTTGATGATGACACTGCCTACCATTACAGTTGGTGAGGTATGCCTGTGACACGCCCATAGTGTGACACAAAAGCTGTTAATTGCCTGTGACATGCCCAGAGTATGACATAATAGCTGATAATCGCATTGTGACTACCTGTGCGTATACCACCGCCTGCCATCAGCTGCCAAAACAAATAAACAGAATTTCTGTTCTATAAATGGTCAGCACCATCAGATGTGCGTCAAAACCATCAGATATTTTTGTATATTTTAGTGCCTATGAGCAATAGTGTATATCTAATGAAATATTATATTTCTTCAAGGTTTTATTAATAGGATTGCTACTTGACTGTTTTTAGGTAAAAAGTAAGGATGGATTTTTCATAACAACTTAGAGACAGCCATGTTTTATCCTAATTAGATAATATTAACAGATGCTGCGTTGTAATTTGGAATTATTATATTATAAATAAAAAAAACACTTGATTGCACTGAAAAGGTTGTCATTTGTACAAAAATATTCTCTGTTCATTGTGAAAAATGTTCATTGTTCTCAAGAATGACTGATTCGGTGAGTGAGAGTTTTAAACTCGCGTACAGGATGGGATGTTCTTCACCGTACAACAGGAGTCCAGTCTCGGAGGCATCCATGTGGACTAGGTTACTCACTCACTCACTCATCTTCAATACCGCTTTATCCTGTATTCAGGGTCGCGGGGACCTGGAGCCTATCCCAGGAGACTTTGGGCACGAGGCGGGGTACATCCTGGACAGGGTGCCAATCCATCGCAGTTTGTGAACGCCAATTAGCCTAACCTGCATATCTTTGGACTGTGGGTACCCGGAGGAAACCCTCCAAGCATGGGGAGAACATGCAAATATGCACACAGAGACGGGAATCGAGCATGGCCGTGAATCGAACCCAGACCCTGGAGGTGCAAGGAGACAGTGCTAACCACTACACCACCGTGCCGCTAACGGTTACTCAAATGTACATAAATAGAATGTTAAGCTGCTTGATATTTTTTAGGAACTTGATACAGTTACAATGAGCTAAATGTCAGAGCACATGCATGGGGATCTTTTAGTAAAACATTATTGAACCATGTTAAATAAAATTATATCTACAAACTGTGATATGACAGAATGACTTTGAGACATTTCTCCAATACTCCATGCTGGGGAGTCCTATAATAAAGCACACCATGAGTTTCTTTTATTGTGATTGTGATCATTTTATATATTACTCGCTGGTTAAAACTAATGTGAAAGACATTGTTTTGTATTAGGATAGCCTAGTCGAGATTTTTAGTATGTAGATGTTGAGGTCAATAGTGACTGTTTGTTGAGTGGGAAATAAATGAGCCATGGTTGTTAAAGGGATGAGTTTAAAATTATTGCCTTGGCCTGCAGACACTCAAAACACTTCAACATGAAAGCAAATGAAAGTTTGGATGTAATTAAAGATTTCACCACTCCTTATACGCCTTTCACAGGCAATACACTGTCCAATTGGAATGTATCCAAAGGAGTCCAGTCAGGCAGAAAATAACATTGATCAATGCTCACCTACAAATAAGTTGTTTTGAGATACGATGCCTGGCTAAAAACAAGTTACCATTTGGATTTAAATAAGCAAATATTGAGAGCCTTTTTTTTATTACATCTACGGATTCATGCTTTCCTGACAGCACAGGCATATTCCAGACCAGCAAGCCCAAGCTCAAATTGTAGTTCTGGAAGCATGATAAATAATTGTCTCAAATATCTTTGAAAAGACTGTACAGAGTAGTTTAACGCTCAGGTCATCAGTACAAGATGTTGGTTGAAAATTAATGCAACTCTGGACAAAAAGTCCAATGACATTGCATGGAGTTTCTAAAAAACGTTGCCCGGCCAAATTCATGCTGTGATCAAAGCTAAAGACAATTCAAGAATACTTCAATCTGTCCCTTTTTTTTTTTTTTTTTTTAAAGGCAGTATCACTCTTAAAGATGGACACATGACCAGGAAATAATAGGTATGTTTTATTCTAAAAACTGAGTTCATGAGTGATGCTGAATCCCCTCATGATTTTAAACCCTGGTTGCCAGAGAGAGCCAGAGAGTCATGGAGCATGGTCATGGAGACAAAGGCAAGTTCAGAGGCATAGTCAAACTGCTGTAAGGATGAAAAACATGACTACCTGTTGTTAATCACCTGTTTTTTCACTATAAAATCCACTTTCAAAAATCAGTCTCTGGATTTTTGTGATTTTTGTTAGAATTGTTGCAATCATTTTTCATTTAAGGGTATTTTTACCATTTTGTCCTTATTACTTCCTAACCAATTCATTCAAATTTTGTTCTAAAAATAATTCTAAGTTAATGACTTGCAGTAAAGATACAGAGGCAATCATGTCTCTTAAATGGAACAAGTTGAAGTTTTAAATATAATATGTTTTCTGATAACTTTAGGTGATTTACATTTAGATATCCAGATATTTATCCAAAGAAAAAAAAAGATTGCATTTATGTACAATTTATATTAACTGCATGAGTGTAGTGGGGCATCAGTTCTGATCATCAGATTTTAGGGGACTTTCTGTGAACAGAATTGTGAAATTGCAGAGAAGGAAGGATGTAATGCTACATTCAAATTTGGCCAAATTAAGGTGCTATATAGGGCAGCTGTATTTTACAGCATTCTGAATGGGACAATCTTTATCATGGGAATGCACAATTGGTGCTTTACAGTTATATCTACAAAGCAGCTGCCTGCTGAATGGACCACGAGTATAATATCACATGTATATGCATTCGTTTACTCTGTAGAGGGTTTGCACAAATAACTACATCCCAGTCCTGCACAACAAAGAAAAGCTTATACACATACACCAGGCATAGTAAAAAAAGAATGGAAAATGCAATGAGCTTAGGTCTAAGTAAGGCAATTTTTTCCAACAATAAGGTCGGATTTAAAACATGGTGCAATTGATCCCACAAGGGGCATTTTTACCGTTTATTCTTCTAGTGTGCCGTTTGCTATTGTATACTATTTCAGCTCTCATATACTGACAAATGCTGTGCTGTTCACCTTTTTTTTTTTTTTAATAATCCATGCATAGCAATTTCTTACAATGTAAATGCTTAATGCTGAGTACTTTCCAAGTGTTGCAAATATAACAGCATGGCAAAATTTGTTGGGTATCAGACAAATTAATATACAGTATGTATGCCAATATTTATTGGGCTCCCCCTATTTCTTCATATTAAGTTAAATTATGCTAATTAAAATTAATTTTGCTGTTTGCCAACCAATCAGCATTCGGCATGACCAGTATACTAATCACTGACCTGATTATCTGTTATTATCTGCAACTGTTTCCTACTGTCACAGTCGGGCCAGGCTCCAAACTCAGCCAAACACAACACCCTTATCTCCGGAATACTAATCACCAACACCTGTCTCCAATCAACTCAAGCACATAAAACCACACACCACGCTTCAGTCAGTGTCCGGGCTCAATCGGGTGATCAAGTAAGATCTGACTACTTACCTGTATTCTTTGTTTCTAGAAGTGCTCCAGTTGATGCCCCAGTCGTTATCTCTGTGTTTCTGTGGTGTGTGGTTGTCGCGATCTCCAGGTATCTTCATTGCAAACTCCTCAACGCTCATTGTTTCCACAAAAGAGAAAATAAACTGTTAGTTCACGTCATCCATTCAGCCAAAGTGACTTAAGAATAACTACTTACCTGCTAAAGAACTGCATCTCATAACCTGCCGTGATTTCCACAACTGTAAATAAACTTGCTCATCCTTTACACTTACCATCTTGTTGAGTCCGTCTTTGTTCCCGGACCGCACCAACTTCAAGGATGAGTGAGTCAGACCCCGTTCACGCGCTGGTGGATCAGCTACGTCGGGGATTGTTACCAACAACAACACCACCACCATTACAGAGCACATCCACCGACGCTTCCAGCACTTCCTCGACGCATCCAGTTTCCAGTTTCATGGCGTGACCGCCGCCCTTCTCTGGTTCGGCGGGGAATTGCAAGGGCTTCTTGCTGCAGTGCTCTCTAACGTTCGCTATGCAACCTTCCTGTTATCCCACTGATCAAGCGAAAATCACCTATGTGATTTCTCTTCTGTCTGGACAGGCTTTACAGTGGGCTGAGTCGATCTGGTTGCAGACGGGACTGCTGACGAAATCATATGATCTCTTTGTTTTGCACTTCAAGGAGGCTTTTGAGCGAACTAACTGTGAGGTGTCTGCAGGAGATCAACTATATCACCTGAGGCAAAGGTTTGCGTACCCTAGCAGCTGCAAGCGGATGGAATGAACAAGCTCTCATAACCACCTACCGTCAGGGGTTGGAACCCAGTCTGCAACTCATGCTAGCGACCTATGATGCTTCCATGGGTTTGGAACAATTCATCCAGCTCTCCATTCGCTGTTCACGTCTCGCTTCCTGCCGCACCAACACAAGGAACACTACAGCCCTCCTTTCCAGACAACCAATGACATCATACCCCCCCCGAACCAGATGAAGAACCCATGCAACTGGGCAGGGGTAGGATCTCACTGGCTGAGAGACAGAGGAGGCTGACCCAGAGTCTATGCTTGTACTGCGGCAACACGGGGCACCTCAGGCTTGAGTGCCCCATTCGTCCCCCTCGTCCCGTGGTGAGTGCTATTTCCAGAAGGTCTGTACATCAGTACGCTGGTCCTGTCAAACTACAAATCAAGTCTGTTTCACCAAGAGGAGATCATGCTATTAGTTCTGGAGGAATCCATCTCTGATGTCGTCTTAGGACGCTCGTGGTTAGTCAAGCATGATCCTATCCTCTCTTGGGCTAATGGAGAAGTACTCAAGTGGGGAAAACCCTGCTCTCCCAACTGCTTCCCAACTCCACCGTTGAAACCTCAAGTGTTAAATCTTCAGTCAACTTCATTCGAGAGTCTGGTGGATAAACACTCAGTGGAACTTCCCCATCAGTACTCCTCTTTCGCTGCCGTCTTCTGTTCCAAGAGAGCAACCCAATTACCACTACATCAGCCATGGGACTGTGCGATTGACCTGCTTCCCGGAACCAATGCCCCACGGACGCATCTATGCACTTTCACTCTCCGAAAGAAAGGCCATGGAGGATTATATTGCTGAGGACCTGCAACAAGGCTACATCCGTCCATCAACTTCCCCTGCTGCATCTAGCTTTTTCTTCGTGGCCAAGAATGGCGGACTAAGGCCCTGTATCGATTTCCGCACCCTCAATAAAGCTACTGTGAAGTTTCGTCATCTGTTACCCCTGGTCATAGCAGCCTTAGAATATCCCTATGAGGCCACTATATTCACTAAACTGGATCTCCGTAGCGCCTATAATCTAATCTGCATCAGAAAGGGAGATAAATGGAAGGCTTTTGTGACTCCTACAGGGCATTACGAATATCTGGTGATGTCATACGGCCCAGCTGTCTTTCAGAACTTCATACACGAAATCATCCGAGATTTCCTCCACCGGTTTGTCATCGTTTACATACAGTAGATGATATCTTAATATTCTCCAAGTCCGAGTCCGAACATCATCAACACGTCACGAGGGTGCTCTAATGACTACAAGAGTTCCAACTATTCCTAAAAGCGGAAAAATGCTCTTTCCACCAGCTGTCAGTCAAATTTCTTGGCTATGTCATCAACCGAGTTAAGATGGACGAGGAGAAGGTATCTACCATCACCACCTGGCCTGAACCCACTACTATCAAGGAATTACAATGGTTCCTGGGGTTTGCCAACTTTTAAAGGAGGTTTATAGTGAACTACAACATCACAGCAAGGAATTACAATGGTTCCTGGGGTTTGCCAACTTTTAAAGGACGTTTATAGTGAACTACAACATCACAGCAAGCCCATTAACTTCCCTGCTCTGTGGAAAACCCAGATCGTTGAATTGGAACCCTGAAACTACCTCAGCTTTTCAACGTCTCAAGCAAGGCTTCGTCTCAGCACCAATCCTCGTTCATTCAAATCCAGAGCTCCCTTTCGTGGTGGATTTCAGCAGGGGAAGCCGGCTAAACTCCATGCATGCGCTGACTTCTCATGGAAATTCAGCCCGGCGGAAGTAAATTATGACATCGGAGACCGTGAGTTGCTGGCAATAAAGATGGCCCTGGACGAGTGGAGACATTGGCTGGAGGGGGCCGCACATCAGTTCTTGGTATTGACAGATCATAAGAACTTGCAATATCTGAGGGAAGCAAAGAGACTCAACACAATTAAGGCAGGCAAGGCGGTCCATGTTCTTTACCCGCTTTGACTTTAAAATCTCCTATCGTCCGGGTACAAAAAACACCAAAGCGGATGCCCTTTCACGATTACATACGCCAAGTGAAACCATGGAGGAACCCGTGGACATACTCCCAGAGAAGATCTTCGTATCAGAGCCTGGCCCAGCAAATCCACCAGGCTGTCCACCACATCGACAATTAATTCTGGAGAAGGATTGCAATCCCCTCATCCACTCTGTACACTCCTCATTGGGCACTGGGCACCGAGGGACCGACCAAACTCTCTCACTGTTACAAGATTGCTTCTGGTGGCCCAACATGGAAAGGGACGTGAGAAGGTACGTTAATGGATGTCAGGAATGTGCCATGTCAAAAAACCCCTCAACACTTCCATCCCGGAAAGATCACCCTCTGCCCATTCCTCAACGTCCATGGTCTCACTTACAGTAGGAGTAGACTTCCTTACTGACCTGCCTGACTCTGAGGGATATACCTGTATATTCGTCATAGTGGATAGATTCTCAAGGGCATGTCGATTGATTCCTCTTCGAGGTCTACCATCCGCTATGGAGATGGCGGAACTACTATTCAACAAGGTCTTCTACTACTTCCCGAATCTATCTTCTCAGATCAGGGCCACCAGTTTATATCACTAGTCCTCCTAGGTGTGATTGTAAGTCTATCCTTATGATATCATCCTCAAACAAATGGGCAAACGCAACGAAAAATCCAAGAAATCGTTCGATTCCTCAGTACCTTTTGCCATGGTCACCAGAACTCCTGAAACCAGTTCCTGGGCTGGTCTGAGTATGCTCCCTTCATCAACCTTCCACTGGTCTCATTCCCTTGCAGTGCATTCTTGGTTACCAACCTCCGTTGTTCCCCTGGAATGGGGAACCATCTGATCTCCCTGCGGTTGACTACTGGTTCCAGGAAAGTGAGAGAGTCTGGGAAGAAGCACATCACCATCTGCAGAGAGCTGTACGTAGGCACAAGATCAATGCTGATCAACGTCGATCCACTGCTCCAACATACTAACCAGGAGATAAGGTATGGCTCTCGACTCGAGACATGCGCTTATGGCAGCCCTGCAAGAAGCTTAGTCCCAGATATGTCGGTCCCTTCGAAGTCCTGGAGTAGATCAATCCGGTAACATACAGGTTACAATTGCCATCACACTACCGCATTCACCCTACCTTTCACGTCTCACTATTAAAGAGATATCAAAACCCTGTTCACAGAGCCTGGCCCAGAAGAGGAAGCGCCCCATTCTCCGATCATAGTGGACGAAGGCTCCATTTATCAGGTCCTGGACATTCTGAATTCCCGCTGCCGTGGTGGTCGCCTGGAGTATCTCGTAGACTGGGAGGGATATCAGTCTACGAGAGGAAAGATCCTGGGTGCCTTGAGACGACATCCTTGATCCCGCTCTGCTGGAAGAATTTCACAACGGTCATCCTGATCGTCCGGCACCGAGAGGATGGGGTAGACCACCACGATGTCAGAGAGGTCGACCCTCGGGAGCGGGTCGTGGAGGAGGAGGTAGGGTCACAGTCGGCCCAGGCTCCAAACTCAGCCAAACACAACACCCTTACTGTATCTCCGGAATACTAATCACTGGCACCTGTCTCCAATGAACTCAAGCACATAAAACCACACACCAGGCTACAGTCATTGTCTGGGCTCGTACCTACGAAAGTGGACCGATTCTCCTGTGATCAAGTAAGAAGTAAAGATCTACCTGACTATTTACCTGTATTCTTTACTTCTAGAAATGCTCCAGTTGATGCCCCAGTCATTATCTCCGTGTTTCCGTGGTGTGTGGTTGTCACGATCTCCTGACATCTTCAGTGCGAACTCCTCGACGCACATTGTTTCCACAAAAGAGAAAATAAACAAACTGTTAGTTCACGTCATCCATTCAGCCAAAGTGACTTAAGAATAACTACTTACCTGCTAAAGAACTGCATCTCATAACCTGCCGTGATTTCCACAACTGTAAATAAACTTGCTCATCCTTTACACTTACCATCTTGTTGAGTCTGTCTTTGTTACACCTACTGGTTTATGCCTTAAGTTAGATGGGTTTTCATGACTGAAGGATTAATGAGTCAGTATGTGAATGTAAGGATTTCTTGAATTATGGTAGACCCCCATTTGTCTACTCAGTTCCTGTATTCTGCTTGCCCCGCCTGGCAAGGGAACCCCTCAATGAAACACACAAGTCAGTGCTCAGTGAGATGTTCAAAGTTTATTGTGGAAGACAGTAATATAAATATGCACACACACACAAAAAGCACCAAAAAGGAGGGTGCAGGAGCGATTACATCAGGTCTGAAATGTTTATAAAAGATAATGTGAAGAAGAAGAGAAGCTTGAGAGTAGTTCGGCATTTATGGGCCTTCAGCAGTTTTATGACCCTGAACATAGATTATACTAAGGAATGTGTTTGTTGATAGTGCAGCGTGTCGAGCTCAAAAAAAGAAAACACTCTGTTCTCATGCACAGAGAATATCATGAGGGCCTAAAAATTAGGGCCTAAACAGTCCTTGAGAACTATTTTTCAAGACTACATAAAAAATTTTTTTAAAAAGAATGTCTGGAGGCAGCATAGTGGTTGCAACACCAGGATCCAGGTTCGATTCCCACCTCTGTGTGCATGGAGTTTCCATATTCTCCCCGTGCTTGGTGGGTTTCCTCAAGGTACTCCAGTTTCCTCCCACAGTCCAAAGACATGCAGATTAGACTAATTGGTGCTCTTAAAATTGCCTGTAGTATGTGAATGAGTATGTGTTTGCCATGCAATGGATTGGTACCGTGTCCAGACTGGTAAGACTTTTGCACAGTACTTTATATAGTGTTTCAAGCCAGGGAAGATGGTGGCAGAAACCTTGATAACTACCAGACGTAAAAGAGGACCCTCCTCATTTTGGGTGATAGTGGATAGAACAATTATAAATGTACACAATATGTAACGGTATGCTTTCTTGGCAAATTTGCAATTGTTTAACAGAAAAAAAAAACATTTCAGTGAACTATTCACTGATGGAGTTTGTGAACAAAACGTTTCATGGCAATTCCAGTCCTACTGTAAAACTATCAGAGCAACAGTCATAAGCAATTGTGCCAAAACTGTTTATATCAAATGCAATCTAATATATCTTCATGGTTTCTAATTAGAACCTTTCTCAGTTGTATCTTACTGTATTTCATGTAACTTTAAGCAGACCATATGTGGCCGTGAGCAGCAGTGAGTAGTTTTCGTGTGGTTCCAGAAGTTTGCCATCATGGTGGATCCAATTAAGGAGTTCCATATTTGCTTTCTTCATACAGCAAATGTCACCCTCTGAATAAGCTGTTGGACAGCTACGTGAAACAGATATAAGTATAACCATTTCAGTGGAGACACTAGCTGTGAAAATGTGAAAAATCATAAAAGTCAGCAGTTTCTGAAATTCAACCATTCATTTCAACCAAGCAGAAGCCACAACTGATTCCACCTTTTTAATTAGTTGTTCTTGCCTTTCAAAAGACTATCAGGTGTGGCAGCTGCTTGGGTGGAATGAAAAACCTGCCCCCACACCTTTCTGGAAAGATCTGACACCACCAAAGTACAGGGTGTCCCAAAAAAGCGACATCATTTAAAATGAATGGAAAATGGAGGGTTTTTTTTGCCACCGTCGCCCCTACTTGCTCATAAGGGACTATCTATCTATCATTTTTATTCATACACACTGACATCGCATACAGACTTACATAAATTCTTTTGATTGTGTAAAGCTGCTTTGCGACAATGACAATTGTTAAAAGCGCTTTACAAATAAAACTTAATTGAATTAAAATATGAATATCTGAGTAACTCTATGTCCTAGGCAAACGGAATTAAATAGGCTTCATGTTGAACAATAAAAGGTTTATATATAAAAATTTCAAGAACATATTCAAATAGATATCGATTTTCTAACTGATTTCACAAAGTTTCACAAATGTTCAGTATGCACATCGCCTGACACGACACACACCAAATCGGTAGAATATCTCGTGTAACATTCTCCAGCGCATCAATGAATATCTGCTTTAGTTCCTCTAAGCTTGTAGGAAAGGGGGGAGGGGTAAAAACCAGACCTCTCACATAGATAGCCCCATAGAAAAAAATCACAAGGTGTCAAGTAAGGTGAATGTGGTGGCCATTTCAATAGCACATTATCATTATCACAAAAAAAAAAAAAGTTAAACATTAAACTTTTTACACATTTCGTTAAAATTTGAGCGAGAATTGGCTACATTGTTAGTCTACAAAATGATGTCAAATCTTTTGGGACACCCTGTAGATGGTGAGTATATAACTGTATATACTGTAGGTTTGTGAGAAGTAAATAGGAACCCATAGTTTTATGGTAAAATGTATGCACCAACATTTTCTTGCCATTATTATGACTGTTTGTTTCCTTCTTATCAGATAAATTTTTTTTAAACATGACTAGAAGTGACGGCTTCCCAGAATGTTTTGACTTTAAGAGAGACTGTAGATCAATAGAAGTGTGAAATGTCCCAGAGTCTTTTCTACTATTATCAGAATTTTAGTTCAATTTAAATAAATGAGTAAAATATTAACAGAGTCATGACCTGGTCGACCTGGGCCTTGTGAAACATGTCTTGGTGCTGTTTGAAGAAAAGCCAGTGAGAACAGTTCTAAAATTTTATGCCTAAGTACGTTGTTGCATTTGAAGCTGTTAAAGAAAGGCCAAGAAAAGGAAATGTTTAATTTTTATTTTAAAACTTTGGGATTTAAAAACTTACTTCTTGCATGTCTGTGTATAGCAGTGATAGAGTTCCTGATACAGGTCTGTTAGGGTTTTCTGATGTTGTGCCTCAATCTATTACATCTTTCTTTGTCCTCTGTCCTATATGTTGATAAAGGAAACTCCTTGCACAACTTCCTTGTTACTTTTATACTTCCTTGTTCCCTATACACTTCCTATGTCTTGCTTGAACCTTCGTGTTCTAACTGGAACATGCTAATGCGCTTTCTATTGTCTGCCCGTCTCTAAGTCTGACTTACTGTACAAGTGCATGTTCATAACTTTTGTTCGCTTGATGTACTAAACATATGTAACACAAAGCAACTGACTAAAACCTTAAATATGCTTGTAGGCGTATCCAGGTGTGGCAGACAGATCAAGCTATAATTCTTCTTCTTTTTATTTATTTATTTTTTTTTATTAACAAAGCCAAACTTAGGAGGTGAAAAAAACGCAAGTAGAGGAAGCTCCTGTTCTGCCTTTAATCACATGCCCAGTGAGATGAGGCTCACCCATTATATAGGAAATTATCCTGCCCCAGCTGAGCCTGGGGCAGGTGCTGTGTTTGTTTTTCTAATGTGTTAATAAAGGCACTTCTGACAGACCGTGCCTGGCAGTCCGCTAAACACAAGCTGTACATCACTTATTCATTTAGTAGCGCCTGTACTGTCACAAATTATGGGCAGGAGCAATTTGTCTAGTCTGCTGGACAATCATCTGAGCGGATTGCTGTGATTCATGTATGTCTATAATTCCTGAATAAGTATTGATTTATTGGGTGTCTTTGTATTATTATGGAAAAGAAGATTTTCATTCAAAAGTTAGATTTAAAAAACCCTGAGGCATAAAGCTTTTATATGTATGTGTATACAGTATATCTCGCATGGCTGAGTAATTTTACTCATAGAAAAGAGTCATAGATTTTGAATCATAAATAACTAGAAACATTGGCGTTCGTTTTAACATATTCTGTTTTAAGAAAAGCTGATTTGTGAAGGTAATATCCTCTGGTGAGAGATCAATGAGGATTGCAAGGTGTGATGAGTCATTCTGCCATTTTCCTTCACCAAAATGAACAAAGTCCCTTTTCAAGAGATGTTTTAGAAAGTATCATCATACTGTGAAGAGCTTGAAATCCTGTTTAAACTATAATACATTTTCCAATTGCAAAGAATAAAAGAGGTTTTCAAGAGGATGAAAATCATTCAGACTTCAAAATCAAGCATTTGATTGAAATAGTTATATGCCTTGGTACAAAATGATTTAATTAAAATGCACACACAGTTGTGTAGTCATTCTCCACATAAAGAATTATAACCTGTGTTGTAATAGATTTCACAGTTTAGAGGAGTCCCACTAGACGGTCATGTTTGCTGCCTAATACAGTATATCGCTCTACGGTGGGATAAATACAACGTTCTTTTTAAATCCTGTGGTGCTACTGTATGAACAAACCCTGTAGTGTCTAAAATATATACCAAAATACACTGCCATATGCCCAAAAGACGAGAGAGAAAAACATAACACAAAGCATTGAAAGAGTGTTAGAGAGAGATGTGATTTAATAGAGCATCTAGTTAGCATTTGACAATCATAGTAAAACAAGCCTGTTGCTGAAGCAAACAGTCTGGACGCAATCAATATTCCATGGTCTCCTTTGGGAGAAATTGTCAATAAGCCTCAGGAAGCTAAGGTCTTGTGTTATTATAATTAATGATTTTAATGCCACTCACTGAAAACAATACAGGAGTAAACACTTTTGTAATATTAGCACAGGTCTGCTTACTACAATATAATTGAATGTACAGGGTGGGCCATTTATATGGATACACCTTAATAAAATGGGAATGGTTGGTGATATTAACTTCCTGTTT
>JAQMYJ010000003.1:20026412-20036622 GCA_030014305.1 Clarias laeviceps | reverse complement strand
TTCCTTTACAATGTAGACAGAAATAAAAATCAGGAACGATCATGGAGTTAGAAAGTGACCCCAAACTTTTGAACGGTAGTGTATATATCATTATGATGTATCATTTACATCATTATCACATAAAACACATTACACTACACATATAATATAATATAATATAATATAATATAATATAATATAATATAATATAATACTTTCCTGAAGTGTACATGAGTATGAGTTCTTGAGTGTATACATAAAGACAGAGAGTGAGAAGACAATGCAACAGTAGGATCTTAAAACCTTGTAATTGTGTCACTGACATTAATCACTTGTATAATAGCACTAACAGGAAAAATTGTGTCACTTGAGACTTCGTTGGATTTCAAACAGTAAAACCAGTTCCGTCATTCTGTTCAATTCATTAGGGTTTCTATGGAGCACATAATCATAATAACGTTTAAAAACCTCCACGCCAAACAGTGTCTGACATGTTACGAGAATGCAGTGCCTTGTTGTCCGTTTGTTGGTTTGAAAACAATGTCCGAGTTTAAATTGCCTGACCATCTACAGAATTAACTTTCAATGAGGTGTAAAAATTATTGCCATTTATAGACTCCATCACAGTACGGTAATGAGAAGCTTGGCCGCAGTACTGTACATTAGAATCACATTAGAATTGCATAAACATTTTAAAGAAGGTTATACAGTACATCTACTGTATGAATGATGATTCCGGCCAAGGTGGCTTGGAGTCCGGTGCAGTCCTTCCCATGAACGTTCAGTAAGCGGAACGCCTGAATCTTGAAAATCAACAGATAACTTGACGCCAGCTTGCGGAACTTGCTGTCTGTGGGAACTTCTACACACAATTATTCATGAACACCGCTTGCACATTACAGTTGGGGAAAGTTGTTAGATGTTTAGGCTCCATATGTTTAGACTAATAAAGGAGTTCCTGGGAGCCCAATATTTCAGATGTGAAGCAGGCAGCCCGATTATGGCTCTGCACGCCTTGGTAAATTTTTATGGTATCCAATCACTATAAAACACTGGTATAAGTGCATTAGTGTAGCAGGGGATTATATAGAGAAATAATGGTAGTTTTTAACTCTCATAACTGTGTTCTGTTATTCTGCACAATTAAAAGTCTCTGTTTGACTTAAACATCCTTATATATTTATATATTTACTTAAGAAAAAAAACTTTTACGTGAAGTCTAGTTTGTATAAAAAATGTTCCATCTTTCTTGAGAATCTATTTAAAAATAAAATGTGCTATTTTAAATCAGCTTCCAGTTTAAAGAGATACTTACACTTCAAAATGATGAATTACACCTTTGTGTTTTCCATTTCATTACTTGCTATGCTACAACGTTATCTAGAGCATGCTCATTTCTCACTTATACACTAATCTTGCTTCGGTTCTGATACCAATACGTTTTTTTCTCTGCGCAGAAAAATGCTTGATCTTCCATTAAATGAATAAACAGCTAACTGTTTTATTGATTATTATTATTGCTCGGGAATGTTTTCTGATAAAGCCTTTTTCCTAAACAAGCCCTATAAAAATTCATCAGCAGGAATTCCTTTGTGCGACGAGCTGTGATGAGTCAGTGTGTATTCAGTGCACGTTTCTACATGTTCTCTCGCTTAGCAAAAGAAACAATTTGTTTCATATGAAAGGTTAAACGGGGTAAGTCTTTATATTGTATTATATAATTTAAATCAAATCACACATCGCCAAGGTTTATTTGAATCTGGTTTTTTTTTACTAGTGTTTGTTTAACCTGTGCTTTTTCAAGTCTACAGGCTTTTCAGGAAAATAAACACACACAGAATGGCTCTTTGTATAATGCAAAGTAGGAGAGGGAAGAATGCAGTACGAGCAGTTGTGAATCTGTGCTATGTGAGTAGTTGGAAGGAATGGAATGTCACAAAATTACCTTCATTCTTTTGCACTGGAAGTGAGATTCCATGGATAGTAGTGTATACAATCGCGACACTACAAAAGTGCTCTGAACTTTAAGTCAACTATTACCAGCATAGAGGATGCGCTCACAGAAGCAGTCATTCACCGTAACGGGTGACCAATACCTGAGTAAGGCCTTTCACATTATAAAAATGCCCCTGAGCCAAATCAATAGGAACACTTTTAACAGAAAAAACAGATGCAGAGCGACATAATCAATAAACCTGATCAATGCAGCTCTTCCTCCTCTTCCTCTGCTTGTTGTTATTTGCCGTTAAGTGTGAATTTGTATGTCTTAATCCTAGTCACCTTGTCTCCCCTAGTCTTCTAGTGCTTCAGCGCCTGCATTATCTCCTCATTATTTCCCTTCTGGGCCAAATCTAACGCTGTATATCCTTTGCAGTTGACTATGTGTTTATCTGCATTATTCATCAGCAGGGCTTTGACAATCGGGGCGCTGCCTGACTGCACAGCCAGATGCAGTGGTGTGTCCTTGCTGCTGTTTTGCACGTTGACTTTGGCGTGCCCAGCTATGAGCAAGAGTACATTGGCAAAGCCACTATTGTGGCATGCCAAGTGCAGCGGCGTCCAACCTCCATCCACATCTATATTTGGGTCGGCCCCAGCATTTATCAGCACCGAGACGACTTCATCGTGTCTGTGCTTGCATGCGAGGTGCAGCGGTGTCCACCCTCCGTCACCTTGTCCGTCCACAGATCCACCATTCTCTTCCAGAACCAGCAGTGTCTCTGAGTGTCCCTTGAGGGCCGCCAGGTGCATGGGTGTCCAATTCTGCCATGTCCTGACATCAACGTGTTCACTATGACCCAACAGAAGCCTGCAGATGCCTGTGCATCCTCGTAGGGCTGCGAAGTGCAGAGCGCTGTAACTACGCTTGTCTTTGCATTTCACATCGGCTCCATTGGTCACCAGCAGCCGTGCCACTCTAAAGTAGCCCTGCTCGACTGCTAGGTGCAGCGCAGTGGCTTGAGAATGATCTGTTCTGTTTGGGTCAGCTCCTTTACCCAGTAAGATTTTGGCTATTTTCAAGTGACCATACTCACACGCTATGTGGAGTGCTGTCCTTCCAGATTTTTCTTCTTGGTTGTCTACATTGCTCAAGCGAGAGAGAAGAAGGCGCACAACATTCTCATGACCATTTTGAGCAGCAAGGTGAAGAGGCCTCCATCCGTCTTTGTCTTTGACATCAGCTACAGCTTTGGCATCCAGTAAGAGGCGGACAGCCCGGTCATCTCCGTTCTGTGAGGTGAAATGCAGCGGCGTCCACATGTCCTGATCGGCAAGGTTGACGTTAGCACCGCTTTCCACAAGCAGGCCGCAGATCTCGTGAAACTTCTTCAGCAGTGCGACAACAAGTGGTGTGTATCCATTAGCACTCTGGCAGTTAATTGACGCCCCATGATTTAACACCAGCCTCACGATTTCAGCGTTGCCGCTAACGACTGCATGATGAAGAAGCGAGTTGTTGTGTTTGAAGAGCATTGAGACATGCTCCTTCTTTAAGATATTCTTGAAGGTTTCAAAGTCCTTGTGTTTCAAATAATAGATGATGTCTTTATCTGTTAGCAAGATAGATTTTAAAAAGATGTTTCAATACAATACTGTAGATGTTTTAATGCTTAAAATATAATACAGGATAAATTAAAATATGTTTGGAAAAAACCAACCTAAAAGTTCATCTGGTGTTTCAGTGGAGTCCTGGAAAAGCAAGAGTGCAAACAAGTTATATTAATACACCTGTTAGGCCTACAATCATTGTAGGTCTACAAGGCCACAAGGGAACTTGTGGGAAAGTGGGGTTCATTTAATTTCTTTTTTTTCTTTTGTGCTGACAGTGTGCTACATGACTTACTCCCTTCTGGAAGACTGGCAGAGACTTTTCAATTTTACGTGACGTCTTCATGTCCTTGCCTGGAATCTTGTCCGGGAGCTTCAGAACATCACTTAGAGCTTCAGTCATCCACACCGTCTCTGAAGAAAAACAAATATCATCCTTCTGGGTGGTATAGTGCCGAAAATCCATGCGGGGTAATTTCAACATTTGGCTCAGTTTACCTTTCTAGAATGTCAGGGCAAATGCTGCTCTGGTGAAATGAGTCTGTACTGATGATTATTTTGATAGTTCTCAGTCTATGTTCATTACCATATATAATATGTAATTAGCCTTCAAATGAGTTGTAACCTCTGAGCAGATGGAGTGTCTTAATTAAACAGTGCTCAACATGAAACAAAAAGTGTTGTACTGAGAAAATAACTGTGCTAATCATGTTTTTAGTAAGCTGATACTCAGGTTTAATTACATTCAGCTCATTAGATTTAAGACTGCTGAAACGAGTAGGATCACGTTAAATCATTTTAATGATTAGATTAGATGCCGATAGTTTGTATTATGAGATTATATTTTTCACTCTCTAACCAGGTGATTTTGATATTTAAATGGGTAGTTATACTCCTTAAGTACATTCTTTCCCATACTGTAGTTGCATAAGTACACCCCAGGAGCAGTGGCTCAAACTGAATGTGCATTACATTCAGAAACAAGAATTCCAGACCAGGCTCAGCAATTACACATATGCCAAGGCCATGGTTTAAACCATTATTTTTACGTTCTATACTGTATATCTTTCATGATATAAGTAAGGAATATAACAAAATAAATCATCTGTTGCCCCTTTAGCTCAGTGACTGGTATCTTAATGAAATCCATTTCTCAAATTTAATTCAATACTTTACTAAAACGTAGAATCAACAGAACATCAATAATATTCAACAATACTTTCTTTTTTTGTCTTTGCTGAATCTTTGCAAAAAATTTTATGTTCAAAGTCACAGCAACCGTTAATTCTTATTCAGCCCTCTAGAGTGAAAGGCATAAAAGAAACACAGATGTGTGTTACCAGAAAAGGCTGGCCGTTCGCTCGAGTCTTGGTGCCAGCATTGTTGCATTATGCTGATCATCTCCTCACACTCAGGAGGCTTGTCATCCGGGACCTTGTCCACATTGGGCCTTTTGCCAGAGGTCACTCTGATCAATATTTCACTCATATTCATTCCTGAATCAAAGAGCAGAAAATGTTGAATCTATGATACAATGGTTTATACTTAAATCCTGAAGTGAAATCAGGACTCAGATGTACCAGAGTACGGCCTCTTCTGGGTCAGAATCTCCCATATCACAATGGCGAAGCTGTTATGAAGGAAGTACAGATACAGTCCTTAATCAGGCATGGGTGTAAATATGAGATTCATTTAAATGTGAGATCTGGTTTTGTGATTCTAAAGTGATTGTGATTATTGAATTCATACCTGTATACATCATACTGTGAAGTAGGAGGTTCAGGGTTCTGGCTGACAATCTCTGGAGGTGCATAACTAATGTTTCCCCTTAACGCCAAATGCTCAATGAAGGGCATCTTGCTACAAGAGTCATCCCATTTAATTATCCCAAAATCTGAAATCTTAGAGAAATAGATCAATTGAGAAAAGTATTTCAAAGAATGTTTTGCTGTGAAAGTTTTAGTTCTCTAAAAAGTTTTAGTTTTAGTTCTTTGGCATTCGAGTCAAACCAGGACTTGTGATTAAATTTCTTGTGAATGAAGGCATAGAACTGATTGACATTTACAGAAGACACAATGATGAGGATGTCTGGGCGCGGTAAAACATTTAAATGTTGCAAAGGTTTAAAGAAATAAATGTGAATAGTGATCTTGGTCGAGGACATTTAACAAGTGAACATTTAATCCTTAAAAAAAAAAAATCAACAGATAACTTGTGGAAGTGCCACATCTGTCTGTGGAAACGGTACACACAATCATTCATGTCCACCACTTGTGAGTTGTCTGATCATGGCTCCGGTGTACTGAGAAAACTTTCTACTTTTAAGCACTAATGAATTAGTGTTATATTATTCTGCATAATCAAAAGTCAAGTGTGAGTTTGGCTTGAACATTTTTGAACAAAATTAAAACTTAAATGGAATATAATCTACATAAGCAACATACTTCCAGCTGTACCCCTGACTTATTTAAACCCAAATAATAATGCATCAACCATAAAAATACTTGTGTAAGCTGTCACTATAGAAATAATAAGATTAAAACAAGAGTATTAATATTAACCTTTCGGACAGCACAACTATTTAAGAATTAATCAACAACTCTTGATTAATCAGATTTCTAAAGCACTTCTGATTATAATTATTCACCTTAACATGAAGATGATCATCAAGAAGGATGTTGGCCAGCTTCAGATTCAGATGCAGAAGAGGTGGCTTCATGCTGTGCAGGAAGTTCATGCCCATGGTCACCTCATGAATCATCTGGAACTTCTTTGGCCACATAAGATTATGAGTTGTGAGAAGATTATCCAAAGATCCTCTGCTCATGTACTCCATCACCACTGCGGACGAGTCTTTGCACAGCCCGTAAATAGTCATCAAGTATTTAAACTTAATCTTCCCTATTTTGGAAACCTGCAACATGTTCCTAGAAGAAATAGATCACATGACACAATCTGATCCACACACAAGTAGGAGTGGTGACTTGTAAGTCTGGATCTAACCATAGAAATGTTTGCAAATCTCTCTCAACATTCAGAATTATACACCATGATGGAAATATAATCTGAAGATAAAAACAGACAAGTTTCTGTAAAGCCGCATTGTCGCGATGTGTTCTGTTACATGAGTTAAACAAGTAAAACTGAACTGAATTTGTTTGCATAAAAACCATTTGCGGGTCTTATTGTAATTTTAGTGACTGTGCAGCTGTACCTGTAATCACTGGTGGTAGTAAAAGTCTTGATGGCACATTTCTCCCGCCACAGCTTGAGCTTGACTTGGTACACGCAGCTGAACTTGCCTTCAGACACTTTCTCCCAGTCTACTTCAAATTCTTCTTTTTTAAAACAGGTAAATATTTCCTGGTTGATGGAATCACAACGCTCTGTTTTCTTTAAAGCAATCTCAGCCATTTTTAAGTTTTAAAAAGTCCAGATTCTGGAAATCCGAACCATGAGCTGTATCTCCTCTTCAACAACTTCATGAGCTACAACCTTTTTTTAACTTGTCCGGGAATTAGGAGGAGTTTAATGTGCTGCTTATTTGCATAAGAATGTTACTTAGCCGGTTTTTATGTCGAACAGGTGAGACGGCATAGATTTAATCTCCTGATAATTTTGTGTGCAGGTAAGAATGTGTTGTGAAAAAAAAAAACATTGTTTACATAAACAGATAGAAAAAAAGACTAGTGCTTTGTGCATATCTCTATTCTATTATTTCTCATGTTCATACTGTAACTGCAACGTTTATTCTGTTCGATCAGTGAATCACAAAAGTATTGCAATTAGCCGAGTCACAGGATTCTCCCCAATTAATTCCACCTCTAACCTTTTAACCTTTTAATGACTAGTGTGTACACTTACACTTACAAATTTCTCATTTTTAAAGATCTCTAGACTCAACGCAAAATGTTTCTGGAAATTATACTTTTTAATTTAGTACATAAAATTTACATCATCAAATTGTAAAATGTTATGTTATATGTGTATAAATGTTATTTAAAAAATTATAATATTCAGAAAATTGTTAAATTTTATAAGTAATATTCCTTTAATTTTGGTCTTTAGCATAAAATATTTTATATGGAATATTTATGTTTTTTATTTACATGCAAAGACAAAATTTACCCTTACTATTGCTTTTGATATTTTTTAATGAGCAATAACTTTGGAGATTAGTGCAGGTCATACTGTACCAGTGAAGGGATTCCTCCTTTTCAGAGGGATCTGAAATTTTCACTCCCAAAAAAGTTGTATCAAATTGTTGGTCCAGGCCTCCTGGGTGCAATGAAATGAAAATAACCTGGACAGGCCCCAGAAAATTTTTTTTGGGGTGGTTTCGTTTCAAACCCCTATGCTCCTGTGGCTCCTAGCTCACTCGTTTTTGGTCCAATCAGAAAAACAAGACTTAACATATCATATAAGAGTTACATTGGTAAAAATTATGTAGATCAAAAATAATTCACCCCTTTAAAATGGCCCTGGAATTTAAAAAATATATAATTTCATAGATTGTAACAGGTTTTTATATAGTGGATATACACTCTATATACTGGTGGCTCAGTGGTAGGTGTTTCGCCTGCCATGCGGAAGGCCCGGGTTCGATTCCCAGCCAGTGCCCAAACTCCAGCCACTGGATGCAGTGCCGGTCCCAAGCCCGGATAAAATGGGAGGGTTGCGTCAGGAAGGGCATCCGGCGTAAAACCTGTGCCAAGTTGTAGTGCGGACTGGATAGTCCGCTGTGGCGACCCCTTGCTGGGAGCAGCCGAAAGACCAACAACATACACTGAAAAAAAATGGATGCTTTTGGGCACTCAATTTTTAAAATACCCAAAGTTCTCAAAGTTCTCAGCCAAAGTTTCCGACCATTCCTCTGATATGAGTAAAAGAAATACAGGAAAACTTTAAACATTCTCTGGGCCTGTGAGATTCACGTGCATGCAAGGGGCAGGATATACACACTCATATCTTTGTAACTGTATGTGGTTTTAATTTTACTTTACTTCCAACAACAAAATGCTGAGTTTGTTTGGAAATAGAATATAGCCTCACTTCAAAACTGTATCACACTTTATTGTGTAACAGTATATCAAACAAACCAAATGAAATGTGAAGCAAGTCATGGCATGTCGTCAAATGTTTTCTATAGTATCTTTGTAATTATGTTTTAAACTAATTAAATATTAAAGAAATTTTATGATTAGAATTTATAATTTGACTTTTTTGGATCATTGCCACTAATATATATTTCCTTTCTTTTCATTCTTTCCATCTTTATCCATCATGTAACATTAAAATTATTTATATCCCATGACTCTAAATTTTCAAATCTGGTTAAGATCTGGTGAACAGCCTATACAGGCTGTACGTTCCTACAGTATAACAGAAGCTCTGGCAGTAGCACTGAATGCAATTCAAATCATGTATTTATAACAGCATGGTCACTTTAACATATTATCCTTTCTATCCTAACTCTCTCAGAGACTCCACACAATCTAAGCTTTTTTTTAAATGTAAAAAAAAAAAATCACTGATTATTTCTATGAGAAGACATTTGTTCAATAATTTATGGAAGGACACACAAGCGACACTGCTTCTCGCTTTCTTGCCAACATGACAAGATGTAATTGATCATTTTCCTATAGCAGCATGGCTCATTGCATTTCATTCATTTCTGAATTAATGAGGGTTATTTGTTTTATTTAGGTTTAATTTCTTCTTTGCAAAGAAGAAATACTGAATTTCACATTTACACACAATGATTGTATTGAAATGTGGCATGGATTATTTGTATAGCTGAAGTTCTTATTTTAACTTCTTGAGACCAGAATGTCTTGAGGACATGGCTTTTTCTCCCAACTCCATTGTCTATGTTGTATAACCTTGTATGATACTCATATGAGGAATTTTAGGTATAACTGTTTTGCCAAACTTCTATCTGTTTGAAAACATTGATTAAAAAGAGAAACAGTAGAATCCAGGAGTCTCAGGAGTTTAAAGGACACTCAATTCTAAAAACATTAATATGCACTAGCTGGATATGTTCTGTGTTTTTAAGTGCTTGATTTGTGAAATATGTATTATGTTGTGTTTTGTATATATTTGTATATATGTATACTGTTCTTATTATTGTGTTTGCTCTTAACAGTAGCCTGACCAAGGACTGCAGATAAAAATTTGATTTATGCTGACTCATCAAATAATAGTGTGCATGGTCCCTTATATATGGATGGATGGATGGATGGATAGACAGAGAGATAGATAGACAAATAGATGGACAGATAATCCTAATTCTTTTTTATTTCCATCTTCATGCTGCTTGGGTTTCCAAATAGCTCAACATCTTACACCTTTAAATTACAGGAACCTATTAAATGCCTTATAAATAATCATCTCCGTCAGTTTCCCTCTGCCACCTAAATCTGCCTTACCTCTAGCTCATATGCGCTACACTGGTGATGAATAGAGGCTTCCTAAAGGTACCACTTACTTTTTACAATTTAATTGTTATACCTCATGTATTTCAACCAGACACTTTATTTGGAAAATGAGACATGACATAATAAATAACACATAATCTGTAATGTATGTGTTTAAGCCTGACCTGTGTGTGTGTGTGTGTGTGTGTGTGTGTGTGTGTGTGTGTGTGTGTGTGTGTGTGTGTGTGTGTGTGTGGGGGGGG
>JAQMYJ010000003.1:20015116-20026312 GCA_030014305.1 Clarias laeviceps | reverse complement strand
GTGTGTGTGTGTGTGTGTGTGTGTGTGTGTGTGTGTGTGTGTGTGTGTGTTTGTGTGTGTGTGTGTGTGTGTGTGTTGGGGGGGATGGGAGGCTTGAAGGGAAATATTTACTATCTGAATTTACATTCCATGTGTGTTGCACATTTCAAATAAAGTGTGATGAATGCAAATTATCTACAGGCAATAATAATAATAATAATAATAATAATATCTAATCTAAAGCTAAAACACCTTTTTGTGCCTTGATTAAAATTATTATAGAAACAAAAGATGTAATCAGAGATCAACATTTCAAATCAAGATGAGAGGCGCACACTGATCCTGCTGAAGTTCAATCAGCTAGAAAGATGAGGATTTTTAACCTGAATAATTTCTAGTGTTGCTATCTTTTTAAGTTTCCAATCTGATAAATCTGTTAAAACAACAAGACAGAAGACTCTGCAGTTATTTGAAAGAGGTTTGTCCTGAACATTTTCACACTGTGAGCTAAAGAAAGCCACTGCTAGTCAGACACAGACTCAGTGTGAACCTGAGAAAGATATCAACCCTTAGATGTATTTTCCAGTTTTGCATTTTTACTATCGTTTGCTGTTTTGATTGCTGCCCAAGCAACTCTATTTAAAATCTGCTAGCCAAAGTGTGATCAATGCACGTCTAGCAGTAAATGTATTTCGCAGGGCTTGGATGCATTTCAGCTCAGGCTAAGTTGGCGGCTCTGTTGCTGTTGAGAATGTGGTGACCTTTATACATGATGTCTGATAATCACATAAAGAGAAAAGATTACTTTGATACTATAGCATAGACATTGGACGTGGAGGACTTCCCATTATCATACAAAACATTTTTTCCATGAAGGATTGAAGATTATACCTGTCTAACTTCCATATTCATATCTTTACAAAATAAATTATATGGCTTAATATTATTATGGATGTACAAAGAGGATATCCTTTAATATCCCCATGACTATGAGTGTCATATTGCTTTTATAAAACAGTTCTACTCCCAACAAAACATGTGTGAAGACCTCAGACTGTGTTTTTATGTTTGTGTATTTCAATTTCTGTTTCTTCAATGTCACAAAAATTTTTTTTAGATTACTTTTTAATACCTCCCTCTGACCCTGAGCCAGCTACATACTGTACTTCATGAGAAGTTGTATGTAAGTTCTTTAACTCTAACTTATGCAGAGAGTAGCTTCTCATATCTTAAATCACCATGCAAGAAAAGACATATCCTATGGTTGTGGCAAAGATGTTACTCTGGTTTAGCAGGATTATATTATTATATGTCAAGAAAACAACACAACTAAGGAGACTGCTGAAACAACTAAACTTGGATTAAGAACACAATAGTGGTGAACCATCATCTTCGAGGAAGAAATGTGGTCAGAAAAACATCCTGAATCATCGTGATCAGAAATCATTTAAAAACTTCTAATTAAATTGGAAAGAAAACAACAGAAGATCTGGCTATGTATAATAATGAAATTAAAAGCATTTTTTATTTTTTTAAGCCAGTTCTAGAGTGATGGGTATATCAGGGTAAGAAGAGAGGCAGATGAAGTGATGCACCCACCATCTCCCAGTGCCTACCGTACAAGCCTATAGTAGCAATTGACCACCTGAATATAATGACCAGGTTTTTCCATCAATGATTTTTATTTTTTTCTTCCTGATGGCATGGGCATATTCCAAGATGACAGTGCCAGATTACATCACGCTCAAATTGTGAAGGAGTGGTTCAGGGAACATGAGACATCATTTTCACACATGGATTGGCCACCACAGTGTCCAGACCTTAACCCCATTGAGAATCTTTGGGATGTGCCGGAGAAAGCTTTACGCAGTGGTCCGACTCTCCCATCCTCAGTACAAGATCTTGCTGAGAAATTAATGTAGAAATAATTGTGATATTGCATAAGCTTTTTTTTATCTGTATCTCAAACACAGATAATGTTTAAGCAAGATAAAATCAGCCTTCTCCCCCAAGTTTGTATCTGATTACAAACATGTAGCAACATTAATAGTTGATCAAAGCCTGACATTCACTGTGTAAGTAAATCAAATGTAGCTAGCAAAGATTTAGGCGGACTGACTGCTTATACTACCTTGTTGTTGTTGTATGGCTCTTTACCCAATATGACATTTGCAGGAAAATCAAACAAGTCAATGTTCAAAAGAAAATTAACATATTTCCAGATAATTTTGGTAAAATATATTTCTGGTTTCTTAAAAAACATGTTATGTTATGTTATGTTATGTTATGTTATGTTATGTTATGTTATGTTATGCTATGTTATGTTATGTTATACAGTATGTGTTGTATGTCATGTTATATGTTTTATATGTTATGTTATACATTATATGTTATATGCTATGTTATGTGTACAAAAATGCAATTCATCTGGTGTCAAAATGATATATGCCGGAAAGAACTGAATCATTCCAAGCTTGCGTAAGTTTTTACATTTAATGGAATGAAATGCTAGAAATAGTCAATCTGATGAAAACTAGGAAAAGAAAAAGGTGACATAAAACAGTAAAGTAATCATGTGTAGAAATTATAGGGCGAGAATTATTAAGAGGTGCTCATGAGTGCTGAATGATCTCCAGGCTCTCTCAGGGACAGCGAGGCAGCTGAGACACACGCTTGCACACTCAGAGCAGTCCCCCCCCCTAACACACACACACACACAGATCACAATGTAGGTAGGAAGTGATGTAGTTAATCAACTGGAAGAGACTGATTGTAAAGCTGGGTCTTTTTGACAGGGGCCTGGGAAGCAGCCGGATGTCTTATGGCTCTAAAGGTAACCTGGCAAATGACATGGAGGACAAACAGTGGGAGAAAGACAGAACTTCAGATATACCGTGCTTTCAGAAAGTTTTCAGAATGTTTACATTTTTTCCAAAATTTATGTTTTAATACAACACAGAAGTGACTACAGGTGAAGTCTTTTATCCCAGCCATAAACCTAATTCATGGACTTGCTCTCTATCCAATTTGACAAACCTTGAAAGAATCTGCAGTGAGGGATGGGAGAAATCCAATCCAAATCTAATCCACCATGCTTATAGCATCAGAGATTTTATTAAAGCCATTACAGCAGGCAAACAATAGATCTCAGCAATACTCTACGACATTAGGCAGACAAATAGTCAGGAGATCATCAATTAGGCATAAAGTAGGCAAAACTAAATCAGTAAACTCCTTGTTGAGACAATGCTGGAACAAGACATTTTGCAAGATGTGGCAGCCAGACTGGATTATTTAAAGGGAGAAGTCTGATCACTCAATAGACCGGTGTCTGTGAACAAGTGACTATGAACAGAGATAGGACACTGACTAGACATCCTGGGCAGAGAACCATTGCAGTCACAGTCTATAACTTCTGGATTTGCAGACTTTTCAGAGATTTGCAGAGTTCTTTGAACAGAACAGTGCTTGGAGAGTGCTGTTCTCCTCTGATAAGACTCCATCAATTTATATACTATGTCCTCATAAGCTGGTGTCTAATCTACATTTTGTACCATAAGCAAAGGAGATATAAACACCATATTTTAAATGTCAAATATGTTAAGCTAAATTAGCTAAATAGGAAGAGCAAAACTTCCTAAAACACTTACCAAACAGGCAGCTGGTAAACAGGGTTTATTCTCCAGGTTTATTCGGTGGTTATTTTTATCTGAGGACAACCTGCAGGTCAACAAGTGCAGAGATGAGATTGGCTGGTTTGATATTTCTTTCCAGGTTGATGTGCATTTCCATTGTGTATTTCCCATGAGAAGTCTTCACACAGATCACTGGTGCTTCTTCACATTTCTAGGATTTTCCATATGAACTTCCTTTTTCAATTTATGCCCCAAGTTGAAAAAAAAGCCAGAATCAAACAGAATCAAAGTCAAAGAGTAAGACTGCAATTGCAAAACACTGACCTTGTGCTTGCAGTCATTTCTGTGGTGATTTGGATGAAAGTTGAAGTCATTATTTTCAGTGATGGGCCACACTGCAGGTAACATCTAGAGTGTCCTGTAAAGTTGTTGTCACATCCATTAAGTGAGGAAAAATTGTATAGTATGAAGAACAGTCAATTTTCAAATCTCTCAAGCATTTTAAAATGTGCCAAAAAATTGACATGTATGAGGAGCGTTCAAGTAAATCCTGGATTTGTGATGAAATTTCTCATTTAGAAGACGTAAAACTAATTGGCCTTTACAGAAGGCTTCAAGCACAGTACAGTGATGACCACAGTAAATCATTTAAATGGCTCAAATGTTTTAAAGAAGGATATATGTCTTTAAATGATAAACCCGGGCAAGGTGGCTCTGAGCTCACTTAATAATGCAGAACAATGCAGGACCTCATAACTGCCCACTGCACCACTTGCACATTAAAATAACTCAGATAGGAATTATTGCCACATCACCCATATAATCCTGACCTCACTCCTAGTAATTTCCAGGTTTTGGCCATTAATGGAGTTTGAAGCAGGCAGTCTGATCATGGCTTCAGCAAGAGAGGAAACTTTTTACCTTGACTGTATCCTAGCACTAGGTAATCACTGGGATTAGTGCATTAGTGTAGCAGGGCATTATATAATCAAATAAAAGGAAAAAAAAATACTTTCATAACTGTGTTCTGTTATTCTGCACAGTCAATAGTAGTGTTGGATTGACTTTAACACCCCTCGTACATAGTATATTTGAGAGTAAACACAAGGTAACGCAACAGAAACTCAGTGTAAATTATACAAGTAAATCAGTGATGTTTTAAAACTTTTTTTTTTTTAGCTGGTGCTTCAGTGGTTCTTTTCTGATTTAGCTATTTCTCTAGAAATAATACTTTTAATAAGATGTCTTATAATATGACAGCTACCAACTACCAACTGGGGACCTATCTGCCCTTCTCTGCATACATCAATTCACATATGCCCACAATTGGCTGAAGAGATTATGCACAATTAATTGTGCTCCCTTGGTTCTTGTTTATAAATGGCCATACAGTAGCATGGTCAAAATTCAAATGCATGCAGATTCTGAATAATATGGCAACCTTTGGTGTCTCGTAAACTTTGCTTCATATTAGAGAAACAACTTTCCCCTTGAGTTATTCTCTACAGAGCAGCCATCATGCAATATTAATAAGGTTTTCCAATGATTTTGAAACAAAAAAGCAAAATAAAAAAAACTTTTTAATGCCGCTGTATGTTTTATCATGCTGTTGTGTTATTGTACGCAGCATTATTTTTTAAACAGTGCAAATCATTCTGAGAGTCCCTGTATTTTAGTCTTAATCACCTGGCAGAGGTAATGTCCAATCTTTTTTCCAGGCAAATTTCAACTGTTCGAAATGATTGCTGTTGTATTTGGTAATGTTAGCTAATAAATGATCAAGCAAAAAGCAAAGCAAGCATACAAACAAACAAACAAGCAAACAAATAAATAATTCCAAAGGGTATATATTTGTTAGATAAAAAGTTTTTTTTTCCATGAGCAAATACCTATGAGGACTTATTTAAAATAAACTAAAAAAAAAAAAAAAAAAGCCTTTTATAATAAAAGCTGTCAAGAATTGTAATAGTGGAGTTTAAACTGAAGCATAATTCAATGACTAATCAGCCTTGAACACAGTGTACAGAGTGGTACATCGTGGGTAGATCCTCTGAAGACAAACTTTATTCAAGATGTAAAAAAAAATGCAATGATTAATTATATCTGTAAGCTAAATTAATGAATGTGGATTAAAACCTTGATCTTTCCCTGAGAATAATCAGTTTACTTTTGTAATAATTCACTTAAGTAAAGTAAGCAGTTATAAAATAAATCAAGTAAGAGGAAATAAGTTATCTACTGAGAAACAGAATGAGTAAGTACTCTAGAAATTACTTTACACAAGTCTACGCAACATTTTGACACACCCTAAATGTTTTGTTTTTTCTTCTGGTCTTACATTAATGAAAGTGTGCTTTTGTGGGCTATGTCAATGTAAGCAACACATTTATATCAGCAATGTGTAAAAAAAAAAAAAAAAAAAAAACATAACCACAACCTTGCTAACTTAGCAAAATGCTGTTGGGAGTTTTATTAGCTTGCTAGGTTCCTTAGGTACCTAAAACTAGCTGGCTCATTATAATTCACACACACTTCTAGCTACATAGAAGGTTCTAGAAGAACTGCCCCTTGAACATTATTCTGAGCATTCCCTATCAATGAGGAATAATTAGCAAACATCTAAAGAAACATGTTAATAAAGAGCTTTTATACTTTATATTAAATATATCATCTGGCTAGCTAAACTAACCCACTCAGCTTATTAATGGTGTATCTGTACATGTTTCCACATGTTGTTTTGGATGTTTAGCTGTGAGGTACAGGTATCTCCACAGACTTTGGCTAGCATCATTTGCATATCATTATCACACTGTTTCTTTTAAAGCTTTTAAAACGGAGGATACCTGACAATTTCTGGTATCATCTGTCTCAATGATCTTAGGTCTTCTGCTGCTGGTGAATAAGCTTTTGGTGCCTGAGGTGTAGACTTTTATCAGCTTATTGTTGAAGTGTTTACCTTGCACATTGTCATTTAATTGGTTCTCCAAGTGTAAATAATTTTTAAATAATGCGAGGGGTGCTCAAGTCGATCTGAAACTTTTGATTGTGCAGAATAACAGACACAGTTATGACAGTAGAAACAGTAACTCAGCTAAATTCCTGTAATGTGCAAGGTGTGTAGTGAGCAGTATGAGGTCTATGAGGTTTTTCCGTTAAAGTAAAGGCCCATTAAAGGAGTTCCTAGGAGGCCAGCATTTCAGACATTAAGCCGGCAGTCCGTTCATGAAAACTTCTTTGATGGAATCCAAGCATTAAGAAATGCTGGGATAAGTGCATTAGAGCAGCAGGGGATTATATAGAGAAATAAAGAGAGTTTTACTCTCATAACTGTGCCCTGTCTGTACTCAAGTACTGTACTAAATATCTACTTAAAATGTTACTTGTTACTTTACACACATAAGAATAATATGTAAGAAATAAAAGTGAAAGCAAAAAATGTCGTATTTCTGCAGGAAGAAAATCTGGTAATGACGACTTCATTGTCCTCTAGCTGACAGGAAGGTCAGATTTTTACTCAATTCATAAGTTTTGACTCAGAACCTGACATCAGACAAGTGTTTTTCTTTATGTGATTGTAACAGGGGGAAAACATTGGGGAGCTATTTTGCTTCTATCTCTGAACCTGTCAAAGTTTCCATCTTTGTTGTCAAGAATGTTGTTTCGGCATGAGATGAAAGTGCAGTCCTGATAAAGCGTTTCTTTCATAACATTTTTTTCACTTTTTCCATGATGATAGAAGGTCAGGAGTTGTGAGGACATGTGGATGTACTAATAGCATAGCTAAATAGTCTGTCCAGCTTCTTGATAAGGGCATTGAGATAATTTATATGATGATGTCTGCAAAAAATGGTAGCATGTTCTGAAATTTGCATTGGTGATCGTGGGCCATTTATAGCAGTAGCTATGATGGATTAAAATGTAGTATGGAACAAGAATACCTGATTAATTGTCTGTCAAACCACAGAAGTAGAAGGAGGGGCTGACTGAAAACTATTAATATGAGCTCATTAAACAGCTGTGTTAGTTTGGTCTTCAGTAGTTTAACTTTAAAAGGACATTCTTAGAAGCAGGGAATCTAATTAGCCTGAAATGTATTTTCTCCTGGTAAACTTGACAAGGAGGTGGATACTGAGCTTAATTCTGTTGCTGCCCATGTTTGTGATTCTGCTTAGCCTCTCGGTGTGATGAAAGACATGGTCCTCTATTTTAACCAAATAAATGAAAACCTGTCAAGCTTTGCGATTTTTTTACTCCCAGCAAAGACAGAGATCTTTGAGTAGGTGTCATTCGTCCTAAGGCAAAAATCAATGAGTATTCTTTAAAAGTCACAGGCAGATGGAAATGGCGCATGGCCAATTGAGCTTGATAGGAAAGATTTTGCAGTTACTGTCTAGGCTCGAGTCAGAGGCTGTCTGACAGAGCCCTGAGTGACAGCCTGACCTTCAAACACTAGTAATGTTTAAAAGTTCTGCATCTCTGTTAGAGTAAGATGAGAGGGGGACTGTGAGAGCTGTCTGACAAAACTAATATATTTGATGCATATTTTGCAAGGCATTATCAGTAAACTTGGGGTCAAGCTCATTAAATCTCTCCTCCACTCTGCATGCTTAAATCACTTCTACTCCAAGCAGATGCAGACATAACTCTCGCAGCACTGTTATCAGTCGGGGATAATCTGTCAAGGGTCTCATTCCCGTAAGGATATAACATTCAATCCTCACTAGAAGCTTTAGAGCAATGATCAAACATACAGTATGAAAGGACATGCTCACAGTTGATGAAATGTTTTCAGGGCATAAAAGGAGATTGTTTTCAGACTGAGTGAAATTTTCGACTTTGATTAAAACTGAAAGTCTCTCTGTGAAGTTATTTACTTTAAAACTTTGAAACGTAAAAACGCCTCCAATTTTTGTGGGCGAGTGTATTTGCTGTATAAATATTAGACTGTATTTGTTTCTCTGTGCCAAAGTTGTATTTTAGGCAGTCCTTGAGGAGAAACATGGAGCTTCTTATTCATAATGTTTATAGTTTCTAAACACACTTGTTATGCTTATGTAACCTTTGAGGATGAGTGCTGTCTCATGCTTCCTGGCTGGATGAGCCCAACCTTAACCAGGTGTTAACCTCAGAGTCACTAAGTCTATTTTTTCTTCTCTTCTTCTCTCTCCGGCACCCTGTTCAACTACAGGAGCACTATCCTTGGTGTGTACCAGAATTCTTTTTAAAACATTATCATGTGGCTGCCCTTTTTTACAAAGACTCAGCAGCCTTCAGAGGTTTAGACACCCAAAGTTCCAAACCTCCTCAACGTTATCAATTATTGCTGAACCACAGGCTCATACTGTACCATGGAGGTTCTAGTTGTTGGCAAAAGATCAACTGGCTTAACATCTTGGTGAAGTGTAAAGCAAGGCAGCAATCTGGTTGAATGAGTAACAGCCACCATGGTCCCATTAATAACATCTCAACATGCACCAAATTAAACCTGCATAGAGAATATCCTTTCTTAATGCAGGTCAATGAAAAGTCTGTTCCACTGTAACGCTGTAGACAAGTAGCTACTATCCTTACTCACAGAATATGAACCAGGCTAAATGAACTTCTCTTCTCTTGTCCTAATTACATCTTTAGCAAGATTGAGTTTATAGTAGTTGGGTAGGGCTTTTGGTGTAGTGCAAGTAAACAACTCTATCTCAGGAGAAGTGATTACAGGCACTTTCAAACAAGGAAAGTACTCAGATGAGACTCGGACGATTGTGGTTTGGGATGTTTTGGTCTTGTGACAAATGAGCAGATGAAAGATTTCAAGGACTCAGACATGTTCCCACTATGTCCTCAAAAGATGAATACAGTAAGAACTTGTACAACGTAGCAGGAATTAATTTAGTGTGAATACTGGATCCAATTCCTCACACCATCACTTTGTAATGAAAAGCAGTGCGCATGTTGCGGTTTTTATACCAAACAGTCAGATGCAATGACAACAAACTAAGTGCATGATAAGCACCTGGTAAGCCTGTGTTGCAATCTGATCAGATAAAATAAGAACTTGATTGGATCTCATAGGATCTGGTAAGCATGTGATCATGTGCCTGATAGGAAATTATTCACAACATGATAGACACAGAGAGAACCTGACAGGGCCGTGGCCAGGAAGTAGTATTAATTTGACAAATGCACATTTTTCCATTTTGCCCCCTTTCCTGCTCCATTGTTCTATATTTTTTAGGATTAGGATGCAAGACGCAGTTTTTTGGAACGCCATGGCCTTTGTAGTTTGACGGCCCTCTTACTTTCAATATACTGTACAGTGAAACCTCGGATTGTGAGTAACGCGGTTTGCGAGTGTTCCGCAAGACGAGCAAAAACTTTTAATAAATTTTGACTTGGAAAACGAGCAAGTCTTGGTTTACGAGTACCGAGTATCATGTATCACGCATGCACTTCTTCTTTTGACACCGAGCGTTTTTCTCTCTCTTGCGCTGTGGAATTGTGGTTAAATCGTCTCCCCTGCTGAGTCTTAGTGCGCGTCTCTCACTGGTATAATCAACATCTGTGCACTCGTGTACTGTTTACTATAACACTGTGACCACGTGTGTGAAAGTGTACTGTTTCTTATAACACACCTGTGTGCACGCGTGTAAAGCAAAATAAAGTCTCATTAGAGGTTAAAAATCCATTTTCTCCCTCAGCCTCTCTCTGCCGGGTCACACACACTCTCTTTCTCTCTCTCCCTCTCTCTCTCGCGCGCGCGTGTTTTGTGTGTGTGTGTGTGTGAAGCACTCCCTCTCTGCTTCACACACAAACACACACTCTCTCTGCTTTTCACAGAAACACTGCTCTGTCGCTATTCTTTTTAAAGGTAAAGTGCAGGTTAATTTGTTTGTTTGTTTTGCGTTACAGCAGTGATTCCATTAGTATACGCTCACACGAGTGTCATTACCGATGTTCCTTGCTAACTTCTCCGACAGAACAGTCTTTCTCTGTTAATATATGTTTATGTGAAATTCAAATAAAAAAAGGTTTACTGTGTAAGAAAGTCTCATTAGAAGGTTAAAAATCCATTTTCTCCCTCAGCCTCTCTCTGCCGGGTCACACACACACTCTCTCTCTCGCGCGCGCGCGTGTTTTATAGTAATCTGGATAGTAATAATAGCTTATTACTATCCAGATTAAATAATAATTAAAAAAAACTTTAAATTAAGTTTATTACATTTATTCTTTACTAGTGTAAGTACCCGTCATTGATGGGTACAGAGTTTTTAGAAACAGTTAAAGGGTTAAAGCTTTAAAAAAAATAATAATAAAAAAAAACTGATCCGCTTTACACTGTGTTCCAAATTATTACGCAAATGATATCTTTCCCTGATTGTCATAATTAATCAATGCAAATGACAGACAGTATAATTTTCAAGTTATCAACCATTAGGGTATAATTCAAATTTTATTGAACTAACCTCCTAATGATAACCATATTTATTTAAAAAATAAAAAACTGAAAACAAACTGTTCCAAATTATTATGCACAACATAGTTAGAACATTTTATAGGTCGTAAAAAAACTGAAAATAGGCTTTAGTTG
>JAQMYJ010000003.1:19991244-20003825 GCA_030014305.1 Clarias laeviceps | reverse complement strand
TTGTTGTAGAATGTAGAAAATAAATCACTAAACAAAAACAAAGAAATTTGCAAGTGACCCCAAACTTTTGAACGGATGTGTGTGTATGTGTGGAGAGAGAGCACATCTCAAAATATTAGATTGCGAGTTTAAATAGTGAATCTCTCATATATTCTAAATATTTTAAGTGTTTTTTTTTTATTTGTGATTATTACTGTGCTTGATTGACCAGCCAACTCGTCTGACCTGAACTGAATAAAGAATCTATGGAGTATCAAGAGGAAGATGAGAAACACCAGACCCAACAATACAGATAAGCACAAGTAACCTGCTAGTAACCTGGTCTTCAGTAATGCCTTAGCAGTGCCACAGGCTAATCACCTCCATGCTACATTGATACAGTAATTCATGATAACCCTGAAATTTTATAGCTAAAGTTTTCTATATTTATATCATTTGCTCTTATTTCATATTAAATTTCTTTATTTAAATACTCTATTTTATTGTTTACATTTTAGGTCACAGGCAGCCGTATAAGCATTTCATTGCATATCATATTGTGTATGGCTGTGTATGTGACAAGTAAAATTTTCATTTTATTTGAATACTTTTTAGAAGGTGGACATTTCTGCATCATAAATCCTTTTTTGATTAAACTTAGGAAATATTATAATATTTTGAGGTAGTGAATTTTTTGTATGAGCTGGTAGCAGTAATCATCAAAATAAAAAAATGTTTGAAATAACTCGCTTTACACATATTGAATATAGAATATATGAGAGTTTCAGTGTTTGAAATAAATTATGTAATAACTCTTCCACAATATTCAAATTCTTTTTAGATGCACTATATTAAATGAGCAACTTTCTTATACTCTGCAAACATAACAAAACAAGTGTAACATGGACAGCAATTGGCTGCAGTTTTCATGAAGTGATCCAATGCTGTCACTTGACTGGCTGAATGAGTAATCGTATAAAGAAGCAGGTGTACTATTAAAGTGGCCAGTGACTGTATAATCTGAAAATGACTGCTCTGCAATCTTTTAAATAGCCATGTCTTGTGCAAACTAGGAAACTTCATCAGAAAATGAGATCAAGATAGAATAAGCTCTCTAAGAGTTCAGTAATGTTTATTTAGAATCTTCTCAAATCTCATAACAAAAATGTGTGTCCCTTTATGATTATTATTATTCGTACTCTGAGGAAAACACACATAAATCGTTCGCCCATGAACTCTGAAGTGCTCCTGTGTGCTTAATATAAGACAATAAAGTTTATAATAAAATACTTCCATTTTGTTATCAAAATGAGTAATAATAATTTTATTTGGCATAATAGAGAACAGTGACATCAAGAAGACGCTATATAATGTAGAGACACTGTTAATGCTGTCTGGGAGTCGAAACTTTTTGCATATATAATGTGTCTTCCTGAAAAAAAAGTTTTTTTTTTTTTTATGTAAACTAGTCTTATAGCCAAAAGAGGATAAGTATATATGAGAAAAGGAAGGAACCCAAATATTTATACCACACACATTCATGTTGTGCATTATTAATAACCGCATGACTATGGATAAACAGTGAACTTTGCAGATGAGGGCAAGACTTGAATTTATCTATTAAATTACCTGGCACTCTCTTGCATTTTATTGATCACCCACAATGAAGTAGGAATGCTAATCAGGCAACAGGTGGGTTGGAAACATAGCACTAATTGGCATAATGGTCACGGTGACAGAAAGGGCACTTCTGCATACAGTACCTGGGCTCGGCTCTGCACAGTTTCCCCAAAGTGATGGCGGCATTCTGTTGCACGGCCGTTCTCTGAGATTTGCCAGCCACATGGCGCAGCAAAAGCATCACGCAATCTGTTCCCAAGAGACTGGCTGCGACTCCCTGCACTGTCAAACAGTGTCCCAGACACAGAGCAGCGTTCCCGACCACCAACTCATCACTGCTGCCCAAAAGCTTCCTCATGGTCGTCAGCCCTGAATAAACAAGTGTGTATAACGCATACAAAGTTGCAGCATGTTTACTTAACTTTTTTTTTTCTTTTTATACTGTCTTATAGTGTTTGTCCTTAAATCATTACTCTACCTTAGTTTTACAATTTATTTAGCTTCTACATTTACTTGCTAGTCTTTCCAACTAAAAACATATATTTAGGCTACTTTTTGTTTAATTATTGAATCCCAATTTAATTGCCTTCAGTACTTACTCTTGTCAAGCTTTACCAGCTCTTCACAGGCCTGCTGGCCGGAAGCTGTACACACTGCCATAGCTTTAATTGAGTACCTTGAGCTTGTCTTCCCTTCACCCTGATAGAATGACAAGAAGCACTTTAATCTTTTCAGGAAACCTCACCACATTACTTATTCAGTGTGGTATCCCATTGTGACACAAAACAAGAACAGTTGATGCTGTCAAAAGTTAGCTCAAGATTACAATTGTACTGTATGTAACTGTCAATCATGAGAGCTAACAAATTCACACTTTAAGAGTCTACTTACTGTAGAACTGCCTATTTAACTACTTTGGGTCATTCATCATATTTCCGTAGTGATGTTATGATGTGATTATGTTCTCACCTGTGTGATTCTCAACATTATGTGAAATGATGCTTATCTGTCTTTGAACAAAATGTATCAATAGTCCACATGACCTAAATCTGAAAGGATTAGGATTGATAGTCTATAGATACTATAATATACTTCGATGTAGCATGAAAAACAGTTTAGCTGAAGTTTCTTTTCAACAATAGATGTTATATGCCATTTCCCTACAAAATTAATGTAAACAAGTTGAGACCATTTTTTTTAACAATAATGCAATATGTAATCATCAGGAATGACAAATCATTGTGTCAATATCTTATGTGAGATTAGTCATATGTACAATTAAAATATCACAAAAGTTCATGCATATTACTGTATTTTAAGCTTAGTGTTTTGTTTTGTTTTTTTGACAGATTTTTTGGTAACAGTCACATTTTTTGCCTATAATGAAATACTTGATACCTTGAGAATCTTGAGCAGTTTCTTTACAACTCCTTGCTGCACAAATTCCTGAGTGGCAGCAGCCGATTTTGGGAGGACCACGCTTAGCAATCCTGCTGCTCTCTAATGCCAGTGAAGAAAAAAAAGGTGACATTTGATAGACATTCCTGAGTAACAGCACCATTACTCGTAGACAGGTAGAGAGAGTTCAATTCCATAGCTGCTTAGTATCCAAGCAGGAGGACAACAGAAAGCTAGTCACAGTGCTGATGCACTGTATAGACTGCGCACTGAAAGTTTGCTACTGCAGGTAAGCAATCCAATTCAGTATTCAACATACAGGCAAACCAGTGTGCTGCTATCGCTCCAATTATATATTGTGGAACTGGTAAATATAACTGACTGAATGTGAGGACGGATTGACACAGATAAGCTCATTTTCTTTGTATCTGATGGTTATGGATTGCTGCAGAGAGTACTGCTAAGGTTTCCTGCCATATTGGCAGGATTGCCTTAAGGTTATCAAGTTGACACACATCATCTTTTCATCATAGACAGCCATGTGGAAATTACAGCTATCATAAAATGAGTTAACAATTAGAAACAAATTTAACACTGCTGTTTGTTGTATTGTTTTAAATCGACCGTAGTTTTTAACTTGGTAATGGACTATAATACAGATCATTGGAAGGAAATATGTATGAAATATGAAAACTGTATGTACAGTGTTACTATAATATTATTGTAGGGGTTGGCTGGGGTCAGCACACAAACGGACAAGGTTACTTTTATCAATCATGACTCTGTCCAAGAGGAAACACGCTTCTTAAGGACAGACAGATAGCGTTATTGCTAATAGAAGGTTGCAACTGAAACTTGTATAAGTTGCAACTGAACCTTGAATATGTATAGTACAGGTATAGTCGTTGCCCAATGAGCAACAACTTTTTCAGTTACTGGGAATCATTTCAGACAAGGATTATACTGTATATAAAATAATGAGGTGCAGAAAGTAAGCAGTGAGAGTGAGCATAGTAGAGTTACGGCAAAAGATAAAACAGAAATTAGACGAATGTGAAAACAACAGATAACCTGAAAAGAAGTGAAGTCACTGTAAGACAAGCAAACAGAAAGCTAAGAACGAACAGTTGTGTAAAAGATGACAAGACTTGAAGCCATATCCTCACCGTAATGATGCCACCATCAGGATCACTGAGCAGAGCAACACAACTTTTACAGCCCGAAACAGCATACTCCTGTGTGAGGAAAAACATCTCAGACTCCCAATGCACTCGTATGGAGTTGATTACAGCAATGTGACAGTAGAGAGAGAAGACAAAAAGACATTCTGTTCCAACCCCATCCCCTTCCTCAGGTCCATTAAATACATTATTACATCGATCCAAAGTTGTAGCCAGCTCCTTACTTGAATGGCAGGAGTCTGATTAGAGGCTATCAGGTTGAACATCAGGCCCAGTAGAGGATAAAGAACACTTCTGTATTCACAGCCAACACATTGCCCCTGAAGTAAAAACATCATTTCATCTTTACATGATTAAAATTTTAAAATGTGTCTTGTGGAAAATAAAGCATTATGTTTTGCAGCTCATACAATGTAAAATGAAGAGAAGGTTGGACTCAAAATGCAAGCCGGGCAAACATTATACAGTACATTATTCAGTCATGTTCGAAGACAAACGTAACTTCATCGTGTTAAATTTTACCACGGCAGAGAACGAGCTCTTCCAAAATTCTTCACGCTTTGCCAGCTTGTTAACGATGACTTCATCCACAGACATGGTGCCAATCACAGAAATTAAGCAGGGCAGCAAGTCTCGGCTGGATGCCGAAACATTTTCCTACAGATGAAATAAAAGTTCTGTGCACAATTATTTTGGCATGATGACTAAACAAATCAGAACGACGTCTAAGATTTTTTTTTTTTACCAGCAGATGCTCAAAAGCAGGAGCGAAAACTTTTGTAATGCTCTCTCTAGACCGTATTCGAAACCTGCAAACAACAGAACAATATTTACACTGCCGTTATTTTACTGCTGTGATATGACAGTGTCTCTATGTTATGCAAATGGTGCCTCAGGTGTGGAATATAAAGAGCATATTTTCCGCACTGTGTTCACTGATCCATGCGAAACATGTAAATGTTGAATTACTGATGCTACTAGCATGAATTCTATGCTACTACAAAAAGAGAAAGATGGGGTCCTGTGCAGCAATTAATTTATCAAGGATATTTACTCAAGTTTGCTGATAAAGTGGCTAACAAACTACCAGTTAACTGATGTCTTGTGTCTAAGCCACAAGTAATGAAGAATGCAGTCATTCTTCCTGGTGGTCACTACCATCTATCACACGATCATCAAAAATCTTTTTAAACGTGAACATTGGGTTTATAGTGAAAGCCAATCTAAGTTGTGGTGCTGAAAGAAAATTTACTGGACCATGTCACACACCGTATCGAATGCTTGAAATTTCTAGAGGTAGAAGTCTTTATCTGAAAGCTCACAGGTCAGTCAATCGTTTGTCCTTGACAGCATCACACCATATGACCTAAAGCTCTGGATTCGGCCATGAGTATGGATTCTTATCATGGAATAAGACAGCTAAAACCACAAGTGTGATCAATGCCTTTCTACTCTGATTAGAGGTCAAATAAATTGTAGGGGAAGAAAAAAAAATCCGCTCATTTCAGAGAGACGACTCTGAAGCACTGAGCTGTGATGCATTGCTTTGTTTCATACTGGTTCATTTGGTATTCCAACATGGCCTTGTCTGTTAATTTGAATGCAGTTTAGTCTTGGTTTAAAATGCGTCGCTATGATACACGGGTGCGTAATGGAATCCCTTGTGGGTCGTGTGCAGGATTTCGTGAAGCTGCTCCGCACTTGCCATCAGGCTGATGAATTCTAGTGTGGTCTGCAGAGGGCAAATGGGCGAGAGGTGGAAGTACTGTAAATTCTAGTGAGGTGCACAGAAGGCAAGCGGCTGAGAGGTGGAAGTGAATATATTGACGGGACATTACTTATTTTCTCCAGCCAAGTTCTCCAGAATAGCAAGGGTCATGATTCCTGAATTGTCCACTTTGCCTAAAAGGTCCATCAAGAGCTCGACCATTCTACGGGTAAAAGACAGTAAGAAAATACACACAATAAATGGCTTCACCAAACAATTTCAATTAAGGATAAGAAATCAGTTCTAAGATGCATAGTGCAGATTTCTTGGAAAAATTAATAACAATAGATTAATATCTGTTAAACCATAACGCTGTTGAATCTTTTGATCTGACTGGCCAGAGGATGTTAATTTTCTATAACAGCATGGGCCAGACAATAGTGCTGGCTGCAGTCCAAATGAAAAACTTCATGTCATATAAAATAATCCAAAAAAATCTCCTGTTACTTAACAAACATTGCATTTCACAACATTTAATCCAACTCTTAATAGTAAATTAATATTCACCCCATTATGTTTCCCATTATATACCAGTTAGTTCCGATCCACTAATTTGTTTAGTCGAGTGGTATTTATATTTACTAGAACAGCACTGGAACGTTTCAATGTGTTTATCACTCTGCTCACATTGTGACTGCGATGTTTCTTTTATACAAGAACTTAATATTCAATAATTGACATTTCAGACACAATATAGCCAAGTGCTACGTTTATTTTTGTTCTAACAGATCCTGAAGAAGCCACACTGACTGTATAGCATGTTGCTAATTCATAACAAATTAAGCTATTTTCTCATGCAGTATTACTTATTTACAGCACACCCCATTGTGTTTTATTCCTCACTCATTACACCATGTGGTACAGTATGTTGATTTCATTACATGGATTCATTCAAGTTGAAATTGCATAATGCTCTCCAAGAAAAGAAAACTTTTACCTGGTCAGATTGAGGTTTTCAATTACCAGGTGTCTCCCATACTGGGTCTGACAGTACATGCGGACAAGGGTTAAACATTCCTGCTGGATTGCTAATGAAGTTGAGGATAACAACTGGACAATCGATTCTCTTGTGCTGAGACACTGCAGTAACAGCTGCTGATTTTCCTCTGCAAATGTGAAAAAAAAGCAATGCAAGACTAGTCAGTGTCCTCAGAACATTCATATCCAGAACAGAAATGTTGTAGCACAGAATTTCTGACACCACAATTTGAACCAGTCAGTGACACACACCCAGATCTAGGCGAGCAAACAACCGATCACTTTAAGACAAGTTTATTATTCTTGTAGAGACTGCCAATGAATTTTCTCCACTTGAAAAGCTAGGATAATGAATTGGAGAAATATTTCTTTAGAACTGTTATCTGTCTAGGCAGCTGAAGTCTCATCATCAGTGCCTGCTCTTACGCTTCCCACTCTAATACACTTAATATAAGCAGGGAAGATTTAAGCCCTGTGATTCTGCTTTGAACTAAATGTCAAGCTGAGGCACTTGGTTGGGCTTTCTCAAGTTCACAACTGGGTGCAGTCTCCTTGAAATGAAAGAACCAAGGCTGGTGATCAATATAACAAATGACTGAGCATGTGCATGGTTACACAGCTGAAATCCAGCTATTCTGTATGGCATATAGGTCAAATATACAAAAGAAAGTAGCTAGGCAATACACTTGAGGGCATACCCATTGTCCTGTTTCATGGTGGAAAGAACCCTCAACTTGCATTAAACAGAAAGGATACTCGATGCATATCCAAACAATATTGTGAATTTCGTTTTATCCGAGATAAATCGGGACTTTTCAACTTTTGGGGAGTGTGTGATAAACCCACACTTCTGAGTACTATCACTCTCTTTATCCCACTGGGGGTTTAGTCCTGATAGAATTTGTGGTGATTTTTTTTTTTTACAGCTTCATACTTTAATTATATTCTGCACACTTACACAACAATATCTGCCAAATAAACAAATATGGAAAAAAAAAATACTATTTACCATTTTCACTGCAAACCCTCCTCCATAACCTGAGGACAGAAACACATAGCTCCTCACTGTGCGGCTCTTTAGAAGTCCGTGCAAGACAGCTGGAAAAGGACAGTGACAGATAAAAAAAAAAAAAGAGGGGATTATTATGCACTTATTCATGGTTAACCTTTGCTGCTAATCTTGTTGATTCAAAAAGAGACATAAGACATAAGGGACATAAAAATAAAAAAATTAAAAACAGGTTTCAGGGTTCCATACCTATTCATAGTACAGTCGTACCTCAACATATGAATTTAATCCTTTCATATTGCGGAAATAATTTTCCTATAGGAAATAATGTAAATGCAGATTCCAGCCACTCAAAAATATTACCAATTTCCAACTCTATAATCATATATTTTTTGCACAGAAAATTAATTAAAACATTTAGAAAAGACATGGAAATGTCTTTTACATAAAATATGAAAAAAAAATCGACAGTAAACCTCTCTAAACCTTAATTTATGATTCCTCTTGGCACAGCCTGCTTTAAAAAAACGAAACTGAAAGTGGCTCCATTTTCTTCTTGTTACCGCCCTTCTAACATTCTAGGGACATGTTGTGCTATGTCTACACTAAAACAGTTCCTGGACATACGCACAACTTAGCCAACGTCGGTTCATCGCTTTTACTCCCGAAAATGCTTTTGTATCTTGCAAAATATCAGTTCTTAAGGCGAAAAATCATGAGATGGGGCGTTTGTACTGTATGCCGAGGTAACACTGTATTGTTTATGTACATTCAGTCATTTAGAAATTAGCCCACATCAAGCCCACTGATGAAGAGAGTTGTTTAAGCCTTTAAAAGCTGTAATCAATTAAGAGCTGGGTTGTGCACTTAAAACACTTTGGGAAATTCTTTGCTGCATCAGAAGACTGATGTCCTTGAGGTATTAGAAAGAAAACTTTTCCAAATGATCAGGCTGTCAAAAAGCTTTTCTCTGGGAAAAAAAAAAAACTTACCTCCTTATATTGTTATTTCCTGTGATGACATCAAAGCCATTGTTTAATCGGAATAACGTCTGGCCAGTACCTTAGAAAGATAAAACAATGCAGTCATTGTGAGCAAAACAAATCCAGCGAAAGCTAAGTATCAATGCAAAACCACCCTGGGCAGCCTCACAAACGAAATCCCTCATTGTCAAGGGCAAAGGGACAAAAGCAAGAGAGAAATAAACAAAAACTCATTAAAAGTCAGGGGCAGTTCCCTTATCTGGCCTAAAGCAGTACACCTTCAGTGGAAAAAAAAATTAGCTCACAAAGGCCCTGTTTAGGTATCTTCCCAGTCCAGGGTGCTGGTTGGGATCTTTTCATTTTAGAAAGCTTTCACGGCTGCGTGGTTTGTAGAAATGACTTCAGGACATGGTATTCATTCTGCTTTCACTGATAACAACCATCCAACAGAATAGTTTCAAAAACACCTTGCTAGCAATGAAAACTTCACTACACTTTATTTAATTTAGGCACTTTTTTCAGTAATTTATTTATAATAGCCTATTATGTAAGGAAGGCAACTTTCTCATTTGTATTATAAAAGGTCTTCTTTGGAATGAGCTCAGAACTCCAGTACCGAGTGGAATAAAGTCATTTGTATGGTTCAGGTGCAGACATACTGACAGGAGCAGAACATGTACTCGCCGGCCACTTCATTGGGTAAACTGCTCAACTGCACTTTAACACAAATATCTAAATCAGAAAATCACATGGCAGCAACTCATTGCAATCTGCTAAAATTCAAACCAAGCATCAGAATGGGGAAGAAAGCTGCTTTAAGTGACTTGAACATGGCTTGGTATTTCCTTAACTGCTGATCTGCTGGGATTTTCACGCACAACCATCTCTAGGGCTTACAGAGCATGGTGTAAAATGAGAAAATATCCAGTGAGTGGCAGTTCTCTGGAAAAAAAAATGTCTTGTTGATGCCAGAGGTAGACAATGGCCAGACTGTTTTGAGCAGAGAGAAAGGCAACAATAACTCAAATAACATCTTGTTACAACACAAGGTATGCCAAAGAGCGTTTCTAAATGCAGAACATGTTGAACATTGAAACAGATGGGCTACAGTAGCGGAAGACCACACCCTTTCAGTTAAGAACAGGAAACTGAGACTAGAGTTTACATGGTCTGCACAATCAAAAATGGGGGAAAATGTTGCCTGGTCTGATAAGTCTCAGTTTCTGCTGCGACGTTCAGATGGTTGGGTCTCAAATTTAGCTTAAACAACATGAAAGCATGGATCCAAGAGTGGAAACAAGGAATGTTTCAAGCACCTTGTCGAATATATATCACAATAAATTAAGGAAGTTCTGAAGGGACCCAGTACTAGCATGGTCTACCATTTTTGGCTTGAAACATGTTCTTAAAGAGATCAGTCCAATTGCATGGATATATCTCATCATATGGTGTTAAGGCACATAGGGGAATCGATACCTACACTCATACTTATTTCCATATTGACCACAAAGCAGAAGAAATTGTCTCAGCCGCTGAGGCAATGCCCAATCAAGAATAAATACACGTTCACAAAAAAGATGGACCAGCATAGCTGAATGGAGATGACACAAACAGTGAGACATAGGTTGAGAAATAAAACAGAGGCCAAACACTATAAATTCATCATTATCTGCACTCACTGTCTGTAACAGCTTGTGTGAGAAGCTCCACTCCACCAGAGTAGTAAAGGTTGTGTTCATTGGGTCTGTCCAGCTTTGTCAGCAAGTCAGGAATGACCACTGCATCTTTTTTTCCATCATTCAACTCCCTGAGTGCTGTTTCTTCCTGAAAGGCTTTCTTCTCTTCCAAATTCACTTGTGTCAGATAATCTGTAGTGGCAGCAGAGACGGAAAAGAAATGTCATTCATATCGCAAATGTACTATTACTGCTTGTAAGTGCCGATATTACGGGAATAGCATCATCTCTCTGTATATGTGCGATTACCAATGACAAGAATTTCCACATTGTTCTTTCCAAGTGAACACTTAGGATCTATGCTGATAACATTTTTTTGAACTCCATCAATAAACCACTACACTTTAACTGTAACGGCCTATGGATCTGACAGAGGCAGAAAAATGTAGTAATGGGTACAATATTCCAATAACCTTTCAGTCAGCACTATATAAATGATTATGTAATATACACTACCAGGCAGAAATATGGACACACCTTCTCATCCCATGGTCTTTCCTGACTTTTATTTCTTTCTACATTGTAAAACAATGCTGAAGGCATTCAAAGTATGCAATAATCTCTTTTGTAAACAGTGTTATTGTTGTTACCTGAGACGGTCCTAATGAGAGCCAGTTTCATCATGGTGCTTGATGGGTTTTGCAAATGCACTTGACAATACTGTTCTTGCAAGAACTATTCCAGAACAGCTGACCTTCATGTCTTAAAATAACAACTGATTCTTGTTGTTGTTACTTATTTACCTAATGCCATATGTGTTACCATATTTCATAGTTGTTTAAAATTCTAGTATTAGTCTAAAATGTAGAAAATTAATGAAAACCTATATCCAAACTTTTGACTGGTACCGTATAACTGCATAATTTTAGGGGCAATGGTAGCTTAGTTGAGGATCTGGTTTGCTAATTGGATGGTCAGGGAGTTCAAGCCCGGCCATCTGGGGTCTCCACTGCTGGATGATGCCCCATACAACCCAGGAACTGCATCCAGTACTGGTCCCAAAATGGGAGGGCATCTGGCATAAAACCTGTGCCAGATCTTGCCGATCAAATGATCTGATGTGGTGACATCAAGCATAAAAGGGATAAACCCCAAAAATAAAAAAATAAATAACTGCAACACTTTCAATGTTTTGAAATGATTTGTTATAGAATTTCATATTTGCAAAAAATGGTGCACACCACCTAAAATTGCATCAATTCAGGGTTTAACTGCATTCTCACTGCAACTGAAGAGTGCTAGGTTTCCCAAAGAACCAAGCCAAGAACACGTCACTCAGATAGTCTCAGAGCAGTTGCTATGGGGGAAATACACTGAATCAAATTGAATAATATGTAAACCGCTTAGACATTCATATGTGAGTTTTCAGTAGAAATACTCTAGCGTATACCTTCAAGTCATCCATTCATTCATTCATACTCACTCAATTTGGAAATACCAGTCACCCTACACTGATGTTTTTTTTTTTTTTTTGGGATTTTTCCCCGATTTTCTCCCTAATTTAGTCATGTTCAATTCCTCCCCGTCACTAGGGGGCTTCCACATTAAGCTACTGTAGCCACTACTACCACTCAGTCAGGAGGGCCGAAGACTATCACGTGTTTCCTCCGAACCACATGACGCCAGCCGACCGCATGTTTTCGAACTGCTCGCTCACGCACCGTTAGGGGCGGCGTAACACACTCGGAGGACAGCGCTATCTGCTCCTTCCGCTTGCGTGAGCTCACAGACGCCCCTGATTGGCTGTAGTGCCGAGATTAATGTGGGAGCACTAAGTACCTCTCATCCCTCCCCTCTGAGAGAGCTCGGCCAATCAGCTCTCTCTACAGGGTGGGCCATTTATATGGATACATCTTAATAAAATGGGAATGGTTGGTGATATTAACTTCCTATTTGTGGCACATTAGTATATGTGAGGGGGAAAACTTTT
>JAQMYJ010000003.1:19969585-19986019 GCA_030014305.1 Clarias laeviceps | reverse complement strand
CTTCAGTTGTGTGTAATGAATCTAAAATATATGAAAGTCTAATGTTTATCAGTACATTACAGAAAATAATGAACTTTGTCACAATATGCTAATTTTTTGAGAAGGACCAGTATATCATATATATATATATGATATATATTATATTATATATATGATATATATATATATATATATATCAAAAGCTATAGCATTGAACCTGATTTAAAAAGCAGCCTTGTGTGTGAAGTACACCTACCTGGACTTTCACTGGGTATGGGAGTTACATTCTAGAAAATAAAAAGATGTCAATACACCAGCAAAAAAATTTAAAAATTAAAAAAAAACTGAGCAATTAAAAAATTTGACCTTAAAATCAATCTACGAGGGTGAGTCAAAAATTATCCGCACTCCAGTTATATTAAAACTTCTGTTGCCCGCACTGTTTTATCAGCCCTTTCCGTTCTGTCTCCCTGGTCACTGCTGTGCAGGTGTGAATGTGTTACATCAGTTCATTTGTAACTGGGGCATGAGCAAAAAATGGATGCCCCTCTTGTGATTTCTACGATAGAAGAGCATCGTGCAGTGATTCAACAGAGGTACCTAGTTCTGAAACAATCACTAAGAGCCTGAGAGTAAACGGCAGAGTATGGAACGGAAACATCCCTAATCGCTGACCGAGAAAAAGTTTTTTAAAAAGTCAGCTGGAAAATTGATGCTTACAATTTTCTGGGATTCTCAAGGGCCAGTATAGGAACATTATCAGGAAAAAAATCAACATTGCATGTTACAGTGAGACGACCTGAAACCTAAACTTCGGATTAAACACAGAGGACTGTTGTGATTTTTCATGATAATGCACGTGTGTACATTTCTGCCCACACTATCGACACTCTGCAAAAACTTTCATGAAATAAAGTTTCATGGAGAAGGCCTTTAGTGGCTCTCAGCTCAGCCTAAAACATTTTTTTTTTTTTTTTTTACAATAAATACATACAAAAACTTGTTGTCAGATGGACACGGTGTATTGAAAATCAAGGAGATTAAATGATAAAATTATGTATTTTTCTTTTCTTAAAGTTAATTAAAATAATTTCTCCAGCCAGAGTGCAGAGATCATTTTTGACTCACCCTTGTATACAAAGAGACTATTACATAATGCTTGCATGTATGAGTAATAAATACAGACAGATAAAATACAGAATAAATACAGTGTTATTTATCACTGGTCTCCTTACACATGAGGGATTGGAATTAATAACAGTCCTGTTGATGAGACTTTTGCTCGGTTTCTCTTCCAATGAGGCAACCAGGCAATCTGCCTTTTCCACAGCTTTCTTCTGAATGGCCACATCACTCGAGTTCAACTCCTTCACCAGCTCACCTGCAAAGGAACAGAGCAGAGAACACACACAGATCAGCTCAAAAACTCACGTTTTTTCAGCTATTCTGAAAAGAAAAAAAGAGAGAAAATAAACCGGAAGTTGTAAAATGAGTAACAGCGCGACATGTACAGTATACTAACATGCTTGCTCATCTCTAGTCACCTACATCATTTAGCAAAAATACTTAATTAAAGCACGGTGAAATGGTATTAAAAAAAACACGCACTTATACGGTCGACGTTCGTCAGAAACTTTTCGAAATCCTCGCTTTCACACGAATTCATACTTTAATTCAGCTACCAGCCAACAACACAGTCAAGCTGCGCGTCCTCGCGGGAACACTTGTAACCATAGAAACGTCGGAAATCACGTGGTATACTTCGTCATCGACGTGCGGCAAAAAACGAATATAGAAGCGTAGCGTAATAGAGTGCGCTTGTGTCTGGCTCTCGTGTTTTACTGTATTTTTTCCGCCTGTGTCATTTATTTATTTTATAATCATTTGTTATGTTATTTACTGCTCTGGTTATCCTTCCTGCCTATGTTGTTTTAGATTGTGTGTTGCTTGTTGTGCAAAATAGTAGTAATAATAATAATAGAAATAATAATAATAATAGAAATAACTTAATATATAGTAAATAAGTGTATTTAATTTGTAATTTCTTCTAATACGCAACAAAATAAATAGATTAATAGGATGTATGAGTAAATCACGAAAAGGGCGTTAGCGTTAATATAATATTAAGTGTAGTTAAGAATAATTAAATACTTTTGAAATAATAAAAAAAGGTTTAAATTAAATCAAATAGTCACTAGAATTTGTTTCTTAATTTCTCACTTGTATTTTATCAATTTCAGTACATTTAGCCGTTTTCGACTTTCTAATTCATTCAAACAATATTTTCTAATCTGCTACAAATATTAGATGAGTTTATTATTAATAAAAATTGAAGTAAAAATTAGCATTTATTTATTTTTTATTTAAAGTTATGTACAACAATAATACATGTAGTGACTTTTTACATATAAAACATTTTAAAACAATGCAAACTTTACCAAAATATCAATAAATAGGCAATTCATGTGTGATTGGTCACAGCATCAATATTATATTGTCATATCGCCTAGCCATACTGATGCATCCTTAGATACGGTTTTGAAGCATAGATGAAACTATAGCATGCTAGCATGTAGAGAATAAACATAAAACATAGTGTGACGACCAGATCTAAGCCACATCTTTTTTAGGTAAAGATCATTAAAAGGTACACTAATTACATATATTTATGTTTTTGTTTTGTGAAGCACTAATCTTTGTCACATGGTTAAAAGCAATACAACAATGAATGATAAAGAGGTTGTTTTTATTATTCATTATGGTGTTCCTTTGGAGAGAACTACTGTAACTCACTGCACAAACATTTATTTCAGCAGGATAATGGCCACCCAACCACACTGCAAACATCATTACTTGAAGTGGAAGTCCAATGGGATTTGCAGTATTAATTCAGCCAATTGGATAAAATATGAGATGTAAGAAACAACATCTCATATTTTATCCAAATAACGTTATATTTAATTTTATGATACATCCATGAAACAAGCTTGTCTTCATTCTCATGTACAAGCTTGTTACAGCAGTTATAGACTTTCATTGCCTTGCAAGCCCCTCTTGAAGTCTATTACTTGACTTAGGTTCCTGGCTTCTAGTCGAGCATAGATCATTGATGATTTCCATCCTCCATCTGTTTCGATCTGTTGCTATTGCCTCTAGATGGTTTCAAGCTTTGTTCCAGTTTTTCATTTTGGACTCCAGGAGGTGTTCTTTGCGCATCCTCTCTTTCTTTTTCCTTGAGAGTTCCACTTCAGTGCTTGTGTTGTCATGTTGTTTGCAGGCTTCCTCAAGGTTAATCCTATCCACTTTCATTTCATCACTGCCTCTACTGTTTTTTGCTCTGTTTGTTTCCATAACAATGAATTGGTTGAATGTATGTGATTTCTGAGTGCTTCTCTTGGAGATTTCCAAGGTTTTGGATTCAAATAGCAGGACTGACTTAATGTTTGAGTGAAACATTTTCAGCTTTGTCCTTGTTGAGATTATGAATATGGTCTATTCAAACTGTATAAACAAACAATTTTGAAAATAGTTTTGTTCAAGACAGCACAGTGGCTTAGGGGCTAGCACTGTCGCTTTGCACCTTCAGGGCACAGGTTCGATTCCCACCTTGGGGTCTGTGTGCATGGAGTTTGGACTGTTCTCCCACAGTCCAAAGACATACAGATTAGGCTAGTTGGCATTCCCAAATTGCCCATAGTATGTGTATAAACATATTTACAACATTTTCATGTGTTCCTCTATTAGCAACTCTTCCACTTACTCACTCATCATCTACAGCGCTTTATCCTGTATACAGGGTCGCAGGGTACTGGAGCCCATCCCAGGAGACGGGGTACACCCTGGACGGGGTGCCAATCCATTACGGGCAATTTGGGAACACCAATTAGCCTAATTCACATGTCTTTGGACTCTGGAAGGAAACCCACCAAGAACGGGAAGCACATGCAAAGTCCATGCACACAGACCCGAGGCGGGAATCAAACCCGGAACCTGAAGGTGCAAGGTGACAGTGCTAACCACTAAACCACTTTGCCAAAAGCTTAAAACTGTTTATTGAAAGAACATTAACATGATTCTATTTTAGACCTTCCTTGCTACTAACATGAGACATTCTCTTGTAGTTCTTACATTCCTAAAGGTCACCTTTCTTTGAAAGCTTTATGATGTAACCTTCATCCCATCCCTGTGAAATTTTTTTCTTCATCCCTGATCTTTCAGAACAAGTTGTAAAAAACATATGCTGATAAATTTGGAGAACTTCACTTGAGAACTTCAAGTGGAATGTTGTCTGGTTCTGCTGACTTTCCTGATTAAAGCATCTTAAATGCATAATTGCTGTCTGGTTTGGATGTTCTCACGAATTATATTCAAAATCATATGGAGCCTCTGTGATAAAGTGGTGCTTCTAATAGTGTAGGTCAGTTAAGGAGCTCGTTGAAATGCTGTGCACATCTTTTTAATTAATCATATTCCCTTGTTAAAATGTTGCCTTCTTTGTCTTTTATTTGGTGGTCTGTAAATTCTTCATCTAGTTTTTTGGTGGTGTCATTAATTAGCATCTTATAAAACTTGGTACCTACATGCATTGTTTTGATGTAAAACATAAGTATAATATTGCTGTAGTTAATTTATGAAGTTTGGGGTTTTAAGTACAACTATATTAAAATGTGTCACATGTGGAAAAACGTTTGCAGTTAGGAAAAAGTATTCACCCAAATTGGTGAAGATTGATTACAACACTGACTATACAACACATACAACTTTACACAATAAATAAGGATAATATTCATAAAAATGACAAATCATACCGTTCTTCTAGGTCTTGCACGTCTATTTATAAAAATAATAATAATAATTTTAAAATAGCTTAGTTGAAAATGGCTTAGGGGTTTAGCACTTGCCTTGCACGTCCAGGGCCCGGGTTCGATTCTCACCTTGGGGTCTCTGTGTGCATGGAGTTTGCATGTTCTCCCTGTGTTTGGTAGGTTTCCTCCGGGTACACCGGTTTCCTCCAACAGTCCGAAGACATCTAGATTATGCTAATTGTCATTCCCAAATTGCCATGTGATGGATTGGCACCCCGTCCAGGGTGTACCACGCCTCGTGCCCTAAGTCTCCTGGTATAGGCTCCAGGCCCCCCGAGACCCTATAAAAAGGGTAAAGCGGTATAAAAGATGAGTGAGTGAGAGACTGAGAGTGTTTTGTGCAGCCTTTACTTTTAGTATGCTTATTAGACCCAACCTCCCTTCCATGGCACTGAGATTGTGTGACCTGAGACCTTATAATTTATATAGTTTTCTTCAAAACAACCATCATGGCAGACACAGAGCCAACTCACAAAAAAGTTGGCTTTTTACGGAATCTGCCAAGAAATAATTTCACTTGTTTGGGTTTCCAACATCTTGTTTGTTATGACACCTTGTCACGTGACTGTTGCATTTGCATGCTCATTAATATTCATTAGTTTCTCCAAAAATTGGGCATGTACACAGGATCAGCCTTGTCTGTGTTCAATTATTTCAGTGTTTCTACTTTTAGTCTAGTCCTTGTACCTGAGCAGTTTCAGAGTAATGTTTTTTGTTTGTTAAGCCACACAGTGACCTATAAATCATTGAAGCATTAAAAAAACATCTAACATAAGCCATGAACCAATGAGAAACAGGTGCAGATGATGAGAGATGATCAGAATGGTGATTAGTATACTGGTGATGCTGAATGCTAAGTGGTTGAAACAGAAGAGAGGGGAAATGAGGTTGCTGTTGAGGCTGTTACATAAACAGCAGATTTTTTCAGAGAAATTATCTTTAGGCACATTTGTTCCAATTAATTACATTTAATTTGATTTAATTTACATTTTTTATATGAAGAAATGAGGGGTGACTAAAGACTTTTCCACAGTACTGGTATTAAAATGGTCCATGTTTATTTGATTGGGAAATGTGCAAAAGAGACACAACTTTCAAGTAAGTATATTTCAAAATCCACTTGTTTTCAAAACTTGATAAACAAGAAAATGTAAAATATTTTTTCTCGACTGGCACAAATCTAATATAAAACAAATATGACTTACATATATGTGCATTGTTCCAGAAGAGTAACTGACACTAGATTGAAAGGGTTTGTAGTCGCAACGAGTGTCAGATGGGCTTTTAGTCACCTTATGTGTGATGGTTTATTTTTAAGGTTCTCCCACAGATTGACCACAAAGTGTTCTACAACCCTCTCTCCCTGAGCACAGTAGAAACATTTCTGCCTCAAGTGACACATTTATTCATGCACATCATGTCCTGGTTTATTTTTTCAGTGTATTATCTCGTGAAATTGACCTGTGCCTGAATTGTTTCCCCGCATGGTATTTTATGGTGAAGTTAAAATCAGCTTAGTTCAAAATATGGGGCATAATAAAGAATGTCTCTGAATCATTTCCAAGTGGCCTGTCGATGAGATAAAATTTTATTTTCTTGAGTGCATGTAATAGCTTTTGTGGGTGGGATTTAGTGTCCTAGAGCCAATCACAACCAATAAACCTGTATGGAGGGTTTGAATAATTTGTTAGTAAGGGCCTTCATGTTTCAATTTGCTGCAGACTCATCACCTTATGATGCAAGGTTGCTGAAACATTTCTTTTTCCGACTTCAAAGCATTTGTGTAGATTTGCATAAGCTGTTTTTGCCTTTGCTTTCACTCGCTTTATGTTTCTCCTCTAATTGATTTTTTTCATTCTTTATGTACTGTATAGCTGTTTTCCCCCAATACTTCAAGTATTGTTTGAATCTGTTGGTGAGTGAGCTCTTGAAGTTTTCTGATGTTTCTTTATCTCTGAGGGTATTCACTTTATATTTTATTTTTCGAAATGTAGCTTTTTTGGCTCTTAGTTTGTACTCATATCCAGTAGATGCGTCTCTTTTGCACTATGTCCAATAAACATCTAAACTTCTATGTGTATATATTCTATCTGGCTATTTGTGGTGATGTTTGGTGAGACCCCTGTTACTTGTTACCTCATTCATTTCTCTCAGCATGTTTGCCAATCACTTGTCCAATTTTGATGCCTCTCAGCTCAGCAAATAAGACACAAACAAGTGAAACTAACGCACTCAACAAATATTTAGGGCCTAAACTGACATCAGCCCTATATGGTGTGTGACGTGTGCAAGTTGTGCAGTGCACCTGGGCAGCCATAGCTTTTTGTAGGTCTTAACATGCTCAAATTACACCCAGGTTGTGCGGTGCGTCCAGGTGGCGCAGGGTGTCTTGGGCCCACACATCGTTGCTTACCACTGTATTTTTCCATTGTTTTTAATCATCTAATTTGTTCATTTTATTCTAAGGTTGGCTATGATCAGTCTTGAGCTGACTAATGCTCAATAGATCATGGTTTTTGGGCATCTGGTGTTAATATAAAGCCCACACAGTATGTCTTTATTTCTTGATGTCCTGAGTGTATGATATGATACATTTACAACAATGTAGGATTTGATTTCAAGAAAAAAAAGGATAAAAACCTGTCTCTTCCATGGACATTTCAATGTTAATGAGAAACATCTGTCATACAGGTCCCTACTGTATCTAAGCTGGTACTATAAAAACAATAATGTATTAAAATAGTGCATTAATATAAACCTGATTAATCTTGCAACTGGAAATATCTGAGCTGAGTTAATTTCTGACTTTTCCCATAGAACTGGATTTATCTATTACAGTATGTCCAAATTTACACCCTTAAAGCAGGAGTCAGCGATTCTAACTAAATAAACTTTTTGTCTAATTCAGCATATATCTCCTCACGGTCTGGTAGCTTTGTGCTGATAAAAAGAAAATCAGGTGTATGCAATGAAATGAGAACATGATCTAAAAAAAAAAGACTTATAATCGCATTTAATAAGTATGAAACAGGAAAGAAATAAAGATCTTATACATTGATTAAAACATTAGAGGACCACAGTGAAAAATTAGCTTTACTGCGTGGATATTTAAAGCTCCAAGTCTTTCAACAGCATGAATCTATTTTCTCTACCTTGAAATACAGTGACCTGATGTGAGACAAAAAAATCACTCATAAAACCAAACACAATGGCAGAATAAACACACACACAGGGATTAGGGGTTAATGAAAAAAATATATAAAATCAACTATTCCAACAATTCTGCCCTAAGAAAACTTTTTAAAAATCTGGGCACAATCCATTACCTCCGAGCAATCATTCTAAGATTTTTCAAATCAAAAACTGTCAGAAAAAAAAAAATTCCTCAATGACCTTGCATATTAAATATGGCCTTGCTGTATGAAATACTGAAATCATTCTTTATTTAAAAAATATACACCTTTTTTTTACTGTACTTTCAATAACATGGTGCTGACTACACAACCTTGCCTTTTAGTAGTTTTTTTTGGTCCAACACAAAATCGTATCACTAATCACATTAAATAGTGCAGTGATTTGCATTACACTTATGTCCTTACCAAACATTTTCATTTTTTTTTGTTTAAAGATTAATGTATATGCCCTGTGCGTCTTATATTGTGTATTTATTTTTCTAGTTACTCGAATGTCTTCATTCCAAAACAAAGCCATTGTCTATGCCACCATCTGTCTCCCATTGAGCAACATACAGTAGTTTGGATGAGATATTCGGTCTTGTCACATTCAGGGAAAGGCAGCAGTGCTCGTATTTCAACACCAATTCATCACTTCACTCTGGCGCAAAGCCCTGGCCTTCTGCTCCATGTTTAATTGGCAGCTCACTGTCACTTGGGCTGACCTCCAGGGTCTTCTCTCTCAGCAAGCTTTCTACTTTCCTGAACACTGAATTTTCTTTGTGCTTCTCTAGCAGCCTGGTCACCTCCTGTCAAAAAATAAATAAAATAAAAAATATATATATAAACTATATTAGTCGTTCTGTAAAATCACAACCTGCTTCCAGGTGACACTACACCTCTTAAATGAACGTCCCAGCTTTCAGCATTGTACCTTACATCCAGACAACGAAGCAGAGGTTACATTTAATTGGCTTACATTTAGGTTCTCAGACACAGTTCCTGAGTCATGCTTCTGAACTCTCTCAAGCACAAGGCTATTAATAGCTGAGTCAGTGCTTTGTTTCTTGTTGTCAGCTGAATCAAGCTCGAGTCTGGCCCGGAACAACTCATTTAGACACACTTGTATGACCTGGAGCAGAAAAACAAAGCAGAATTGACATCCCGAAATGCTACGAAAATAAATGGCGCATGGGTGTATGGGCCTGACTTGTACCTTAAAGAAAGCCCTTTGGAAAGCAACAGTTGGGTCAAAACTCAGTTCCCCGGTGGATATGTGAGCAGCACAGTGCAGAAGCAACAGAGAGAAAGATCCTACGGACTGCAGCCTCTGCTGGCGCACGTACAGAGTACCATCAGTCTCCTACAGACACATTAACAATTATGTGTTGCCTTTATGAAAGAGATGTACCGCAGAGACAAATGTTTTTTGGCATATAATAATACAATGATCCCATAGTAATTTCCATACTAATAATTATTTCCAATGTTTACAGTATATAAATTGGACTTGTGTCTTTATTTCAAGCTGTTGCTAAACCATGAACTTAACTCCATCCCTCCCACGGATTTCTAAGCCTCGTCTTTTTTTTCCTTAAAAGACGACTCACAAGGCATATGAAGTTTCAAAATGAAAAGCCAGGGTCAGTTGAAGTAAAGGACTATGTTTTTCTTTGCAAGTACTTAGCACATAGATGTTTGACAGCATACTTTCATGCAACATGAACATCACCACTTAGGAGCAGAAAAAGAAAAGACTAAATAAAAAGTGCATTTCATTACAAAGCGGCACAGTGGCTTAGTGGTTAGCACCGTCAATCCCCAGCCAGGTTTGATTAACGCCTCTATGTTCTCCCCATGCTTGGTGGGTTTCCTTGGGGTACTCTGGTTTCTTCCCACAGTCCAGAGACATGCAGATTAGTCTAAGTGGTGTTCCCAAATTGCCCGTAGTGTGTGTATGTGTGTGCCCTGCGATGGATTGGTGCCCTGTCCAGGGTGTACCCCACCTCATTTCCTGGGATAGGCTCCAGCCCCCCCCCCCGTGACCCTGTATACAGGATTAAGCGGTAGAGACGATGAGTGAGTCAGGGAGGGAGCTGATAAAACACAAGGCAGTTTGCAATTTTACAACTTAAAAAAAAAAAATTCCCTGCTACATACCATCTCTTGTGTCTCAAATGCAGTTAATTTATTATTAACAAACATTCACTGTTGAGCAAACTAAACACTTTAGCTAGCTAAAACGTGAGACATTAGTTTTAGTCCTGTATATGCATTTCCTTTGGCAAAAAAATTCTGGGTGCATCGCTACATTCACTTCCCTGACATGCCTATCACTCTGGAATAGGGTCAATCTGAACTCATCAGACCACCTCACCTTTTTCAATTGCTTCAAAGTCCAATCTTTATGCTCTCTAGGAAATTGAATCCTCTTACGCATTGTGTGTAGACATGTTCTTAGTTTCACTGTTAAACAAAAGCTGTAATTTCTACTGTCGTTTTTTTTTTTTTTTTCCTTCCATGAATCTGATGGATCTGCACTATCCTTCCAGGTTTTAATAATGTGCTGAAGGGTTCTTAACACAATTCCTGTAATTCTCTTGGTGGTTCTCTCTAGTGGTTTCATTTGCTCGACAAAAAGGAGAAAATTTTACCCTTTTGAAGTGTTGACTTTTTTGGCCAAGCAGTTTGGCCAGACTATAAAGCAAAATATAGTCATAAGGTTGAGTGTAACTGCAGCTTGACACTCCTCTCACTCTCCAGTATCTGGCTGCACATTAACACTTTTTTAAAATAATTTGTTCATACAAAAAAGCTGCTTACAAATGATGGCTGGTTTAAAATTATTTACAGACAGTGCTAACCACGTGCCACCGAGATCATTTTAATTGGATTTAAATGATCATATAAGGGGATTTTAAAATGATTAACGGAATTATTTTTGAATTGCCACTAAAAACATAAAAATATGTTAACTTGTGCTTTGATGTCAAAGGGTGAATGTCTCCTGGCCCACCATTTTCTATTACCTGAAGCATCTTAACAGTGCAAAAATGTTCTATAGAATTCCGATAGGACTATTTTAATTTTTTTGGATTTTTCCCAGATTTTCTCCCTAATTTAGTCGTATCCAACTCCTCCCGATCACTGGGGCGCACCTATATTAAACTACTAGTACCACTCAGTCGGGAGGGCCGAAGACTATCACATGTTTCCTCTGGACCAGGTGACGCCAGCTGACCGCATCTTTTCGAACTGCTTGCTCACGCACCGTTTGGGGCGGCATAACGCACTCGGAGGACAGCGCTATCCGCTGACGCCCCTGTTTGGCTGTAGAGCTGTAATTAATGTGAGACCACTAAGTACCTCTCATCCCTCCTCTCGGCCAGTCAGCTCTCTCTAGGCCTCCGGCTGCAAGAGGTTAGAGCATCACCTGGGAATTGAACTCGCGATCTCCGGATGATAGGGCGAGCATTTTAACACTGTGCCACTCGGAGGCCCCGTTACTAAAAATACTATAAATACTATAAGTTTTATAAGTACTATAGAATTTGCAAAATGCCTCAAGATGCATTGGCCAGTGGTGGCTCAAACTGTTTAGGCTCTGGGTTCCTGACCAGAAGGTCGGAGATTCAAGACCCAGCACTGTCAAACCTGCCTCTGTTGAGCCCTTGAGCAAGGCCATTGAAATGATCTGCTCCAGGGGTGCTGTATCGCAGCAGACCCTGTGCTCTGACCCCAGTTTTAGCATTCTACATAAAACTTTTACCCCTAACAAATTACAGAACCATTTCTATAGACCCATTTCTAAAGCCTGATTTTTGAAAAGTGAAGGATAACCTGCATTAGTGTAGCAGGGGATTATATTGAAAGATAAAGGTAGATTTTATTCTCATAACTGTTATTCTCCACAATCAAAAGTCCCAGTTTGACTTGAATGCCCCATAAAATCTGGGATACTAAAGTTCTATAGGATTTACATTCTTTTTTATATAAATTCGATCTGATTTGTTCTTTTAGACTTCTACAAAACAATTTAAGCCGGGGAATAACATGACGCATGACCATGGATGCAAATACATAAATATGTTTAAAAAACAGAAATAGCAGTAGTACAAGTGTGAGTAAAAGACTAAATATTATACAGTACACGTTTACAACTATAGATAATATGAAAGAGATTTAGATTTTGCACCAAAAAGTTGGAATGCAAGAAAACATCGTTCCCTTCTAGAAATTTAAAATAGATGAAATATAAATTTCATTATGGTAATTGAAACATTTGTGTAATATAAAACATTTGTGTGATATTAAAAGCTGTAACTAAGCTGTCACACAGGACAGGCAAGGTTTTTCCCCTGGGTCATTCTTCATCTTCAAAACAAACGTCCAGTAGTATTACATGCTTACTTCGGCCATACCTGGTAATAAAAGGAATTGCGGAAGGCATTGCAGCAGTAGTTATTTGTAGGCAGACTTGAAGCGATGTGTAATTTCACTGCTGGTGCCTGGAAGGTACAGACCCAAGCATAACTAATCAGAGTTAATTTCCAATACATCAACCATTCCAATATGTCATTGTTCATTGGCTGTAAAATAAAGCTCACAATAAATTAAAATGAAGAAGTGTGTGTGTGTGTGTGTGTGTGTGTCTGTGTGAGACAGAAATAAAGAGATTCAAACCACTCTGTGTGTGTGTATCAGTTGGAGAAGCAACTGGCCGTGCTGGTAGATCAGAAACTCCCGCGGGTTAAGATTGTCAGCACTGACTTTCACAAGCTCTCCCTCGCAATCCCACTGCGCATCCAAAAAATCGATAAAGGGGCAAGCTGATCCTACAGAGCAAACACACCATGCTCAAACCATTCATTGCCAATTAAGAAGACCAACTTCTAATAACTACAAAGTACACCAAACGTTTTGTAATCCAGCAAGTGGTCGAAAAGAGTGTAGGGACTGACCCGCGTGCCCACCGCTCAGCAGACCTGTGTCCTTTGCTCGACCTTTGAGTGCTTCTTCCACCTTTTGGATAAGCTGGAAGATCGGCGAGAGCTCCAGGACACTTGCCCATTCCTCACCTGGATGATGTCGTTGAGCACAAAGCAGTATTAATTATTAAAAAACGCTTTTGTAATCAAATTTTACCCATTTAAAGCATATTGACAATGTGTTCAATCATCTTGAGTTTTAATTACTATTGGACGTAGTATAGTACACACCCCCTCATATATTGCTTTTTCTTATATAGTGCTTTCATTACTGCTGGTTAATGTGAGCGCGAGCTTCAACCAACACTCTCACAAGTTCCTGACTCATCTCACCACTTTGTTCAGAGCTAGTGCGAGCTACAAAACTAACTAGCTTCTAACACAAGGCTGAATCCCAAATCTCTCTCTAAGCTCTGAACTAGGGCACTACTTGTTGTGTAGAACAAGGGATTCTACACCCTACACAGTGCACTAGCTTTCTATTTTATGCTATTTGGGATTTAATTCCAGTGCAGTTAGTTAGGTGAGAATATTTCACTGTGAAATAAGAGAAGATATAAAGAGAAACATGAGATTTACAGGACTGTCCACAACCTCTGTGGTATATTCTCCACACATTTTTGGTTACACAATATCATCACGAATTTAAACCCACTTTTAACCCCGGCAAAGACTTAAAGTTTCAGCCTATTAAATCAGCCAAAACAGTATTGGTACTGATTTTATTATTTTTATGTGATACATATAATAATCCAAAAAAATCTGTAGTGTACTTTCGCCTTGCACCTCCAGTATCCGGGTTCGATTCCCGTCTCTGTGTGCATGGAATTTGCATGTTCTGCTTGGTTGGGTTCCTCCCACAGTCCAATGACATATAGTTCCCAAATGACATATTGGCGTTCCCAAATTGCCCGTAGTGTGAGTGTAAGTATGTGTATGTGCCCTGTGATGCATTGGCACCCTGTCCAGGGTGTACCCTGCCTCGTGCCCAAAGTCTCCTGGGATAGGCCCCTCCACGACCCTGAATACAGGATAAAGTGCTATAGACGATGAGGTTTATGTCGTTTCATGTTAAATCTAAATTGGCCAAGTTTCATCTGAATGACAATTATTATCATTGAAAGATTTGATTTCAAAAAAGTTAGACACTACATAAAAGGGCATGAACTTTTATATTTTTTTCAATATTTAGCAAATATGTTCTTTTTATTTGATAAAAATATAAATATGTATGCATATTTAGAAAAAAAATTAAATTAAGCATGAATCCGGAAATACAAAGCATTAAGTATTATATAAAATGGTTTTATATGATCCTAACTGAAAATTCTAATGAAATATTTCCATTTTTCTTTAGTCTTTAACAAATGGAAAATATGCCTACCTGACAGTTTGGGGATTGTCATGTGCATGGGAAATGGTGTCTCCTTGAGATTTTGGGCCTCTGTATGAGCACAAAGTTATGACGGTTAGCTGAAGCGCTTGTCACTAGAGATTTGATGGTCAGAATCTTGCCTTACCCTGATACTGAGCAGGGCTTACATCCTGTTCTCTGTGGGTAGGGGATGTACCGTACAATGCAGCTTTCAATCCATTTTCCCCCCTTACAGACGAAGCCTTTTCATGATCTTTCAGTGATTGAGCAGAAACTGCTGCACAGCAAGACAGATTGGCATCTGTGCACCAAAAATCTAATTAATATCACAATGGCCAGCTAGAACGCAACACCTTACAGAGCAAAGATGAGGAAAATACAAAAACTGCTGCTGTGACAAGTTTAACTCATTCATACTTTCCTTTAGCTACAGGAACTGATTCAGTCCATGCTCTAGAGCTTGTGTCCCTCTCAAACACATGCTTCATTGGCAAGTCTGCAAAAAAGAAAACATATTAAAGATTTATAAAAGAAAGCAGGACACTAATTTCCATTTCTATGTTGACTTTTGTTGTACCGGAGCTCTGCTGGCTCTGGGCGCTGGTGAAGAGACTGGACAGTTTGCCATCCTCGAGCAGCTGAATGAGGCGCTCCAACTGAAGGAGCATCTTCTGCTGAGTCAGGGCCATTGCTTTCAGAGGGTTTTTTCTGCCTCTGTGTTGCACCATACCATAATCCTTATATGAGAATGACCCTAATAATATGGCCTATTGAGAGCGGAAAGACAGGAATATAGAACTTGTGTGTCTGATACAATGCTATCTGGCTCAACCATACAATATGCTGATGTGTGAAATCCTCTCAAAGTGCAATCAGCCTTGACTGAGCTCAATAAGAGTTCAGTGTGGCATGTTTAACACGTTGGTGCGCATATATATGTGTGTGTGTGTGTGTGTGTGTGTGTGTGTGTGTGTGTGTGTGTGTGTGTTTTACCTCTGCAGTATCAGCACGGAGCTGGCTGAGCTCACAGGCCCAGTGCACTGAAGAAAGAGCAACTTCCAGCTCAGTGTATCTCTGCTTTAATTGCTCCCACAGCTCCTTCTGCCTCGCCCGTTCATCCAGCAGCACCCGTTCATCCTGTAACAAGTATGCAAGTGGAAATCTGTGCTCACTACATTGACTGCTTTATGGCTTATTTGCAACGTTGAAAAGGCTGGAGAAGTTTACAATAACCTGTTGTTTTGGTGTAGCATAGGTTTCTTGAATAAACTGTGAACGAAGTGGAATCTAAGGAATGCAGAGACAGGGTTTATTCTTTTACTTTTAACCAAGCACTAAACGCTAGACGCAACAAGATGCTTTTGGTTCAGACAAAATTTTGGCATTTAGGGAGACTTTTTTCTTATTTGCATTTAGTTTTTAAAATGTTATGTCATTGTTACCCTTTAATATATAAAAAAAAGTGTCTATAAATGCAAAGAAATACATGAATGTTAGGGATGAAAATCACTAAGGACCACAAGATATTAATAATATTATTATTATTATTATTAGGTGCCAATTCAATTTGTATTGCGATGGACTCTAGGGCAGTGGAGGTGTTCTCTCTAGGGTGACGAATCACACTTTTCTGTCTGGAAATCAGATGTACGAGTCTGGGTTTGATGGTTGCCAGGAGAACGGTATTTGTCTGACTGCATTGTGCCAAGTGTAAAGTTTGGTGGAGGCAGATTATGATGTAGGGTTTTTATCTTTAGTAGATTAAGAATTAGATGTGACTCAAGTTCATATGCATGTGAAGGCAGGCAAACAAATACTTTTGGCAAGACACACACACACACATATATAAAACACCATTTTCATTAGTTTAATATTTATTACCCCAAAATTTTAGACAATAACGGGGATAGCCCCAAATAACAAAAATGTCAGTAGCGGGTGTTTCCACCATTTGCCGCAATGACAGCAACGTCTCATGCTCCTCACTAGCATCATGATGTTGTTCTGAGGCAATGCGTTCCACTCTTCCACAAGTGCTACACGCAGTTCTGCCA
>JAQMYJ010000003.1:19948753-19961518 GCA_030014305.1 Clarias laeviceps | reverse complement strand
TTTACTAAGAAAAGTAATGTGCAGTATTGTATGCACATTGTATTGCTTGTATGATCTGATTATAAAAAATTTTTTAATTACAAATGTAGCTGAAAAAAAAAAAAAGTTAAGTGTGTAGTACCACCACAAGGTGCCCTCCTGCATGATGATGCTAGTGGACTTTTTCTATAGTCTTATAGGTTGTAGTCTTGATCAGGTAGTGATTAACATACAGGTTAGTGCTTTTCATTTATGACTTAAAAGTTATTACAACTGGAAAAAAAAACTGATTATGGAAAGATAGGGAAACCATTTACAGAAATTATTGTTCATATTTACTTACATCCTAATTTAATAATACAGAGCTGGGAGAGCACTAGACAGTCACTAATGCAAATGAGATTATGTGATTTTGTGCACTTTGGATAATATTAGGTTGCTATTCAGGACAAAAGTCTGTATTTCAATATTCACAGCAGGCTATTAAGGTTAAAACTTAATATGCATATGAAAAAAAGGGTTTACTCACATCAGATTTACAGAGACCGTTTACTCACACCCATTTACCTAGACTGCCTCCATCTTCAGCCACCCACCAGGCCCACTCCTGCCGAGCCTCCAGACAACTTAGCAGCTGAAGCATGCAGTGCTGACTGGTTCTCCAGGCTTGCTCCAAGTCTAAGGCAGCTGCCTTCACTTTGCTGATCTCATTGTGGAGCTCCAGACTCCCAGATTTCCACTCATCACTGTAGGCCCGTATCAGCTCCACGACCCGTACCCGTGCACCAAGAGCTTGGCTGTCCAGTAGAGCCTGGAAACCCCCTGCATGTGGCACCACTTTCCCCGCCCGGATGCTGCCTCCACCAATGCGCACCAGCCTGCCACTCAGGGGCTCGATGAAGGATTCACCAAGCAAGAGACCTCCTACTGGGAGAACTGCACCTACAACACAGACTGACTGTAAATGTCAGGTACTCCATCAATCTAAGACACAAACATACAAATGTTTTATAAACAGCTCCATTAAGAATAATGATAATCTTATGTTTTTAAGATCAATATTTTTTGCAGGAACTGGGTGAATGAAATATAGGGACATTTTCACATTGCATATTCATAAAATCTCATTATGTGGAATCATGATGTCAATTTATTGTTTAATATTAGAGCTAGGAAGACAGGGATTTATACTGTAATACACTGAGTTTTATTTAGGGAACTAAAAGCTCCAGTGATTTGGAAAATCTAAATGTTCATGATATAAATCTAAACTGTGGTGGTCTATGGACTTAATTTTAAAGTTAAAGGGGACCCTTTTAGTTTGTAATCTACTGTAATAAGTTGTTATTGCAGTCCTACAGGCAGTTTTGTGTAACACGTCAGAAATCTTTTTTTTTTCTGTAAATCTGAAATGCTTCTATTAAAAGTCCAAAGTTACATATTTGCAAATGTACAGTAGACAAAAAAATTATTACACATGGTCTGACCTGTATGTGAGTCCAGACTAACACCAGTGATGAGCACCACATTGCCAGTGCGAGGATCCAGCATTGGACAACCAATCTGAATGGGCTGTTGGAGTCTCGTCACAGGGCACACATGAACACCACCTACTGGGTACACCATCCCTGTCTGGGGGTGGATAGTGACTGCCAGGATTGAGACAATTACACCAGTTTCATAATCATACATGGGTCCCCCAAATACAAGCTTTTGTCCTGTTTGCAGGCTTTTCAACTTGCATTGCTCTAGCAGATCAGAATGCCAGGATGAAGGGTAAGGAATGAATGGAAGCACTGGAGACTCCCATTTTCCAACTTCACCTGAGATCAATGATGTTAAAGTCATGTCCAACATTTGATGTGCAGTACTATAAACATCATGACTCAGCTGTATTCTGATAAATAAAGCACTCTCAACTTACCCAGACAAGCATCGGCTGTGTAGATAAGAGTGGAGCTAGAGGGGTCAAATCCTACATTCCCAGCCACAGGAAGCACGCGGCCAGTCTGAGTGTGCAAGAAGAAGTCAGAAGGCACAGGCATGCTGTGGCCACTTGCTAGGAGCATGTGGGCATTTGCGATTGGATGGATGAGTCCTGTGCAGGGGTCCACATGGACGGTATTACAAGCCCGGACAGATCCATCAGGTGCTGTATTGGTGTAAAGATTGGTGCAATGTTTACAGTGTGTTACCAATCAATCATTTTCAAACACCAGTGATTAATACTTACAGGAGCAGTACCTCCTATATTCAATTACCACTAGATGGGGTAGTTCACTTACTGGACATTAAACAAATGATGAAGTATGAAGTATACCTGATCTTTTTTATAACCTTTTCCTATGTATGGCATGGACCTTGGACATCTCCCATGGGTGCATTGGAAAAGAGCAGAACTTACCAATTATGTCATCCCTAGTGAGTACCGATCCAGAAGAGGGGCACAGTAGCCGAGCCCCAGTCCCCTGTTTGAGTACTGCCCAGCATCCCTGTCTCTGTGCCTCCACTGAAACCAGCTCTGCCATCTCCTCAGCCAGCACATTCACTCTTTCCATAACACTGCACAGCACATCATGCATATTATTCACATCAGTTTGACAGGAAATATAGATTAAAATCAATGAAAGGAAAAAGCCTAAAAACATTAGAGGACTAATTCAGGAATTCATAAAAATAATAATAATTATACTAATTATATTAATAATAATAAATGTTCATTTGTAAATATTATTCGCATTGTCACTGAATATATGCAAGAATCTCAAAAAATTACAAAAAATGTTTAAATAGGTAAAAAATGTTTTATTGATGGATACATTATCGTGCAATATCTTTAAATCACATAACTGTCAAATTGTCCCAAAAACATAATTATATGGTTTTGAGGCTTTAAGAGATATTCCTTTGTCTCAGTTCTGAAACAAAGAATATATAAAATGGATGAAATAATAATCAGTAAGATGTGGTAATGTTGTACAAGTAATAAAATACTCTTGATCAAATCTGATCCCTGTAATCATACCATTCGGTTTTCTGAAAAATAATGCTAATATTTTAGCTGTATTCCAACCTCATACATCCACATCCTGGATTATTGGGTCATTGCTGAAAATGAACCCTGTCTCATCTCTTCTTACATTTCCTTCTCTCTTTCCAAACCGTTATGCCAAAACAGATCAATATCAAGGTTGCTATGGAATGGAAAATCTATCAGACTTATTTTAAAGAGGAAACGTGTTCCAATACTCATATTTTACTTTCTGTTTTGCTGACAGTATGTGCATGTTTTATTTAAACATTGAAGAAATTTTTTTTTTTTTTTTTATGTTTGCTTCATAACTTCATGGCTTAGGGTTATTTAGACCTTTGTCAGCCTCTGAGAACACCCTGTTGAGTCTTTTGAACACTTCGGTTCAAAGTTCCTGCTTCGAGCCAAATACTTCTTTAACTATTTACCTAACAGTTTTTTTTCCCCCAGTGTCCAGGATATTTCTCTATCTAAAAGATAGTTTTATAGCGTTAGGCAAACCAAACAAAGTTTATACATGTAAAAAAAAAAATGCTAAATGACATGTGAAGAAAATTAATGGTTCTTGAAATAGTACTTGGTGGATGATAATTATTAATCTAGTTAAATGTTTTTGCTTAGAAAAAAAATCATAACATAAATATGATCATGAGTCACTGGGAATCATTAACTGAGAGGGTCAGAAACTCACTGAAATCCTTTTTTCTCTCTTGTTTCTTTACAAGTTTTGAAGCCAAGATTAATTTTATATAACTTTACTCTTGCATTTGCACAGGTTAATTGTGTGTGTGTGCACACGCGTGCATAATGGCGCCACAAGTCACAGCACTGCAGCATGACTGCACTCAACTACCTGTCAGGCTTATAAAGCCTTCTGTGATCAGATTCAGCTGTAGTCAATCAGTCTGCTCAGTCCTGCCAGTTAACAGGCAAATTAAAAAGTTACCATTAGTGGTTTGTGTTGGTTTAAATTTCATTGTTCAATTTGGGAATCCAGTTGGCTTGAAAAAATTTCCATATCCTCTGGGAGCTCATTAGTGACTCAAGAATGTGGCTTTTGATTGGCTTAAAATCATTATTTGACAAACTTACTGCAAAATCCTAAATGAATTAGACTATCTTTCAATTACACACACAAATCAAAATATTTTAAATCAAGTTGTCTCATATTAATAAAATTAATTAAAGAAATATTAAATACTATTTCGGGATGATTTTATAATACAGTATTTAAATAAAAATGTTAATTTCTCACAACACATTCACACAAATTAGACAAGACAATCTATTAAGGCTCACCGTATCAAAGTATTGTTACTCCCATTTGCCCATGCATATGGTATCTATAGCCTGATGCACTGCAAAGGCTCAACTGACATTAGGTTATGTAAAGATTTACTCCAAACTACATTCAGGAAACAGATAGAGTATTGATTTCTTTTCCTAAGACAAAAGTTGGAATATAAAACAGTTCCTCATTAGTATTTCAAGAGGCAGTTGAAACAATTAAACCTGAAATTTTTACTGTGTGATGCGCTTGGTGTCCATGATCGCCTGGGTACACTCTAGAGATATTGCTTTTTCCTCTCAGTGTCATTTCAAATAATTTACTTCACATTACTTTTGGACCTAATTCTCCTTTTCTGTCATTCGTCTTCAAATCATTCCAGGTGATTAATCTGCTTAATAATATTTTGACTGGTAAACAAATAAGTCAAATATCTTCCACTTCTGTTTCTGAAAAGTTCCTACTGTTTTCCTGTTTTGTCCTCTTTATAGGCTTTAATTTAGTTTTAGTTTTGTGAGTGTCATTAAAAATCAATCACTCTTTACGTAATTGGTATTCATCACCAGATGCATATGAGTATAAAATAAATCAGCATTACCTTCACTTTTTTTTTTTTTGGTTTGTGCCATAAAAACATATACAATACACATCTATTCATCCATTTAGGAACCTTTGTAGTCCAACTTGGGACCATAGAGGCCATTGTAGTGTATTTATTCCAATTTGTATGACCGTGGTAGGACAAACAGTACACAACTGTTCTAAAAATTGATTAGGGCTTGATAAGTGCGTGTGCACATAAAACCTACCATTGTTTGATGTAATTGTTCCAGAGAGAGGCCCGGTTGTCAGAAACCAACATCAGCAACCGAAAGCATTCCCTGAGGAGTGCTGAGAAAGACTTGTGCATGGTATGTTGGCACTGCGACTCATTCCGTAGTATCTGTAGTTGGCTGTCAAGCAGCTGGGAAATCTGAGAGCCCAGAACTTTCCGCCGTGTTATCTCTTGCTCCATTTTTCTCTCCAAACTCTCCAGCTTACCCCTTACCACCACTGTCCCCTGGCCAGGTTGAAGCCCCTGCACCTTTTCCAGTACCCCTTGATAGAGCTGCTTCACCTGTGGACAAAATTTTTTTCTTTTTTAGTAATATTGCAGCTTACTCCAGTGAAGTAAGTTATTGGTGGTACTCCAACTCCACACAAAGGCACCACTTCAATGAGCTACGTAAAGAAAAAATCTTTATTGTGGTCTAATTATGGTTATAGCTACAGAATCATTTAACATGTGTTCATTTTAAGTTATTTCAGAAGAATGTCACTGAACGTTTGGAACAAACCATGGAAAATTCACCTCTTCTCTCAGCTGTCCAAGACGACTGGTAACAGACACGCTGTGCTTAAGCAAGATGTCATAAAAGGTGCTGGAACTGAAAGCCTCCAAGTTCACTTGCTCCTCATAGTCCCAGAACTCGTCTGATGATACAGCTATAGCTATGACCAATATGAGAACACTGAGTAAGATATCTACCTCAAGATGAAGCTAATCCAATGTTCTTGACCCACATTTTAGAAATCCTCCCACAGTTCAGTTCTAAGCTGTTCACAACATACAATACTTCTCTTAAAGATTTTCTCCTGGCATAAGCTCCATGTGAGTGCACTAGTGTATACAGGATAAGCAGTATAGACGCAGAGCGTGATTATTCATGTCAGGGATGTCAAAGTTGCATGAAGTGTTTAGAGGCAACAAGATAGACAGATATTTACAGTTATTTGATGCTCTTCTGATGGTGGAATCCTGTATATGATGTCTGTGGATAACTACTTACTGTATAACTGGATTGGTCTTTCTAATGTATGCTTACTTAGTATGACGTTTAACACAATATTCTGAAATAGGACAATCAAACCCATATGAACTTTGGCAAGTGAACTGATGTGGCAAATGCAGCTGTGACTGTAAAGGCATTATGAGTGTTTTTAGGACATTAACATACTGTAGTAATTCTGAAAGAAGGATGGTGTTGGTGGGGGTTTGAATGCAAGAACCAACCAATAGCTAATAAAAATTTTTTAAAAAGTTATTGTTTGTAGATAGTGTAAATCATGTATGATTGTGCCAATTTTATCTGTAGCTGCTATATAAATAGTCATAGAGGTTTGTAAGCAATAATTTAGTCCTAATTTAACAAGAGTTACCTCTCAGCATTGGGTCTTCATTCATCCCAACTTGTAGGTTTCGGTGCATCTTTTTCAGTGCTATGACCCTGGAACCTTTTGATGAATAATCATCCATGTTGTACTTTAGATGTAGATCTCGATACCTGACCTGAGAAGGCAGCTTCTCTGGCCAACCATGCTCCCTAAACAAGACCTGTGTGTTCAAAACGTACCTCAATGGCATTGAACCATTTTAACCAAGATTTTATTGATAAATAATTATATTATTAGTTCTTATATGAGTTATACAAGACTGACCAGTACTGCAAGACACAAGCAGAGTACAACTGTAGCTCCAGCCAAGAGACCCCCAATCATCCACCAGTCAGGTCGCAGCAGTAGCTGGCGCTGGGGAGTTATGCCCATCCGAATCATGTGATGTGGATCAGTAGGAAAGAATGGTCCGATGTCATAACAGTCTCCTCCAGCAGGTAAAACCTTTACATACTGTAGTAGAACAAGAAGTTTCTGTCAACATCTTAAGGACAGCAAGGTAATATTTTGGATGGATTTAAAGGTAGGTTAAAAAAAAAGGACAGTACCACACGCTTGTGTTGATTGCTGCTCAGTTTGAGAACATACACACCAGGCTCACTGAAGCTAACAGAAAAGAAGTAGTTTGCAGATCGTCCCATTGCTAGCTCTTGTTCGAATACTCTAAAAACTCCCCAGTCAAACGCAGCGTTAGTGTTGAATAAATTATCCCTGTAAACAACAAGACAACTCTTCAGTTCAAGTCGTTGAGTGAGCAATTGCTTAAATCGTGCAAATGAAGTACACTTACACATCATACTGTGGATAGTGTTGTCTGGTCACAGTGAATAAAAGAACATCCTCTAGATGCAAGCATGCAATCGGGTTCATCACTTGAGTGGCCTCTCTGTTCCTGGCTTCTCTTGAAGCAGAACCCATGGGCCAATAGGATTCTGCATCCATGTGCGTATGGTTTCCTGGTAAAAGAATTGGTTTTGAAACTACCTGCCATCGTCACTCATGATGAATTAACTGCCTTTAAGTAACACCTTACCCATGCTGTGTCTGTCTGAGATCTCAGACAAACTGTCCTTCACTTGATCACCTTCCAAAATCGACATCCGCACTCCTGCTGGGATAGTGTGGAGGAACCCATAGAAGCCACCTTCTGTAGCGAGGCAAACAGTGGGAGGCATTACAAAATTGGTTTTAAATTATTTCAACATCTTGTCCTTGATGAGTACTCACCCTTTGCCTGTATTGTGTACACAGGCCTGGAGAACCCATGATGTCTCTCACACCTCAGCCTTCCTCTGGAGTCCCAATGTTTGAAGAGAGATAAAAGTGCATTTCCTGATGCACTTACCTGTGTCCCTCAAAGATATAGATTGAAGTGAAACTCTAGCTTTGTTTGCTTTATTAAGATAAACAGGGCTCTTGGGAAACCTACAAAACACACTGTCAAAGAAACTGTCTAATAATCCAATGTGGAGAAAACTTGCATTTTGGAAGATACAGTAGCGTTATACTATTATATGTTGATTATGGTTAAATATAAATAACTGCAATATTTACATTAAATTAAACAGATAATATCTTCTGAACTCTTTGATTTTTATTTTAAAGAAAGCTTGACAAAAATGTATGATATGAAATAAACATAATAGTAGTTTTTTGTTGCATTGACAACAAATGCAACAAATGCATCAAACTGCCTGGTTTGAGTCATGGTGCATTAAATTAGCCCTTTTTTCTTCATATTCCGTAAAAATAAAAACAACTAATGTTATTAGAAAATATCAAAGACAGGTACAAAAAAATATATAGCCATGATCGTGAGGATGCAAATCTCTAGTTAATTAACACGTTAACACGTTAATTAACATCTTTATGACGGTGCAGCTTTTTCAACCTGGTCCAGTGTTTTGCTTGAAGAATACGGTTCATATTTATTTATTTATTTATTTATTTAGTTAAACATGCACTTTAAGTTAAACCCAATTATAAATAATTTATGTAAATGCTGAAGCACTAAAACGCAGACATGGATACTAGCATTATGTTGAACCTGTAGTGTTGCAAGACTAAAGTTATGTTAATTAAGAGTACATACAGTGTGTAATCATGTATTATAAGTCTCTCTAACATAGAAGCTTGAAAGGTATACTTGGGTCAATAACCTGTACCTGTCTATTTGCCTCAATGTAAAGCAGCTGAAGGACAGCAGAACTGCACACCAGCTGCAACACCGGTCTCATTCTTTCTCCGCACCATCCTGAGCACTCACTTCTTCCCGAATCAGTCAAACTTTTGCAGACACACAGACCCAGAGAGGCATCGAAGCCTTCATACAGCTCTGGAGACGCACACACCTGAGGAGTTGGAGTGTGCGGGTTGTGACAATAGTTAATGTAAATATTAGTAAATAATGTAAATAAATAGTAAATATTACGTAATTGATATAAGTTGTATTCATTGTCAACTGAATGCTGGTTATGGAAAGGCTTCTAGTTTATCCTGTAAGTAACAAGAGATTCATGGAAAAAGAAAGAGTGTTTGGTTTCCTTTGTGGTTCATTGACTCGCAGGTCAGTTTTGTTCAGACCACAAGATCGGAAGTGGCTAAAAAATCAATATAGCACTAAAATTGTAACAAGGATATATCATAGTCTTTTCCGTAATTAGATTTAAAGACAAACATTTATGCTAATCATATATAGTACAGGCAAGCAATGAATTGCCAGTCACTGATTCTAGCTCTGTTAAAGTATAATATTTATATAGTTTAAGATGGTATCTACCATAATTTCACAGACCGATGCAATGCAATCAGTGAAATAAGTAAATATCAATATAACGACTGAGCACAAGGAAATTAATTAATTTGCCTGGTTGAACAAAAAGTTAATTTAGCAATGCATTAGTATGGGTGCAGTGTGTTATCATTCTGAAATCATCTTGCCATCATCACCACAATGCATTTCCATTTTGATGCAGGATACGAAATAGACAGTGTGGTTCTAGCGGCTCTGTGATCTCCACTGCTGCAAGCTACCAACAATATACAGAGAAGCTTGATAAAATGTATACACACTTCAACATGAAAATATACGCCTCTATATTGACGGTCACATGATAGCATCAACGATGGTGTGAAAACTGACATCTTTAGAGGAAACATGCTATACATTGATGCCATAATTCAATTGAGTTTTTAAAAAGAGCATAGATAACAAATATTGAAGTGTGGATACATTTTTGTGGACCCCTCTGTATGGGAAGTTCACAGAGATATGAAGGTGATATCACTGTTTCACTGTACAAAGTGAAGCCACATGTGCTGACCTCATGAGAACAAAAGTGTTTCCACTGCCTGTGATCCAGACACCGGCCATACTGATCTCGTGTTTTTCCATCTTTGCATATCTCGTATATCTTTAGCTCACAGGCATCCCCTTTTTGTGTAGATTGGTACCGCAGAGCGCAGTGACACTGCCCATCGCTGGCCTGCATGAAGGAAAAAACATAAATAAGTAGATCATACAGTATGTTGAAAACCCCATCCTTTTGTACAGGCTTGAGCGATGGTGAATTGTCTACTGAGCTTGGTTTTCATGTGGTTGAATCTGGCTTTCAAGGGTTTCGTAGTGAAGGGGAGACAGACAGAAAGTGTAACCTAATCGCCACTAGTGGGAAACATGAGCGGCTGTTCTTGCAGAAGACTACAGATTGCATAACTGGATACTGCTGGTCTGTCTGCAGACATATTGAAACAAACTAACAAAAAAAAAACGGTATATATGCTCACCTGGAAGACTTGGCCGTCTACTAGGCATGCACATTTTTCCTGCCCAGGTAGAGGCTGTTGTGCTCTGGATCCACAGGGCAGACAGGCAGACAGACCCTCAATAGGAGCATAGTGATGTGGAGGGCAACTGATACAGTCGTTGATATGCTTGGCCCAAAAACTCGGCGTGAACATTCCTCTGGGACATGGCACTGCGGTTTCATTGCCTTGTGGACAGTAGTGACCTTTTTTTTCCCAGACACAAAAACATTCACATGTACCTTTTTCTCTCCTTTAGGGCAGTAGTCGTATCCTTTAAAGAAGTTTAAAATGACAATACGAGCAAACAACAGGTACAAAATACTTTTGGTCTCACAAAGTATTCCTATATTCCCATGCCTCACAGCAAGAACACCAGGCACCTTACCTGGCTGACAAGGAGGCTGACGATGATGTACTCCTTTGGCATTCAGTCCGAAAGCAATCCTTATTGCAAGGCTAGACAGGCAAAAGAGAAGGACTTGCCAGCAACAGTACCTAGTTTCATGCATCATCTTGCAGTGTTGAGTACCATGTTCTGAGATGGTTCTCAGGGAAACAGGAAGCACTTTCTCTCTCTTTGAATGATTCATGAGGAGTTAGGTGTCACACATGCCATTGGGCAAAGACAGAGGCTACCCAATGTGGCCAGGTCATATTGCAGCCTTTTTGAAACTGATTACTGATTTGAGCTGTGCTTTACCTGTCTCTCATCACCTGGTTGTGTCTGTAAAAGCTGTAACTTTCATTAACAATGCATTCTAAAGTTAATGAAAATTGCAGTATTTTTTCCTTCTTTAAAGTATTTTTTAATAGGAATCTTCAAAGAGTGAATTTTAAAGTGATGACAACCCAGTTCAAACTAACAGGAATGATTGACTAGTGTTTACTTTCCTAAAAACAATCATGCCCAGCCTGTTCAGTTGCAGCCTGTTCAGTTGCAAAGCTGAGCTAAAGTTGAGTTCCCTGAAAGCACAGTGAGGGGGCATCCAAATAAAACCAGATATTTCGATACTTCTGCTGATTTCTGGGTTAAAGTTGAGTTCCCTGAAAGCACATTGAGGGGGCATCCAAATAAAACCAGATATTTAGTGTAGAACTGATTGGCATTTACAGAAAACTTCACTGCACGGTGATGAGACTCTAAGTCGCAGTAAAATATTTGATTAGTGCAAATGTTTTAAAGGCAGTACTTCCTCGAGCGGCACGGTGGTGTAGTGGTTAGCACTGTCGCCTTGCAGGTTCGATTCTCGTCCAGGCTCGATTCCATGCTCTGTGTGCATGTTCTCCCCATGCTTGGTGGGTTTCCTCCGGGTACTTCGGTTTCCTCCCACAGTCCAAAGACATGTAGGTTAGGTTGATTGGTGTTCCCAAATTGCCCGTAGTGTGTGAATGAGTGTGTGAGTGTACAGTATGTGTGTGTGCCCCGTGATGGATTGTCACCCTGTCCAGGGTGTACCCCGCCTCGTGCCCTAAGACTCTTGGGATAGACTCCAGGTCCCCGCGACCCTGAATACAGGATAAAGGGGTATAGATGATGACTGAGTGAGTGAGTGAGTGAGTACGTACTTCCTTGAATCACGATCCTAGCCGAGGTGCCTCAGAGTCCACCGGAGTTGTGCAAAATGAACGAACATTCAGCGAGTAGAATTGTGGAACTTTGGAACAGATGCATCTGTCTGTAAGAACTGAGCACACAATCATTCACAAACACGGCTTGCACATAGCAGGAACTCAGCTGGGAGTTATTGTCAAATTAACTTCCACATGTTTGGGCCATTAAAGGAGTTTCTGGGAGGCCAGCATTTCAGATGTGAAGCCGGCAGTCCTCCAGCTCCATGGCTCCAGCGTACTGAGAAAACTTTCTAACCAGATTGTTTTCAAGCACCAGTGAAACACTGGGATGAGTGCATTAGTGTGTCACTCGATTATATAGAGAAATACAGCTAGTTTTCACTTTCATTACTGTGTTCTCTTACTGTGCACTCTAAATAGAGATTTCCCCAGGAACGATAAATGGATAATAATATTTGAAGTAGTTGGAAAGATGTACTGTTTATACAATTGCAGGGGTAATAGTTCACTGGCCTGGATGCACATTATATTATGTAATCTTTTAATGTAGTTCCCTTTGGCATATATGTATAAACTATGACCCAAATCTCATTATAAACTAGACTGGCCTTTCACCTACTTGCAATAAGTAATTTATTGAAAGCAAGCTTGCTGACCTTGTGAGACATAAATACCTACCTGGATCATCTCAAATGAGGTAATGCTGATAATGGTTAATTATTAGACACACTGTATTATGATAATACAATGTCTCCTTCTACTCCACAATTCCATATTTCTGTGAGGTTTATACATGCCTGTAAGGTTTTATAATATTGTAAGACATTGTAATCTAATAAGAAGATTCCTGTGCCTTGAGAACAGACCCCTCACT
>JAQMYJ010000003.1:19917284-19935299 GCA_030014305.1 Clarias laeviceps | reverse complement strand
GAAAATAAATCACTAAACAAAAACAAAGAAATTTGCAAGTGACCCCAAACTTTTGAACGGTAGTGTATATATATTAATAATATTTAATTTTCATATCTACACATATTTACACATGATTATTTCCCTATGTTGCTTTTACATTCAGATGATGATACCAAAACCATTATTAAGCAAAATAGGAATGCATTGTTCTCACCTGAAGTGACTGCCGGCACAGGTTGCCCTGAGTGTCGTTGACCGGTAGTTGATACCGGATGACAGGAGGATTCACGCTGGTGTCTATAGTGCCCATGCACTGGCTATTATTGTGTATGCCATTTAGTGCCAGGCCGGTTGGGTCAAAACCAGCCCACTGTGCTGTGCACAGGTTAACCTCCAGCTTGATGATGTTAACTCCACAGTCAACATTCAGGTCATCATTATCTGATGAAACAGGCAGAAAATTAATATCTGCTAACATGAGAGACATGGCAAAAGGTCAGCACACATTTTGGGACTCACTTGGCACTCTCTCATAAAGCGAGGAGCAGTTGTAGAGCGAGAGTACCGGTTGGAGGGCCAGGGTCAGCACTGTGAAAACCAGCAAACACAGCATCCTGAAGAACACCAATGGAACGTGGCTGGAGAAGATCCTAAAGAAACGATTAAGCTTTTTTAAGCTTGCCCAAATTCAACTTCAAAGTGCTTGAAAATAGTACAGACTACATTGCAAATCTTGCCTTTAGATCAATCTTTATTCTAAAGGATATTTGACCGAAAATGTACAGTAGATTGACTATAATACTTTGCATTTGGTCACTCTAGCCAATAAGTTTTAGATGAAAAGTCAGTATACCATACCTGGTTTAGTTCTGAGACAGTTATGCACAAAGCTACACCTTATATAGTATCAGAAGTCCAGATAAGTGTGAACAGGTTGGTATATACTATAGGTCTAGGGGATTCCCACATATCACATATCACTCCTCCCACCGGTGCTGTATATCATATACTGTACCATAGACTCACAGATGGTTCAGAACTGAACTCTGAAGACAGTGGGAAGGTAGTGTTGCTGTCTCACAGCCCCAGGCTTTGTGGTTTCATCCTGAGCTTGGTTTTCCACCTGTGTCTACCTGGGTTTCCCTCCACCTACAATACCAAAAAAACATAATGGTAAGTGGGTTGTCTAGGTGTCAATGTGTGTGCACGGTATCTTGTGATAGACTATTGTCCCTTCCAGGGTGTATTCATGCCTCACACACAGCAGATACAGAGAGTAAAGTCCATATCTCCCACAACCTTGACCAGCATAATGCACCTACTGGCGATGAAGGAATGAACTCCAAGGATCTGAGAGGCTGACATTTAAACAGCTAGAGTAATGTTTTTAGGTTTTGCCATACAGCAAATTGTGGCATTATTGCACTTTTATGATTTTAAATGAAACAATGGCAATTAGATCATCATCATTTAAAAGCCATTTTTACCATTCATACCTTTATTGGTGTTACTGGTTTTCTGGGACTGGAGCACTCATCTTTAGTAAGTAAAACACACCCATTGGAATTTTTTTTCAGGTGATTGGCAGTTAATAACAAATATTAACAGTTTTGCCCTAAAAAAAAAGTCCATAGCTTCCTAACTCTTTTATAGATTAGATCGTATCATCCAGCCTTCATTCTCATAGCTGTTCTTTGAATTTAGAGGCATATACTGTAGAAGGACCTGCGCAGGTAAGATGTTTTGCACTTTTCAGAACTGATTCTGTCATCCTGTCAGGCACATTTCACCATGTTTCACAGTTCAGGCAGTATGTTATAGATCACACGCTGTCTCGTTCATTCATCTTCAGTAAGCACTGATCTGTTATCACGGTATGTGGGAGATCCAAAGCCTATCCCAGGAGAATTCCACCCAGATGGTATGCCAGTTTATCAAATAGCACCTCACACACAAAATGACACACATACAAACCTACAGTTAATTTTTATGGATGGAGAACCTTAGGGAAATCCATGTTGGGGTTCATGCTATCTACTGTATCAGTAGAGGGATTATCTAATATACTGTACATACAATGCGCATAGATACTCTCATAATAAAGCTGAAATTCTGTTATTTCAGTCAAATTGTCCAGAATGCAGAATATATACTTACAAACATAGCAAAACCTTTTAAAAGCTCTCATAATTTGCTTTTAATTGCTTCATTGATTCTTACAAGTACATGAACTGCCCTCAAGCACAAAACAAGGAATGAATATACAGCTTTTATGCGTGTGAGTCCTCATTCACTTGAATCTAAAATCTGATCCATTTTAAACCAAAAAAAGGTTCTAGAAGCCAATAAATCATATAATACACAGTTCATGACAAGTCACATAATAGGTGAAATTAGGTATCATCCCCCAGGGATGTACAAGTATGAATACAGGAAAGGTGATATATACAACATAGCACTTTGCCACAACTAATCAACTTTAGTTGGGTTTAATGCGTATAAGATTTCAGGATCTGAGTGACTTGAGAAAGCCCTACAAGCTTGTCTGACCTAGTAAAAGGTTTTATTTGATACAAACTATACACAAATACAGTATTAAACTAAAAACACCTTGTGGTCAGATTGCATTTATCCTGCATGAGTATAAGGGATCAGTTTTACATTACACAATTCTTTGGAGCATACAGTAGATAGTATTAAGAGCATGATGGTTTGCTAGCAGACATTAGATGTTAGTAATAGGAGCTCTGAAAAGATTTTGCCTGGGAAACAGTGAAGTATTGATATGTAAAAAAAGAAAGAAAGAAAGAAAAACTGTTAAGAATATGAGATCAAAATATTTGTTAATATGAGATATTAAATATTTTATCATTGACTGTTTTTGCATGCATAATGTGTGTGAGGAAGGAAGGTTTACGCATAGCACACGGTCGGCTTTTTCGTCACAGCCCATGTTTTTTCATTAGATTTTCTTAGGAGTTTAATGAAAAAATTTGCTAGAGCATTTTGACAGCAACGTGTAAATTAAAAACAAATGTAACTGTTGATTTATGTTCTACATTGACTCCGGTGTACAGATAAAAGGTAATGTGTTAGTCATGACCTCATTAGTAAGTACTAACTGTTCATAAAATCCTGGTATATATTTTTTAATGACATTCAGAGACACTAATTCCACAAATGACCACCCTGTAGATGTAAAACCATAAGCTCATAATTAGGAATTTGATGTCTTTATAACTGTCAAATGATTAAAACAGTGACAAATTGTGCTCTGGTTTTAATGCATGTTTTTATAAATATAATAAATGTCAGAAAATACATGATCCAGTGTCCTACTCAGTTATGTGAAGTCCTAAACAAGCCCTAAATAGGGGCAGGATTTTTTAAAAATAAGGAAGGAACAAAGTGTCCCAGATGTCATTCCTATCATGCAAAGAGGAAATAAAACTATAACCTGCTATAGCTGTTATTGTGTGTTCTTCCTGTATATATTTTCAGACACCAACAATTGCATGATCGTATTTCCTGGAGGACCTGTGGCCATCAGTCTCATTTATGAAACCAGCTTAACAGCGTAAAGAGATACCCTGGGAATTTGAATTTGTGAGACTAGACTTTACTCTGATGCTCTTATGTCAACTCCATGATTCTATGACTACACAAGATTCAGAAAAAGAATCCTGCCATTGACACATTGGTGAATCAGAGGATTTGGCTTCTCAGGTTATTGTTGGTGAACTGCTATTTGAAGTGTACACTTTGTTCTAGGCTCATGCACTAGTGAAAAATATCAAAAGAAATCGTTGAAAGGGAAAATATCAAGGCAATTATCACACTGTAAAAAGAACACAATGATCAGCAAAATGGAGAACCGGCTATCTGCAGGATATGTGCGAATTATGTAGTTTTGCCTTCTCAGCAAGACGTGACAGTTACTTTAGGGAAGAACACAAAAGTGATGATTAATTAAACAATCTTTTATGCAAAATTATAGTCAATTTCTCCAAAATGAAACTGTCTAAAACAGTCCGTTCCCATATATTTCCTTTGTGGCTTTTCCCAAGAGCTGACATGAAGCTCTGACTGACTAATTAAACTTATTTCTAATTATACTTAATTTTTCAATGTACTCATATTGGACAGGGTTCGATTCATTTTACAGATCTTTTACCAAAAAAAGCGGGGGGGGGGGGGGGGGGGGGTAAACTGAATTTAATGAGGTGGCATGATGGTGCGGCAGTGGTTAGCACTGTCGTCTTGCACCTCCTGGTTTCTGGTTCGATTCCTGCCTCGTATCTATGTGCATGGAGTTTGCATGTTCTCCCCCTTCTTGGAAAGTTTTTCCTCAGGCTGATTGACATTCCCAAATTGCCCATAGTGAGTGGATGAGAGTGTGAGTGTATGTGATGGATTGACACCTTGTCCAGAGTGTACCCCGCTTTGTGCCCTAAGTCTCCTGGGATAGGCTTCAGGCCCCCCCGTGACCCGGTATACAGGATAAAGCAGGACAGGCGATGAGTGAGTGAGTGATTTTCCTGATCAGTATTGTATCTTTATTAAGACTTTTATCCTGGACAAGGTCATGATAGCACCAGAGCCTATCCTGGGAACACTAAGTACTGTATGAGGCAGGACTACAAGAGCAATCTTTTCCCTGGCACGTCAGACATATTTATTCACATCTAGCAGTAATTTAGAGCTGCAGATTCTGGCATGTTTATGTGAGGTGGGAGGAAACCAAAGGAAACACTCAGGGACAAAGGGAAAATGTGAAATTTTATACAGACAGTGACCTGAGCTCAGGGACCCTGGAGCTTTGGAATGCAATCAGACACCACTGTGCCGCCATGCTCAACTTTTTGTCTTTAAATGTGCTTTATAAATAAAACCGACATGACTCGACTTTATACTGACCTCTAAACCCCTAAAGTCAGAATAAAGTCAAAACGTTATATAACAATATTCTGTATTGGTGACACTTGCCTAATGCAAGGGAGGTGGAGGGGAGTTGTAGAATACTATTTGTACTTAATTTTTTTTACTTTTAAAATGTCAGAAAATTTTTGTTTCTCACTCATTTTCTACCACTTATTCTGTAAGGGTCCAAGAACGCGCACACTACTGGCAATTTGGAAACACAAAGTAGCCTAATCTGCATGCCTTTGGACTGTGGGAGGAAACCCACCAAGCACAGGACGAACATGCATACAGACCCGAGGAGGGAATTGAACTCTGACCCTGGAGCTGCGAGGCCACAGCACTGACCAATATGTAAGCAGGCCGGCATACAATATATGATATTTTTTTTAATGTCAACGTAGAAACATGGCCATGAGAGTTAACCTGGGTAACTTTACAAAATAAAATGAATAACCTACAATATATTGAGTATGTAACCATGGTTCTATGGCATTTGGTCAACACTTGTACTGTCTAAAACCACATGTATTTCACACACTCATCTCACCATTTAGATGATCAGCAAATAAAAGAGGTCTTCAAGGTTGTGCATTAATGCACATTATTTGATGGTAGAGAACTGAACCCATGTGCCTGACAAGACAAGCAAGGGAAAGCAGCCTACTGTGTTGTAGCATGGAGCTTATATAGACCACCCACATGAGGTCAAGGTCACAGTCACAGCAGTTTTTTGGTGACTGCTGAGGAAATGAGGAAATGAGCTAGGAATTCTAGCTCTGAAGGAAACCACCCTGGTGGTCTGGCACTAAAGAAATAAGAACAGCTGTAACTCTGGGCATAGATGTAGTATTTAAATGCATTTGCATTCTTCAGAACTTCTTCAGAACTTATTTGTTGTGCATGTAATCCTTGCATGTAAAAGAAACTCCAAAATAAGAGTAATTTGTTTCATGCAATTAATTGTGATTTAATTATATATTATTATTATTATTATTATTATTATTATTATTGTCTTTTATTTAGCAACAATTCCAAAACTTATAAGAACAATGCCACTCTACTGTAAAAACATTAGACAAAAAAGTGTCAGAAAATACTGAAAGAAATACTACATTGAAATAGAAATGTTTTTTTTCCAACCCCCTTCTGAAATTATTACTGTTTATTATTATATAGTAAATAATGGTAATGTACTTATAGTTTGAAATACTGTATAACATCTAAAAATGTAAATTTAAAAAATGAAACAGGAATTATTATTTTAATACATTTTATTTTATATTGTCCTACAAAAGTGTTGCCTCCATTGTTGACCTGAGCTAGCCACCGTGTGCTTCACTATATTTTGATGACATTTTTAAAGTAATTTATTAATATTATTATTTATTTGTTTGTTTGTTTGTTTGTTTTATTACTTTATTTTGCAAGTTTTGATAAATTTTTTGTTGTTGTTGTTGTTGGAAGCATGATACATTTTTTTTTTTTTTATTAATTAATTAAGATAACGGCAGCACGATGGCATGGTGGTTAGCACTGTGGACTCGAAACTCCAGGGTTGAGGGTTTAAGTTCAGCCTTCGGCCCTGTGTGTGTGAGGTTGACATGTTCTCCCTATGCTTGGTGTGTTTCCTCCCACAGTGCAAAGACATGCAGATAAGGCTACTCGGCATTTCCAAATTACCAGGAGTGTGTGAGTGACACTGGGTACAGAGGATGTGTGAGCGAGACCTTACACGAATCAGTGAAACAATGGAACTATTAAACAAATGCTACCATCTAGTGGACAACTACAGGAATTTCTTTCACTTTTGTTTGTTAGGAATGTTCTAGCAGAGTTAGCCATTTGTGCGTTTAACTGTTTAGTTCTATCTGATTCTGGCAAGGAATGCCACACATATTTGCTGATATGAAGCTGTGGGTTTTGGTGATATGTAGAATGGTCTTGTGTACAAAAAGATTTTTTGAGGAATAGTCTCCAAATTTTCTGAAGGACTTTTTTTTTAGCATGGTTTCTGGTTCTCATTTTCAGTCTATGAATCATTCAAACATTAAAAAAAAAAAAACATCTAACTTGAACATGAACCAGTGAGAAATACATGCAGATGATCATGATTAGTAAACTGGTGATGCTGAATGGTTGGAACAGACAAGAAGGGAAATGAGTTGTATGTTTAGGCACTTTGTAGCCTGTCGCAGTAAAACATTTGTTCACATTATTATTATTTTTTTATTTAAACTACATTATTTAATTTGATTTAATATGAAGGAATGAGCTGTGGCTCAAGACCTTTGCGCACAGCACTGTACACTGGCTGTCAATTTAACCATCTCAGCTCAGCAGTAGGCGGGTCCATCTGTTTCCTCCAAAGTGGTCAGAACACATCAGGAGTAGGCGGGTCACTCCCTTTAGAATAACATAAAGAGCATGAAACAAAAACTGAACAGAAATAAAAACACAAGGAAAAACCTACATGTCATTGCTCTTTAGCAATTACTTAGTTCGAACCCCATACAGTAAGCACAAAAACCTTGAGAGAAATACTGAAACCAACTTTTGTTTTCTCTAGTGACAATTATGCCAAAGGACAGATACATGGAACTTTTAAATAAGTGAGCTTGAATATGGTGGTCACACCTATGACCCATATATGAATCAGAAATTTACTACGACTATCGTGTCCCCTAAATATTGATGTACTGCACATATTGAAGGATTGCTGTGGTTTTATTATTATTATTATTATTATTATTATTATTATTATTATTGAAATTGTACTATGGAATTGACCGTAGTACTCTTATGCTTGTTAAACATGAAATTGCAGCTTTTGTCCTCCATTTGCTGTTTTAATAGCCTGCACTTTTCTGGAAAGACTTTCCAGTAGATTTTGGTTGTCCTGCTCAATAATGACGAACCATGTCTTCATGGACCTCAGATTGTGCACAGGGACATTGTCATGCTGAAGCTTGTTTTGGCCTTGATTTCCAGTGAAGGGAAATTGTAGCAGTGCAAAGACATCCTGCTCATTAAGTCGATCTTTGTGAAAACAGTATGGGGAAGGAATACATGGTTGTGAAGGTCAAGCATGAACAAACCTTTGGACATACAGTATGCAGTAGTATAGCAAGAGAGAGAGAGAGAAAGAGTAAATGAAGATGACGTTGGCTGCAAAAAAAAATCGGAAGGATTATCCAGTTGCTGTAATTTAAGAATGTTTTAGTAAAAAAAAAAATTGTTTGCACATACCTTTTTACGTCATGTATGAAAACAGGATCTTCCAGAATACACATTTTAATCACGGAGTCTTTGGAAAAGCTTACCAGGTCGACCTTACTTTATAATAAAATGTTCTGCTTTGAGGGGTTTTTTTTATAGAGAGATTCAAAAATACTGGATGTCTAGACTGTGGGGAAAGATATATGAATATTTTATTTACCGAACATAATGAATTGTTGTTATTGTTTTTCTTTTTTCACAACGATACTATACCCAGCTTCAGTGTGTTTATTTTCCTTGTCAGCTTTAGGTTGAGAATGAACAGGACTAAACAAAAAGGATACGGGATATTTTTTTTTCTTCACAAAACTGCGTTTTTCCTTCCTCTCCAGTTTCCTTTGCTGATCTTGCTGTGTTGACTCTGAGCAGAAGTCACGAGAAGGGTTGTGATTCACTTTACTGATTCGATTCCTACCAATGACCCTTAACAAGAATCTGAAGTATTAGAGTATGTGATTAATTTGATCCATTGATTTATGACTCAAATTAAAAATGAAAAATTATTTTATTGCCAGTGTTGGCTCAGATTTTGTGCAGCTCATCAATCAAAAATTAAACAAAGCAATAAAGTAAATAATTTTTGTACAAAATATAATTGATCTAATTCTGTGTTTATAGCAAATTTACACAAAATGTGGGCAATTTCAAAGCAAAACTAGCTCATGCTACTTTTTATGTAGCTCTGTTGTACTTAAGTGTTTTTTTTTTATTCACAATATGTCATGTCATGACATATGGTATGCATTAGTTAGTACAGTACCTACAAAAAAAACTTGGCTTTTTAATCCAAGGAAAGACAACTGGTGAAACAGCTACAGGATCATGGGTGCCCAAGGCTCACAGATGCATGTGGCATGCAAAAGCTGGACCATGTGATCCAGTCTTATAATGATATAAAGATAGAATTTAGAATAAACAATTTCTATCTAGTCTGTATAAACTTAATAAATGTATCCCAAATAAGCAAGCCAGAGATAATGTTGGCAAAGAAAACTCCCTGAGACGACATAAGGAAGAAGACTCAAAAAAGAACCCATGCTCATCTGGATGACACCAAACCGTGAAATTATAAATAATTACCTTAGAGGAAAAGAGAATTATTCTGTGCAGTCCATGTCTTAAAAAGCTATTCTGGCAGCACAAGATGGTATTAGGAAGGTGGTTTTAATACTATGGATAATGCTTCAGTTATGGAAAATCCACATAAAAATCCATATGGAGTCATCACCTTATGGACTTAAAGCAACAAGGCTGTCATATTGTATGTGCAATTTGAATAAACCTTCATATATATCTTCTTTTTTATTTTATTTTTTTCATTTTCTCCATGCAGTGAGCCAGGAAAGTTGGCAGGCGAGTACTTTAAAAAGTTTGTGTACAGTCAGTTCTTTGGAATTTCTTTTTATTCAGCTGGGCTAAAGAGAAAAAAAATGTCATAGTCAAATATAAATCAGTCTAATCTGTTCTAATTCTAATATGCAACTTTGCCATTTATCATTGATTTACTCCATGCCTAATTCATTGACACCTTTTCTTCAAACCCTCTTCACCTTTTATATGGCCTGGACACTCCACTGCGGCTCTATCAATATAATAATCGACATGCCTTAAACAATGGTGCAAGCCCATCATTACCAGTAAAGAGTTTGGAATATGGAATGGAGCAAAATAAGGTTCCCAGCTGTAGTCCTTGTCATTTTTGTGTCATCACCAGAGATCATCATCAGAGATCTCCCAGTATTCCAGCTGGGAAATCATGTTCACAGCAGATTTAAATCTGGTTGTGGTTATGGCTGCAGTGTTCCTTCAACTGTATAATGTACAGTATGAATCTTTTCTTCCCCCTCATTCCCCTCCATATTGCACAGATTGAATTTCCTGGTATGCTTTTTCATTCAGGATTTTGTAAATATAATATATACGTTTAAACTCCTGAAAGTATTATGAAAGAAGCAGAAAAGCAGCAGAGGAGTAAGTTCGTTTGCTGGTGTGTAATAGTTGGCATACTTCTCGAGCAGTGCACACTATGTAGCACCGTAGTATGTAGTGTGAAGGTTCGTGAGGAGGATTGTAGGACTTTGTGCACACTCAGTCTCACTCTCTTCACTCTTTCTGCTTGTTTGATTATTAGCGCGACTTTTTGGAGGAACTTTGGACGGAGAAGGCTGTCGAAGTGCACTTGAGCATTGATGTAAACAGCTATGTGGAGATGGATTTCATGAAGCTGATCGGAACTGTTTTGGCTGTTTGTTGTCATCCAGGCTGCGCACTAAAAGGCTTCTCCAGTAAGTATGCGGATGTGTAGTAGACTGTGTGGGGGGGAAAAACTAACGGTCAAGAGGCCTATTTAAGTCATAACAGCTGTCATATGAGGGTGCGAGGATTATTTATTTATTTTTTTTTTTTTTTACAGTTTAAAAACTTCTAAGAATACTTTACGCGCAGTCATGAAAGACAACATCAAACGATTAGAGGATGAGCCAAAGTTTCGCTTGTTTTTTTTAAAGTAACTTTGTAACTCTTTTAAGTCTTTGAAGTCTTTCAGGTTGTTTCAGGCTGGTATCAGGACACGCGTTTAAATACGCAGGGTATATCCTGAGATGCGTACTATAGTGTAATGCAGATAGTGTAACCCCTGCCATGTGTACTCTATTAACTGCAGTCTTCTTTGTGTGACTGAAATGTGGGACAATCCGGTCACAAATCAATGTGAAGGATTAGATCGCCTAATATTATAATTAAATAATACAATATAGGGCCGATATTTATGAAGGACCAGTCCCTGCAATATAATAAATGCATTTTGAGCACATCATCAAATGGTAAACAACGATACCGAATCCGATCTGGATAGGAACCGATTCTGTTTCCCTAATCTGAGTCACTGCCTCTGAATCCAGTCTATACAGGAAACTGATTGTCAAGTTTATATGATTTATTTATCCTATCTGTACAGGGATTCATTCCGAATCCAATCTGTAAAAGACAGCACTGAATGATCCAAATGATTTCCTCATCCATCCAGTACAGGGATTAATTCTGAATCCAATTTGCACAGGAAATTATTCTGAATCTTTTTTCTTATCTAATCTGTACAGGAAAGTCCTGAATTCAGTCTGACTATTTTGATCTGATCAAAATATAGGAACCCATTCTGAATTTGATGTGAGATTCCAATCCAGTCTCTACAGAAAACATTTCTGAATCTAAACTGGTGGTTTAATTTGAACTGTACAGGAATCTACTCAGCATCTGATCTGTTTATCAGATCCAGTCTGTACAGGAACTGAACTGAATTTGGTCCTATTTTCTTTTCTGATCTGTATACAACCGAGGCATGGTATTGGTGCTTAGAAGTGTCTCACTTAAAAGAAAAAATCTTCAGATAGGTTTATATAACACCATTTTTCATAATACTAATAATAATTTTTTTTATCATAATAATTTTTGTTAATATGCATACACATTTATATTTTTATCAAGAAACACATTTGCTAAATACAAATTCATGCTCTTTTATGTAGTGTCCATAACTTTTTTGAATTAAAATCTTTTAATGATCCTAATTGTCATTTAGATGAAACTTGACCAATTTAGATATTTCATAAAAAGACATAAACCTGAAAAAGCGTATTATTCTAAAATGCAATGTTGTTACAACATAGATTTGACATGGTCACAGACACTATAGATTTTTGGCTTTTTAAGCTTTTACCAAAAACCAATTTAAGCAACTGTTTTACAGGTCATATACTTCTAGAAGCTTACACCAATTTTATTATCAATACTCATAAAGGAATATGAATAAATTATTATTGTGATACATTTTGAGACAGTATATTGCTGAAAAATGGCCATTTTGGGGGCACATATAAAATCATCTCTTCAAAACAGCTGAAGTTAGCAACTAGAAATTTTTAGGAAAGCAAGATTGGTTAGTACCGTGCTGCATAAAGTTCAGAAGTAGCTTCTTTGTCACATGTATTTTGTGTATTATACGTATAACATAAAAAAATTTAATCAGCACCAATATTGTGTTTTGGCCAATAGGAACTGAATATGAATTTAAACAGACTGATATGATCTGGTCTGCACAGGATTCTGAATCCAAGTTGGTTTTCCGATTTACAGGAACTGATTCTCAATTCAATGATCTAATTCCTGCAGGAAATAATTCTATAAATAATTTTTTGACTTGATTTCTAATTTCCCCTGCATGCTTGCTGTCTGTAAAAGAGTTAGTGTTCAATTTGCATTACAATGCATATGTATTTGAGTTGTATTTTTCCGTGTATTTTTTCCTCTGATATGTATATGCATAATTAGGGCTCCTCACATATTCTGGAAAACCTGGACATATATTAAAAAAATTCTAGTTATGCAAGCACTTAAAAGAAGAGAATATTTACCATATTCTCTTCTTTTAAGTGCTTGCATAACTAGAATCTGTAAAGTGTATCGATGTCCTGGCCAACTGAAATAGCAGTACTGTATCTGAGCAGAACGTGTATACTTGAATAAACAAAATATAGAGTAAAACTTGGTTGAGTCATCTTAAAAAGCATTATTCTCTGAATGAATAAGTCATAGTAGTTACTAAACAATGTGCTTTAAGATGATTCAACCAAGTAAAATGAATTTCAGGAGCTGCTTTTCTGAGTTTAAGAGTTTAAAGATGCTGGCAGATGTGAGTCATTTTAAGATGGCTTTCCTTGTGCAACAGCTGTTTCGTATATAAGTCATGGAAAATGTCCTGGACAACAACAAAAAAAAAAAAAAAAAAAAAAAAAATTTGATTTTCTATATATAGTCGGAATGGATCTGATTTAATTTTCTTTTTTCTTTTATATTTATTTTTCCAGTGGTCATTTATGTCATAGTAAGGTTTTATTAAATTAAGCAGGTTGTTTTAGTATTAAATATTAGACATTTTGCTCCACAGGTCAGCGCATATGTCGTCGGGGTACTGAGAGACCGTGTTATAAGATTGCTTACCATCACAACAGTGGGAACAGGGTGAGCTTTGAGGAGGCCAGGCGGACATGCAGGGAAGACGATGGTGATCTGATCAGTATTGAAACAGAAGGAGAGCACAAGTTAATGGAGATGTTTATTCGAGGCGCGCCAGGCGCTGAAGGCGACTTCTGGATTGGACTGCGAAGGAAACAAGGCTACAAAGAGTCAGGAGCTGCAGATTGCTCATCCCAGTATTACTGGCTGGACCACAGCCAGGCCACCTACAGGTATGACGTACGCAACTACACTTCTTTTCTTTCTTTTTTTTTTTTTACCCAGACTCTTTGAAGATATGTGTGAAGGCATAAATCTGTTTTCAAAGTCCAGAACAGTAATGTCAAACATACAGTGGGGTCCAAATGTCTGAAACCACTAGTGAAGATCAGGGATTTTATCTTTCATTTATATTTGGTGATAAACAGAAGGTTTTGAGAATTTTAAAGTTTTTAAAGTAAGGAAGTAAGTGTGCAATATTTTTAATATTTCAGCACAGTTAGAAGCATTTTCATTAATGCTTTCAGAATTTTTGTGTGTGGGGATATAAAATTATTTTCATTCTAGGAGTTGAATTTGTGTTCTATGTTGAAATTGTCTTGTGGACTGTAACTGCATTTGAAAGATTTTTAAAAAGATCTAGTCTCTGTTCTTCCACTAAGAGGCAGTATAGTGCAATAAACCCTGGTTCGTAAGCTCAGTTACTGACCTGCTGTATGTTTTTAAATAATATATATAACTCTATATTAGCAAGCCAAAGATTTGACACTGTAAACATGACAATTTTACAAAGAATAAATAGGGTGAATGTGTTTGCAATATTTTTCTTTGGAAATATCTTTATTGACTTCAGTATTGTGGCTATTTTGTGTAGATTCCCATGTGACAGTGGGGTACGTGTAATGTAACACTTTATTTAAATTAATTTAAGCTCCTTATCCAGGACAAAAATAGCTAAATTGCTGGCACCATAGGTCCTTAAAGGAGAGATTTGCCCTTTTTTTTACCCCCCCTACTGTCTGCAAAGTGAACTGCACTCACAATGAAAACAAATTTCCATCCCAAAAATGTTAACACAAGCCTGAAATGAAGAGGTCAACTTTCCTGCATGGTTATATTGTGAAAAAGGTAATATACTGCTTATAAATCCCTTACTTTTCCTGTGACTTGTTATTGAAGTTAAGACAATTAATAATAACATTGTCTTATATCTCAAGACTGGTATTAGACGCATTTTTACACAGCTTATGGCATATTGGACAGTCTAGCAGTCTCAAAGGGTGTTACAAAGCAATTAGCTTACTTGAACATTTACATAACTAATTTTGGAATTGTATATAGACTAAAGCTTTGCAACTCGAGTTCCTCGTTATACATTACAGTTTGCATGTTTTTGTTGCTCTACATTTGATACACTTATTGATTAATTACTAAACCCTTAGGTGCATTAGTAGTAGCAAAACCCTGAAACTATGCTCCCCAGCAAAACTATATATTTACTAATAGGCCTAAATAATACAGTCCTTTTCCTAAGCATTACAACAGCAAGGCCAAGAATTTAGTTTTTGTCTATACACTAAAGACAGTTGGTTTTGAGATTTAAAATGACCATACATAAGATTTTAGAATTAATTTCCTGATATTTACATCTAGATGTGATAAAAATCTTAAAAATTAAAGACTATCCAATTTTTAGGTGAGCAAAATCATTGGAAAAGCTAATATTAAAGTAAAGAAGACTTACTATTTAGTTGCATATCCTTAACTTGCAATAATATCAAGCTAAAATCTCACTGACATCACCATACTGTTGTACAGTTTTATTGGTTTCTGTCTCCTGTCTTCTCTGTGGGAGGTGAAATGCCGGCTCAATCAGATGACGTTTGGGTTATTTGACTTATCCGGTCTAAAACGTTCCACTTTTCTCCCCTGATAAAATCCTTTGTGTTGGCAGCATAATGTAATTCCTAAGAATGAGATCGGATTCATTTCCTCTTAGGATTCATTTGATTTTTACATTGATTCTGCTTCAAGAATGCATTACATCATCATAAACATCAGTGATCCTGTTCCAGAAGCGCCCATGCAAGCCTAGACCATGACACTACCTCTGCCATTCTTGGCCAAAGAGCTCATATGATTTGGATCTGAGTAGATCTTTCCCTTCTGATAAGTGGTTTGCATTTGAAGTTAAATTCAGTGCAATTTTAGTTGTATAGCACTTTTAACAATAAACATGGAACATGGAGATAACCATGGAAAGCTGTGACAATCATTATATCAATCTAATATATATATATATATATATATATATATATATATATATATATAGCTTTATTGGTTTATCCCTATTGAGCAAGCTGGAGGTGACAGTGGCAAGGAAAGATTCCTTGAGGTGACATAAGACAGGAACCCTGAGAATAGCCAGACTCATAATGGAACCCATCCTCATTTGGGTGATATAGAAATACTGTGATTACAAATAAATAATTTTAAGTTATAAGGAAAGAACTGCAATTGCATAAAATGAAATAAATAATATATAATAAAATATGGATTTTTGTTTAGTCTACTTTGCTGGGGTTACCAGCAGTTCACTAATGGATACTTGGGTTCTGTTCATGGTAATTTCAGTCATAAGACTATCATAGCAATAAGTCATCATGGCTAAACTGTTTGTATCAAATAAAGTTCAAAGCCATGCTCATTGTCCATCCTCAGCAAGTGAGTGATCTCCTTATGATGACAACTCCAACCAGAAGTATGGCATCAGGATGGATCAGGGAGGTCCAAGGAGTAAAAGGAGTTAGGGTCTCTGGTAACTCAGAAGTGCCATGTGCGACATGTGCAAGAGAGGGAAGGAGAGACAGAAAACATAATTAGGGATGCAAATAAGGGATTAGGGTAGAAGTATTTTGTGCAGAGTACAGAGCAGGACAGGCTGTGACCGCATAATTGAAATGGAGAACCAGAAGGAAACACAGACATGAGGAGAGCACCCTGGGATATAAGGTAGCAATCCAGTTCACTGTCAAAAAACCTAAATAAACTCATGAGAGTGAGCATCCAAACCTGTTCACCAGAAAACCCAGAAAATGACGATGAGTCCCTGAGATCGTGTCCTTTACCTAAACCAATAGGTTTTCAGCTTATATTTTAACACAAAGAAACTTCCAAACACTAAGAAACTTTGTACTGAACACTTTGTAAGAAAAAACTCTGCCCCTTCTGTAGTCTTCCTTAAATGAGGTACCAACAAATATCTTACACCAAGCAAAATCATTCGGTGCTTTATAGGTTAATAGTATTTTTGTTTGTTTGTTTGTTTTTTTATTAAAGCAAAATTTTACTTAGAGTCATTGCAGCGTGAATATGATAGAGGCAAAGTGGTCATATCTTCTGGTTCTACCCAGATCTTAAACAAAAAGGCGTTAATTTTGTATAGCTGCTTCGGGACAATAAATGTTAGATGAATGGCAATGTTAAAAGCGCTATGAATTTAATTGAATTGATTTGAACTGTCTCAATGTTCAAATATTTTGGGTTATTTAAAAAATGAATTCATTCGAATAAAAGGTGCCAAAGTGGTTTAAGACATCTAGATGTAAGTATCAACACTTACTTTTATACAAACTTTAATTCTGATCCATCTCCTCTTATCTTTTGATCCTAATCCAAAGTGTATTCTTTGTACAGTATAGCAACATCAACCATTTCTTTCCATTTTATTATATTATATTATATTATATTATATTATATTATATTATATTATATTATATTATATTATATTTAGATGGGACTGTATATTTGAGTTTGTGATTTGTAACAATATAATAAGTACAGTATAAGCACTTCCTATACCACAGTAACTTCAGGGTCTTTAGATAGAAGTTTCAGATTGCTGGCCCACCCACCAGGAATCCCAGTGTGTGCTAGAGTACTGAGTAAGTGCACAAAGGAAACTTGATTTGAAGATACTCTCGCTGGTGGAATTACCTCAGATCTCTTAAAATAGCAGCACTTGTTTAGGATCTGTGTTACAATATGTTGTCTGTTGCAGGAACTGGCAATTGAATAAGCCCTCCTGTGGTACTGGCCAGTGTGTGGTCCTATACTACAAACCCAGAGCTTCTGCTTCTCTGTTCAAGTGGAGTGAAATCGGATGCAACAGCAAAAATAACTTCATATGCAAATATGCAGAAGGTATGTTACATGTTACACAGATTTTATGTATTATATAACTGAAGAGTTGTTTGTTTGTTTTGCTTAGAGTGTTAAGATATGAGAAAAATATGTTTAAAATATCCTTTATCCTTTTCTTATCATTTAGAAATATCCGTTGTCCCCACTCCTGTTGGAAATTCTACTGCTCGGTCAGGTAAAAACAGTCAGTTTGAATGGTCTCTGTGCTTTTCTGTAATTGTAATCAGCATACCATAACAGCATCTTAGTGTTGTTTTTTTTTTTTACTATTCTGCCCCCCACCCCTTTTTAATGAAACAATTTTAAAGAAATCCATTGGTCAGCCACACATCAGTACATCAGTATGCATAAGGATGTCTATTAGAGGAGAAAAAAATGTTCCATATGTTGTCACTCCTAACATACTATGAACTTGATATCCCTCATATCATATAAATATTATGTTATATAATAACTTCATTCAGAAGCCATTACTACACGAATAATTCAATTCAATTTCAATTCAATTTTATTTGTATAGCGCTTTTAACAATAGTCATTGTCACAACGCAGCTTTACACAATCAAAAGAATTATTTAAGTTTGTATGGAATTTGAATGTGTATGAATCAAAATGGTCAGA
>JAQMYJ010000003.1:19887714-19915068 GCA_030014305.1 Clarias laeviceps | reverse complement strand
TCACTCCAAATATTGACTGTTTATTTTATTACTTTTTATTGCTCTTTATAGAAGTTTCTTTTATGCAGAAATGTTTTCAAAAGCATCTTTTGCCTATGCCATATTTTTGTATCTGCTCAAGTCTTTTGCACAGAACTATAAGTAAAATAATTGTTAGGTTTTACTGAGCATGCTGGAGAATATGAGTTCTTCTGGTAACTTTGTCACAGAGGTTGAATAGAGAATAATGGTCATTAACAAGCTTTAAACCAACTGGTCCTTTCACTTACTGTAAATGGTTAAAATTCATTTAGTGTAACATTCCTTGTTACTGTACTATTGATAAGGCGGTTAGCACTGTATCCCCCCACCTCCAGGGTCGAGGGTTTGAATCTTGCCTTTGGATCTTTTTGCGTGTCCTCCATATACTTTGCGGTTTTCCCCCACAGTTCAAAGACATTAGACTAAATGCCATTTCCAGATTGCCTGTAGTGTGTGTGTGTGTGTGTGTGTGTGTGTGTGTGTGTGTGTGCTTGTGCCATGGGATGGATTGTGCAGAGTGTACCCCACATTGTGCCCTGAGTTCTGTAGGATTGGTTGGCTCCAAGCCAACATAAGTAAAATAATAACTATTTACAATACAATTTATTTATGAATAATGTATTTAAACAATGTTGTGGTAGTTATGCATATGAACAGGAAATTTACAAAGTCTAACTGAGGCAAGATGACGGTGTTGTGCACACTGTAGTTTGTTAAAAATAGACTTACTTACTTTTCATGTGACATTAACTTACGTTTTTTTTTAAACTTGAGTATATTAAAAAGTACACTTTTTTGAATAGTATTTGTACACTTTTAAGATTTTGACATGCTTTGTATACTTTTACTTGCATATCATATCTCAATATTTTTTCCAACCATGATAAAAAGCATAACAACTAATAAAAACATTAGTAGTAGGCAGGACCAAAGTACCAAGCAATATAATTAATCGTATAGTAGAATGTTCAGGGAAATTTGTGCTGCAGTCGGGAAAACATTGTGACCCTTATAAATGAATGAAATTGCTTGCAAACATTAGATAAGAATAACAAACCTCATCCATCATAGCTTCTGTTGTTGTACCTGAAGCATGTTTGCTTTCACATGTTCAGGCTTATCTTTGTACTAATGTATCTGTCATGGACAGCACAGTTGCTAAAGCAATGGCGCAAACATTTACGTGAAGAACATTTTGCTTGAATAATTAACCCAGCGTTGACCTATTTTGACAACCCCTCATATATTGTTATATTAACTATAATAAGTGTATATGTTTACGTTACAACAGATAAACTCATTTTACACTTAAATGATTAATATTTAATATTCAAATCATAGATCGGTAGGGGGAAATACATCATTCCTTTAAATTTATTCATGATGTGATTGTTAATGCCAGATGGTCTTATGATCTTGTGGGAATTTGAGAAGAAAAAAAAGCATCCTGTGCATAGAAGATCAGCAGGCAGAAACACCTTGCTGATGAGACAGATCAAATGGGAAAATGCTTGGTCTAAGTTGACAGGAAGTCTATAATAACTTTCTGACATTGTGTGATCTTTCCCACTTTGACCTATGTCATATGTCGATAAAACATCCCCCTCATTGTGCTTCCTGATATGGTAACACTTCCTTTGGCTTGTTAGAATGCTTTAGTTTAATAGTAATACGCTAAACTGCTTTCTATTGACTGTTACCAAGTCTCCGTATGACTAACTCTCTTTGTTCAACCTGGAACCTGCTAATTACCTTTATACCTTGGTAACAGATGTACGTGACACAAGCCATGTGCCTAAAAAAATTAATCCTTTGTCTGTCCTATGCATTAACTAGAGAAAACTTCAGACACATTAAGTATGCATGCAAGTATCCCGGCTCAGGGCGGCCGGTAAGCTTGTAGAAGTGCAGAGGACGTATCAAGCAATTATTTTCCCTTTAATTAATTTTAAACGTAACATACTGTAGCTCCAATAATGTAACAAAAATATAACTGAAACTCTGTATTTTTTACAACCATATTGAGCAGAAAAGCATCTCAAAATGCGCAACCCATCAAACTTTGATATGGATGGGCTACTACAGCAGGAGAACACGTCACGTTGTCAGTGCAAGAATCTAAGTCTATCGTGAGCACAGACTGACCCAAACTGGGCAGTTGAAAACAGATTGTTAAAGACAGGCCATTTTCCTTTGACCTTTCTTATCAAAACACTATTTTCACCTACAGGACTTTCTATCAGATAGTCTCAATTTCGGATTATTCTGTGTAAACTCCAAGGACACAAAGTGGTAAATATAAATCCCAGGAGATCAGCAGTTTCTGAAATACAGGTAGGCTCAGACTTAGAAACAAGTTACGTTCCGGCAGCACGTTCACAAGTGTTCTTAAGTCCGACAAAGTGAGTCTTAAGCACCTCTCGCACGGATATATGATGTAAAGCATACCAATCCACTTGGCTAAATCTATCCCCTTTCACCACAGTGCCATCATGAGGCTAAATCTCACATGTGAAATATAACAGTGTTGTCTCTGCGCCTTTAAATTGTGAGGGGAATCTCGGACGCCATTTTGTCTCAGATCTGTTTTCCACTGTATTGGACTGTGAACTCTGGTTGAGGATTTTCCAAAATTATTATTCACCATTAGGACAGCGTTACAGGACAGCCTTTTTTTAATCATCGTGTTTACAGACTGATTCATTGAAACCAGTGAGGCCGACTCATTTCTCTCGTACCCCTACACGCACACATATACAATATACCGGACTTTAGAGATTTTATACACACTAACACACTGAAAATATTGTATATTAGAGATCATATATATATATAGAGAGATCATATTTTTTACTTCATTCTGTTGCTTGATTGCCTGAAGCACTTGACCTGTATATACTGTATTTTCTTTTTCCGTTGCGCTGCTGCCTTATGATTGACTGATTATATAACTCTGGGAATGTGCACTAAAAAAAATGTGCACAGTAACTACAAAACAAGCTGACAGAGCATATGGCATCCAAAGGGATGAGAACTAATAATGCTAAATGTTTCCTTGTGATTGTAACTGTAAGTGGAGATGTACACTATTCAGGCTGTGTGTGAATTAAATAGACAATTTTGCTTTACATACACCAGCAGTAACTCTCAGACAACTTCCTGTCACATTGAATGATGTAAAGATAAATACAGGATTTTCTGATTCATCAGGTACCTCATTTAAACACTTTATTATAGCTTTTGTTTTGTCCTGAAATAAGTAAAAACAGCTTGTATGACTGATGCCATTCTTTTCTCAGTTTCTTTTTCAGATGAAGCCATCAATGTTTCCTACATCCTCCTGGCTACTGTACCTGCACTGCTTCTGATTATACTGGCGGGCTCTGGGGTCTTATGTTATAGAGTCATGACTAGGAAGTAAGTAAAAGCATCATAAACAAACAAGATAACTCCTGCAACTATTCGTATACTAAGTGGCTACTGGCTGAAAGTCACGTAGACTGGAGTAAGTTTAAAGCTGTTTCGCTCATCCAAACAATAAGGTTCTGTCTGCTGATTGCAGTCTAGTGGGTATAACTTTGAGCAGATGGACTCTTAAAACAAACATTTCTGATTCAGGGTAGATTCATGCTTGTGTTTAAAGAGGTTTGCTTGTTAGGTAGCTAACACTACAATATACGCTCATGCACTGCATGTTTGGGGAGCTCCGAGGTAGCACATGCATCATGACATCTTCCAACACAGTTGGGTAGTGAAGTATGCGCCAGTAAATACAGAACAATCTTTCCCTGGAAAGGTGATCAGAGGGCATCATTTGAACACTACTGGGTGGGGTAATGTTAGGATGTACAACTTGGAGATAGTACACGGTGACCATGAGGAGGAGAAGAGTCTTGTAGAATGGCATCTGTAATACCAGGGACTACAGGCAACACTCTGCAAGCTCGGCTTCATGGAACCCTGCAATCACCACCAACCAATAGGGGGCAAGGTCAAGCACAAGGTTGAATCATATGACATTATGCATAAATGTCATATTTAACAACAATATTACCCCAGTGGTGCACAATATGACTAAAGATGCAGGATGTGGACACCTGACAATCACATCCATGTGTAGGGGATCCCCAAAATTTTGATCAAAGTTTGTATCTTAGAATTGTATAGAATGTCTTTGTATGCTATAGCATTACACTTTCTCTTTTACTGGAGAGAAGGGGCCTGAACATGCTCCAGCATGACAAAGCACTGTGCAAAAACTATTAAAAAAAAAGTTTGTTGAGGAGCCGTAAAGGATTCCATGACAAGTTGGAGCATCCATATTGAGTACTAGCGAAAACAGTAGTAGAAACCATTGGCCTAGTAGCTTGCATCTCCAGCAAACTAGAAGCTGGATACATCTTACTGAGACCAAAACAAGCTCTGTTTTGGGGATTTGGAATCTACCCTGTGCTGGACTGGTTTCCCATCCAGGGTCCATTCCCTGAGTAAACTTTCCTTAGGAAAGGTGATCAGAAATCAAAATTTTAACACTAGTAGGTAGATTAAGATTAACTTTGAGATTAAGATACCAGGAACTACAAGTAATAGTCATGGTTGAGTCATATAACATTAGGCATAAATCCCATATTTAACTTTCCCACATCACTCCAGAGGTACACAATATGGCCAAAGGTACAGTATGTGAACAATCTGGCCATCGCATCCATATGGCCATCGCACTCAAAATTTTGCTACAAAGATGAAATTGTATAAAATGTCTTTGTATGTTGTAGCATAAAACTTTCCTTTCAATGAGATGTGAACACCTCATTGCATAGTGAGGGGAAATTATTTCCAAGTCCTCTAGTGGCATAGCCCTGCTAGACAGCTACTGTAGATGAGGGCGGATGTGGAATACTCAGAAAAGATAATCCCGAAGGAGAAAACTAATCCACTAGGGAGGAAGAGAGGTAAGTCATGCTTACCAAGTGAAGAGGAAAAAAATACACACTGCAAATTCTCAAAGCTAATATACTGAAGTGAACAGCACTGTGTATGCTAGCTAGTAAGAATGGTAATGTTCATTAGCCTTAGCTAATGAACTAAGGCTAACTTGATGCTGGAGTGCTCTTGTATTCCTCAGGAAAAATATCAAATTATAAAATTAAAATTAAGATTATATTAATTAGCTTTAGTAGTATGGATTATGGATTTAAGTTTAGCCTTCATTCATCACATATTTTGCACATTACTGCACAATGAAATTCTTTTTTCCTCGTATATACTGTAAGCAATTTCCCTCTGGGATTAATAAAGTTCTTTGAATCTTGAATGTCCTAGCTTTGTTAGTAGGTTGGGGTCAGGGCACAGGGTCAGCCATTATATGGCGCCCCCAGAGCAGACAGGTTAAGGGCTTTGTACAAGAGCCCAACAGCTAATCTTCCAATCAGTAACTCAGAACCTTAACACCCTGAACCATTACTGCCCATTTTAAAGATAAGATCGTTAGGTTAGCTAGCTGGCTAAACATATCTTTAAATATACATGTAAATATCTTTAAATATACATGTAAACATACAAAAATTGATTTCTAGTCACATTATTTTTGTAGTATGCAATATTCTTATGGAGACATTCTTGCTCAAATGAAGTAACCTTTATGAGGTCAATTCATCTGTCAGATGATACCATATGTCTAGGTATCTTGCCCCAGTTCTGCTTGATGTGTAAAATCCCCTGTAAATCAATCATATATATTCACATATGAAATTAATAACTATTTCTTTTATTTCTTTTTTTAGGAGAAAGGAACAAAATGACATCTATGATGTGCCTGGTCAATGGGTGTCTGGTAGTGCCCTGAAAAACAGCAGTAGCCCAGCCTCCAAGGATGGTCCTAGTCAGAATAGGGCCCAGCTGGAATACATGAGCTCAGAAATCAACAGAACGTTTATTTCAACAGACTATGAGAATGTTCCCAGTAATACCGCTGGGTTTGTCACCAACGACATCTACGAGACCTGTCGCACTCCAGCCACCGTAGAAGCAGGATGGGTGGATAATGACATTTATGGATACTGAACCTCTCCATTGATGGGACCAAAACTGAATGACTTTTAATCCACCTGGCTCAAATTCATCTAAACGTCTTCAGGATTTTAATGCAGGAGTAGTAATCCATTGCGAAGAACGTGGGGTCCTGTAAATGCTCGTCAACAAGGTGAACAGTAAGCCCACTTCCCTGAAAAGGGCAGTACAAAGAACCACACAAAGGTGTCATCACCTCAAATTTACTTCCTCTGTGAAAGCCAGGAAGAAGAAAGTGCATACAGGAACTCGCACAATAATGGCCTGACCTTTCTGCCCATCTGAACAACGTCCTGTCCTGTCTCTACCGTTGAGATCTACTTTGTTTTTCAGGCTGATTATGTAATGGCATACCAGATCAAAGGTAACATGATGGCAGTTTTGCTTATCTTGGGAAATTTAAGGTGGCTTAAAAAATCCTGTTTGCAGAAGCATAAAACTGTCAGTGTTTCATTCTTTTCCTGTTGTGCTTAATATTATACTGAATGAAATATCCAAAAATTCTTTCCATACTGTTTTAACTCGTTTTCATAACAAATAAGAAATGGATTTCCTATTTCAGGATTTGTGCATATGTGAAAATGTATCCTGTTGGTTATGTTTAATACCTGTTACACTAACTGATATTTTCCTCCTGAAATTTCTCATAAATGTTGGTTGTATGGAATGCTGTTATTTGAGTTATCATTCTTTTTAGACAATTATTACAGTAAGTGTTTAACAAGACAGCATTTCTCAATATGTTTGCAACATTTTGCACCTTGCTAGGATTAAACATACAGTATGGCAAGCTTTTAATGATGAACTTATACACATAACACTTTTCCTTATTATGTTTGAGGCTGACTGTATAATATAAAGCAAATGTGTTGAATCCCATCATAGCATTGTATTAATTTTATTTTAGGGCTAATAAACAGGTTATTGGTGCAGTATTTGGTATATTTACCTTGTTAAACATACTTTTATTGTCTGTTACAGAACTGATGTTGCATTTTGTAAAATACTGTTAAAAGGTACTAAATAAAATAAAGACATGGAGCTGGTAAACTATGAGGCCTTAGTAGCATTGTAATAATGAGCCGTGCCAGCAGATGTCCCTGTTTAATAATGCCAGTTTGAACGTGCATGTCTAGTTAGAGGGTAATGAGATTGTTGTAGTAGACATACCCTCTCTGAAAGGTGCATGTCAAGCACACAATATTCAACACTATAACTGTCAATTATTATACTGCCAGCTATTATTCTGTCTACTATTCAGTATGGTAGCATGCAACTTAAGACGACATTGTAATATTGTTTGCAGTACAGCTTCAGGCCCAACTGTGGAGATCTATACAGTACTGTATCTCTACAGTAACAACATTATCAGACTTGTATTTAAAGTTTGATATATGTCCTCCTGGAATGCTTTGAAATAGGAAGAAAATTTAACTCAAATATAAGGCAGACTGATCATGCATTTATTTTCAATAGTGTTCATAATTTTATTTGTAAGACGCCACTCATACAGACAGGCCAGATAGAAGAGGTGCAAGGCAACAGTGATAACCACTGAGCACCCATGCCTCACCATGCAAACTTCATGCACACAGACCTGAGGCAGGAATAGAACCCGGACCACGGAGGTGCAGGGCGACCACCATACTGTTTGATGATGATATTAATGGTATTAAAGAGATTAAAGTTGAAGCTTGATCACTTTTCACAGATTAGGAGAGTTCTGAGAACAAAAGGATTAAAGCTCTGCTGCATCGCTCTTAGGCAGAAATGAAGCAAAGGCTGAATTGCACTAGCATTACTAGAAGCAGGTAGTCAGGTGGCATTGTGGGTAATGTTCAATGTGCTGGAGGGATTTGTTTGTTTGTTTGTTTTTTGCTTTGATGCATGCCATGAGGTTATCAGGCTGTGCCTATAGAGTGCATATGCATACGCTGTGTTGATGTTGAATAGTGTTCTGGGAGGGACTTTGAGTGCAGGTCACATGCAGGCTGGGTAGAACAGTGCACTCAGTGGGATTGGGTTCGATGTTGTTAAATATTGCAAACGAGCTGTGAGTTCCTTTAGTGAAAACTATATCTTAATCCGAGATCTGCAGCTTGCAGCTGGTGAAAGCTGATCGAAGTCGTGTCCGACATTACATTACTCCACGGCTCTCCAACTAGAAAGCAAACTTTTTTTTTTTTTTGCACCGCTTGACGTAAGCGGTGGCTCTGGTCGCCAGGGCGACGAGTTTGGCACTGAAGTGTGGAAGCGCTTCAAAGCCCCGCCCCTCTCCGGTACAAATAACCCCCCTCGGCTCTGACGTCAATGCACGTCAGCAAAGAGAACACGATGCCTCCTGCGAGTCAGCTCGCGCACTGGCGCTAATAAGAGCTGAAATATTATAGCGCTATTGTATCGGGAGAGAGAGAGAAAGAGAGGTGGAGAAGCAGACGGAGGGGGGTGCTTTTTGGCGTGACACGTCGCACTTCTCCAAAAAAAAAAAAAAGAAAAGAAAAAAAACCCTTTCCCAATTTCTTTTCTCGCCCTCTCTCAGTTCGGCTACGGCGGCTGGCAGCGGTCACAAAAGTGGCCGCGCGCGCGCGCCCTGGCGATTCCGTTTCGCTCACAGACAGACATGGTTGTTTTTACTTTTGGCGGCTCGGTGCGCTCCGAGCACCGCAGTGTTCTGACTCGAGGCTGAAGTCTCTTGCGTGTGCGTGCGTGTGTTTTTCCCCCGCCGTGCCCTGCTGTGAAGCATGGTCATGGCTGACTGTGAGCCGAAAGCGGCGCTCCGCGGGCCGGTGCGCGTGGGCTTCTACGACATCGAGCGCACGCTCGGCAAAGGAAACTTCGCTGTGGTCAAACTGGCGAGACACCGAATCACCAAAACTGAGGTGAGTGCAGAACACTCGCACATCTGGAACAACAACAACTGCTGCACCAAAAACACCTGGTTATACCGGTGCAAACTTCATGCATAACTGTCTTACTGCTGCGCTGCAACTTAGTAACTGTCACCTGACCGGACAACTTAAATGTTACATTGTAACAACACAAAGCGTGTCTTTTATCTTTCTCTCTGGGAAATGCGCACGTGCACGGTTCTCCTTAATCTTCTATGCAACTTGAAATCTTATTTGAGATAAGAAGACATTGACCTCACTGACAGTGTTTCCTGCACGGCAAGCTGGTGCTCTCTCTCTCTCTCTCTCTCTCTGTTTTTGTGCTCAGCATGCGGCATTGCCCAGTCAACAAGTTGTGTGAAAATCCTCACATCACCTTTTCCAACCTGATTCTGATCCCATACTGAAATCCTTTATGCTGGAATGCTGCTGGAAGCTTATCCGCACATTAATATTTTTGTATCATATTAATATGTGTATGCTCTGTGTAGTGCCTGTCAGTCAACACCTCAAGAAATCCATTACAGCCAGTTCATTGTGTTTGTTATTGTAAAACCAAAAACAGTCCTTGTGTGCAGTACACAATCCTGGTATTTATTGTTGCAAAACCGATAAGGACGATGGAGCAGGTGGATATGTGGTGCCATGGTGCTGAATTGTATGCCGCTTGCGTACGTGATTCCATGATAATTGCTGCTGTTTTGTCCATATTCGTCAACAAGCTCTTACTAGTAGATGAGACTGTTTTTTCTTTTTATCTCCAGTCTTTTTTGCACTGGAGCTCAGACAGGATTTTTTTATTTTTGTTTGATAACAGCAACATGCTCGTGATATCTATCAGAACTTTTATTTTGCATCAGCTATGTGCAAGAATCACGTCAGCAGTCGAGAAAGAGAGAGAGAGAGAGAGAGAGAGCAGTGCATGAGTAAACGAACACAGTTGTTAGTACTGTAAGAACGTTGTACACAATAGACTAATTTCTTGATGTGAATTGAATGCAGCAAGAGTGTTAATGGTTTGTTACGTCACTCCATGCAAGGCATCAGCTTTTTCCATGAAGCCTGAGGTCATTCAATGGTCATCTGGACAAGTCACCCCACTTATTACTAGAAGGGCCGAATGGTGGCTCAGTGGTGAGCACCTCCAGGGCTGGGTGTTTGTGTGAGTGAAGTCTTCTCTGTGCTTAGTGGGTTTCTTCTGGGTTCTCTTACAGTCTAAAGACCTGCATTGTAGCTTGATTGGGGTTTCCTGATTGCTCCTAGTGTGTGTGACTGTGTGTGTGCTTGTGCCCTACTATGGGTCCCTCCAGGTTGACCCCCCCCGGGAATTTTGCCCCAAGTTCCCTGGGATAGGATCAACCCCCGCATCATTGACCTTACGCAGGATATGTGGTACGGAAAAATTGTTGGATGACATCCAGAATATGAAGGAAGTGATTAAGAGAGATCGAGTGAACGTGACATCAGCTTAACCGCTCAAGAAAGCTTTTAAGTAAAAATGTGCGTATAGTAAACTCTGCAAGAGATTATTCTCCTTTTTTTTTTCCTTTTAAATAAACCTCAAGCGTTTACGGAGACGTAACCTTCTTTAATCTACGGCACCTCATCGCTCGAGGAAATGATTTAAATCATTAGTTATTTCATCAGGCATGTCAGTCAGGTGTCTGTCATCTCCTCTCTCTCATGTTATCTGACTTTGATCTTCATGAAGGCATGTGAGGACTGGATCTGAATCCTTTCACGTACAGCGCAGAGGCTACTCGACACACACACACACACACATACACACACATACACTGAAGCCCTGGGCGTTAGACTGTCTGCTAACTATAGAGTGCGTCTGTGCCCTTCAACAGGTGGCCATAAAGATCATAGACAAGACCCAGCTGGACTCGGTAAACCTGGAGAAGATCTATCGCGAGGTGAAGATCATGAAAATGCTGGACCACCCACATATTATTAAGCTCTACCAGGTAACTCCGATCCCACTTGTTTTATCAGGCAACTCCATCATATGATAAGCTGATGATGTTTAACATATCAGGACAGAGTTAATGACTAACCATTCTCTCGGATTGACCTCACATAAGCCCCCTTATGTAAGAATGTCATAGGCTTCAGTCGTAGGGAATGTGAACAACGCTTGATTATTGTAAAACCGGTCCAAATGTGGCCACGTAACTGCTATGTATCATTATTTCCAACAGCTCTTCCATTGAGGCTGCATGGGTCAATTAGTCATTTCCTCTCGGGCCGCATAAACAGAGGGCAGCTCGGCAGGCCCGCACTGTGTCATCTTAAACCCCCAGCTTCCCACAGCCCTGAAACCAGGATGCACACACACACACACAAATAGACTCACTTTAGAGTTTGCTGTGTCTTAACAATAAGGAATGCATTTTCATAATTTCACACGTGCAAATTCCACAGCAGTAAGAGAAGAAAGATAGAAATCCCCGCATGCATACACACCAAAGTGTACACTCATACAAAGACAAGGCCACCAAGTTATCTTTGGCTTTATATGCATATTACCAATGAGGAAGACCTAGGCAGCTTGATTCCCATAAGTGATTTTATTTTCCTTTGTTTTAATGTTCTTTATTCATGTGTGATGTACAAATACTTGTGTGGTCATGGGTTTTTAAGATTATGATGTCTATATGTCAAGCTGATTTGACTAAACACTGACTTAGTGGTTTGTCACATAGAACACCAGCAGGACAATTGTGTAATCTAATTTACATAAGATGATTCAAGCGGTTTTCCAGAGATTTGCATTTTTGGCAGCTGACATGGATCAGAAGTACTTTGTGGTCAGCGTGTTATGAAAATCTCCAGAAGATAATGCTTCACATCTAGGCAAGAAAAACAGCAGAAGAGCGTGGTTTCTTGGTCTGGTCTAAACAATATTACTCAACATGGCATTCTGTTATAGGAAAATAATCAATGACCGGGTGGTGTGATGCAAACCAAAACAAAGTTTGCTACTGGTATTACCGTTAAGTTGATTATTTTCCAATGACGGCACATTGCAACATGTTTTTTAATCCCACTACACATAGGATTGCCAAAGATTTGCAATCATTTTTATTTAACAAAAAAAAAAACGTTCAAGTCAAACCGGGACTTGTGTGGAAATTTCTTGTGATGAAGGCAGAAAAACCACTTGCACATTACAGGAACTCGGTTGGAAGTTATAGCCTCATCCAAGCCATTTATACATATTTGGGACATCATGAGTTTCTGGGAGGCCAGCGTTTTAGACAATAAGCAGGCAGCGTACTGAGAACTTTCTACCTTGATAGTATCCCAGCATTTCATTAGTGCTTGGATACTAAGTGCATTAGTCTAGCTAGGGATTATATAGAGAATTAAAGGGAGTTTTTAAATTTCATAACTGAATCTTCTCATATTCGGCACAATTAAAAGTCCTGTTTTGACTTGAACCCCCCTCATACTTTCTGTTGTATGTTATGTTATGTTATGTCATATTACTAAGATACCGGAAGGCCCTCTGTCTTCGAGAAATGAATAAATCCCTGTATAAGGCTGAAAGTTCTGAGATGAACGAAGGAGTTTCAGAATGAGTATCAATAGCTCCCTAGTGTGTCTGTGATCGGCTGTGCACATGTGATTTATAATAGATCCTCTCTTCCTCCTCCTTTTTTTAGCCATATTCATCTCTTTGTTTTCTTCAGCTAATTTTGGAGTCCTCCCACATATCGCTGTCTCGGTCATGGCTCAATGAATCAAGCTTACGATGGAGCAGAGTACCAAGCACACGGCCTGATTCATGCCTGATTGTTTCGCTAACTGCGCAGCAACACAAGGCCCTAAACTGTCCCTTTTCATGAAATCTTGTGTGTGCTTGAAGAAAGAAAAATCTGTAGCGGTCACTGAAATAACATTATATGAAAGCAATAATGATAAATGGTAAGTTTATGAATATTGACTAATGAAAATCAGATATTGCTTTTGAATTGTGATTTAACAGGATAAAGAAATGAAGTTTATGAAACTAATATAACTGACATGCACGAAAATTATGGGACTCCAAGGAAATATATTGAAAATAATGTGACCATAGTGACATGTTAAACAAAATGGTGTCCTGTAATCGGCATCACAGTCGTCTTCAGTTTTGTAATCAGTTATTCAATGTTGAAAGTTGTCAAGTGGCTTTGTTGGTATGATGGTGTGGAGAAAGCACAGAGAGAAAGGAGAACATCTGTCTGAGGAGATCAAAAAGAAAATTATCGACAAGCATGCTAAAGCTAAACGCTCCAAGCAGCTTCCTATTCTTGTGATTGCAGTTGCAAATATTATTAAGCCATTATTATTATCCATGGGACCTGTAGCCAAGATTCCTGGATGTGACTACAAGAGGAAAATTGACATCAAATTGAACAAAGGGATAATACGAATAATCAAAGAGCCATGGACAGCTTCCAGAGAGATTCAAGGTGAACTTCAAGGTCAAGGTACATCAGTTTCGGACCGCGCCATCTGTCCATGTGGGTTTAATGGAGGCCTCCGAGTGGCGCAGTGGTAAAGTGCTCACCCCATATCATCCGGAGATCGCTGGTTCGATCCCCAGGTGATGCTGTTACCTCTCACAGCCGGAGGCTTAGAGAGAGCTGATTGGCCGAGCTCTCTCTGAGGGGAGGGATGAGAGGTACTCGTGCTCCCACATTAATGTTGGCTCTACAGGCCAATCAGGGGCGTCTGTGAGCTCACGTAAGCGGAGGGAGCGGATGGCGCTGTCCTCCGAGTGTGTTACTCCGCCCCAACGGTGCGTGAGCGAGCAGTTCGAAAAGATGGTCGGTGACATCACGTGGGTCGGAGGAACCACGTGATCGTCTGCGTCCCTCCCGACTGATTGGTAGTAGGAGCTTAATGTGGTGACTGCCAATGTCCCCTAGTGACTGGGAGGAATTGGACAAATTAGGGAGAAAAATTCAGGTAAAAATCCAAAAAAAAAAAATTCTTTAAAAAGTTGGTTTAATGAAAAATGAAAAATAAAAATAAAAATAAATAACGCATGCACCACTGCAAAAAAAAAAAAAAAAAAAAAGTGGATTTAATGGAAGACGACCAAGGAGCACTCCAGTGTTGAAAGAAAATTATGAAAAGAAAAAAAAGCTACATTGGAATCTGCCAAAATGCATATTGACAAGCCACAAAATATTTGCAAGAATGTCCTTTGCCCAGATGAAAACTGGAGCTTTTTGACAAGTCAAACAGGCAAAAATAAAGCTTTTAAAGAAAAGAACACTGAACCTGCTGTGATGCGTGGCAGAGTCTCAGTTATGTTCCTGGGCTGTATTGCTGCATCTGCCACAGAGTGTCTCGATTGTGTGCAGGTACAATGAAATCTCAAGACTATTCAGGCATCCTGGAGGGTCAGGAAGCTCAGTTTCAGCACCCAAAAAACACAACCATAAAAACACCCAAGAATAATTAAGAACAAAACATTGGACCATCTTGAAATGGCCTCCTGTGAGATCTGATCCAAATCTGATGGAACCTCTGTGGAAAGACTAGAAACAATGCAGTATGGGAAGGCAGCCTTTAAACCTGGGACAGTCGGAGCAGTTTGCTCATGACGAGTGGCCTGTTGACTTATTGAGAGCTACAGAAGTTGCTTGATTGCAGTGGCGGTCTCATTATTTTTGTCCAGGACAGTTGCATTAATGTTTTTTTTTTTTTTCTTCTTCTTCTTCTTCCTGTTGAATCTCAAGTCAAAAGCAACGTCTCATTTCCATTAGTCGATGTCCAGTAAATGAGTACATATTATTACTTTTATCAGTTTCAAGTTATTTCCATGGCCATTGCGGGGTTTTCTTTGTTCGATGGAAGGGTATCAACAAATTTGAATATTGAAAATGTTCTTTGTTCTTGCACAGGTCATGGAGACCAAGAATATGCTCTACTTGGTGACAGAGTTTGCCAAAAATGGGGAGATTTTTGGTAAGTGGCTTAATAGATTTCACTTGATCATGTTATAAATATCACTATGTTGGGGTATAAAAGTTTTGCTACAGTTTTCCAGCAGTAGTTTCTTCCTCCTAGCTAAATAGCAGTGTGACGTTTTTCCTTTGTAACAAAAGAAGAAAGTGAAAGTAGTGCAGAGAAAAATGAAACTACATGCAAAACTAAATGTTGCAAAATATTGAGGTTTGAAGAGGTCTAAAGAGAGCACTGTGCCAACAGTACAAGGGTAGAATCCCTAGTTACAGTAGTTATTTACTAGAAACACCACAGTATAATTGAATTAATCTCACTCCACTTGGCTGAAATATGGCTCCAGTTCGTCTCATCTTTCACAATCTCGTACGCAACACGTGGCAGCATGTTTATCGTAGATGATAACGTTAGAGGTCAGAACGCAAACGCAAAGGGCGAGACTAAACACGGTGTGAACAGCCGTCATGGACAAATAAGCAATCGGCTTTCTGTCTGCTCCATGTGTTCTCATCAGTCACGAGTTTCATTACAAACTGAATACGGTTACGTTACGCAACCTCTCAGAAAGACTCAGACTCTCTCATTCAGAGCTCACTGGCACTATCGAAAGTTTTACATCTACTGGACCTGACGGACGTCATCATGCAAAACGATTGACGAAAGCACTTTGTTGCCTCCGTCACAAGCATACCTTCATTTCAGCTCAAACAGGCCAGGGATTAAGAACACCATCAAAGGAAAACCGTGTGAGAGAGAAGTTCGTACATTGTGTTAATACAGCAGCAAAACAGTACAGTTAAGGGTTTTTTAAGATAAGTACTCATTTCACTACTTGCATCAGGGGAATTTAAGGATGAGTAAAAGTTCAGAACATGCAAATATGCATTTAGTTTGTACCTCGCCAGGGTTTCTTGAGTAGAAGCATCTGAGGTGGCGGTTTTCAATAGTGTCTAGAGTGCAGCCTTTATACACTAGCACAAACATGTTAGACTAAAAAAGAACAGGGATGGAAAAACAAAAGATGGAAATTGCATTTCCAAGATATTATAAAAAAATATGTATGCCATATGCCTTAAACATTCCTACATAAAAGTAACTTCTATAAAGAGAATATTTGGTGTGAAACCCCTTTGTTAGGTTTTACTGAGCATGCTGGAGAATATTCCAGAGTTCTTCTTATAACTTTGCCATGTTTGACCTTTCTGTTGTCATGCAAAACCCAGGAGCCTACATTAGGTTTCATTTGAAAACTGGTCTGTACTGTAATATATTGCTTTAGATCTTTAAAGGCATGCAAATATTCTTCTGTGATGTTATTTGTGTTTTGAATTATTTTGTTCCTGGTAATTCAGACATGATGCATATATAACAAAATTTGTGCTACAAATAATACTGTATGGTAATTAGACTTTTGCACAGTACTGAACGGTATATGGTATGCAATTAAATTCACAACCAGAATGATTTTGGAATGTGATGTTCGCTTGAACATCACATTCCAAAATCATATGGATTCTGACTCTTGTTTGCTCCTATAAAGGCTTGTTGTTGTTGTTGTTGTTGTTAAAGTTTGGAGGGTGAAAGTGTTATAATGTTGGTGTTGGGGTGCAGTGAGCATTTCGATTCAGCCCAGTGGTGTTCAGAGGGGTTGAGGTCAGTGCTATGAGCAGGCCACTTGAGTTCTTCGACACCAGCATCATTAAAGCATGACTTTGTGCCCAGAGGCTGAAAACGGTTTGCACCAATTAGATCCTGTGAAGTGACATTGTAGATAATTATGCGCGTCCAACTCTAACAGCAGTTTAATAAAGACACATGTATGTCTGTAAAGTTTTGTCTTTACAGTGGACAACTTGTCCCTGCATGCACACCCCTACGTTTTTTTGTTTACTTTTCTTTAAGTCCTCGTGGCAAGAGGAAGATGGAGGTTGGTACGCACCCACTAAAATCTTTGGCTATTTGTTTCTTGCACAACAAGACTTTGGGCTTGATCATTTCCACGAGTGTACTACAGAGTAGTGATGATTCAGAGAGGCCAAGCCCTTTATTATTTCAGCAGCACCTTGTCTATTGCATAACAATGGATGTAAATATGTCAATTTGTGCATTTTGTTGATCCTCAAAACTGCATGGGAGGCATCACAACTTTATTATTCTATGAGTGCACTACAGAGTAGTGCTGATTTGGAGTGGCCAAGCCCTTTATTCAAAAATTTTATTTTTAGCAGCAAGATCTACAGTTCTTAGTTCTTAGAACAGCTTTAATTCTGAACTGACTTCTCCACAGTTTATTCCACCACCTGCGTACCAGTTAGGGTTGGGTACCAAAGCCCGTTACCATTTAATCAGTATGTACTAGAAGTGAATCAGATTGCAGCTTTTGGTGCCTCACTTTGGTGTCACCGTAAATGAAAATGATTTCATGGTTAAGAAAGCGCATATGTATGAAAGCTCTAATAATATAAATCCAACTAATCTTTATAGTAACTTAAAAGCCCAATTGGAGGAAACCATGAGATGCACCATGTAACATCAGCCCCAGTCAGACCAACCCTAGAAAAGTCAGAAGAAGTGTCGTATTTTGCCAAATAAGGCAAATATGGTCATATTTCTGCAAATTAATTGCTGAAATTTGATGTTGGTTTGTAGCATACCAAAAAAACAAACTACTTTGTTGTTATCGGTGTTAAATTATTGTAGTTGTGTTTGGTAGTATTTAAATTTGTTGCAATTTATATCTACTTATATTTATGTATACTTGAAAAGTATTATTTATTTTACTTTTTTCTCAATAAAAAGGCGTTCGTTAATGTTGTACAACATTTTTTGTGGCACTTTTTTTTTTTTTAAAGTATCAGTTCAGACACTATTTAGGCACCGGTATCCTAAAAAACTCAAACGATACCCAACCCTAGTACCAGTACTTGCTGCATGCCATGCTTGTATCTTGAGGGACGGTGAGTCAAGCAGTGATAAAGGCTTTTAGGGAGCATTGTGCAGAATTTGACCTCTTCCAGTTAAAACCTGCTCTCGGCACAGATCTCGCTTACATAATGTTGTTTTCTTGTTCATGGCGCACGATCGTGTGTGGCTTTTTACCAACATGTCCCAAAACAACAATGATTCCTGCAGCATTCGATTTAGATTTTTCAGAGTTTGACTCAGAGTGAAGCAATGTAGCATAGCGGAATTCCTTGTTGTTTTTCTTGGATTTTTCTGATAGGGGTTGTATTCTCAACAACCAGAGGTTTCACTTGTTGACATTCAGTGGAGAAAATGAAAGTCAGCTTTCATTTATGGCCTCCCGGATGATAATAAAAACATTAATAAAGAATCATTTATCTTAATTGTTATCACTGTATTACTAGTGCATCAGCCAGATAACAAGCCAGCCTTTAATAAATATCCTGATTTGATGTTACTTTTTTTTTTTTTACTGTATCACTGTGAAATTCTTTTTTTTTTTTTTTTTTTTTTTTAAAAGATTTAAAGGTAAAAAGCACTACTTAATTTTTTCTGACACTCCGTGCGGCCATGTGAATGTTGTCACTCCATAAACGGAGAAAGAAATCATAGTTGCGAAGACTATAATACTGTATGTTCTATTTTACATGTTGCAAGGTTGCAGCATTGTCTGGAACGTAGTACTGATGTCATGTAAAATGGCATGAGCACCCCCAGAGGGTGTACTAACTTATTAGCGGAGGTTCAAACAAGCTGAAAATTAAACAAAGCAGCCTCGAAGGGTTAAAGCCCCAAGTAAAGAGACATTGGTGCAATATCAGTTTTTCATAATTTAAATTTCATGGTTATATTACATAACTGAAAAATAAGTGCGCTTACTAGAACACTAAGCTTTAAACACTAAACAGCTCTTAAGTTTAATCTCAGACAGTGTATAAAGATAAACAAGTCACGACCTTAGTATTACAGGTTTCTAAAAATGAGACATATCTTTACCTCAGTATTATAAAGATTTATAATTGACACCTGAGCTGACGTGTGACGACAGCCCTTACTTTGATCAAGCAAGATAAACCACAGTGTCAGAGGTTGAAAAGACTGATTTCTGTAGTTCTCTTGTGTAGGGGATTAAGACTAGAACAGGCAGTCAGTGTGGCTCAGCGGTTAGCACTGTTGCCTCACACATCCAGGTTGTGGGGGGATCTAATCATCCCATGCTCTGCTCTGTATGCATGGAAATTGAATATTGTTCTTGTGCGTTGGGGGATTGCTCTGGGAACTCTGGTTTCTTGCCACAGTCCAAAGACATAAGTTGTCGGGTTGTCCCCTGAGACTGGTACCAGGACCTGGACAGGATCAGCAGCATAGAAATTGAATGAATGAAATGAACACTTTCTTCATTTTGTAATGTTTAGTTAGAAAATGAACGTCAATTGACGAAATCTTGACAATCAAGCACTGCAATCATTCACAGGTTTTATTGCAATACATCCAGCACTAAGGGTTGAGGGGGTTAAGGAAACATTCCCGCAGAGTTGCACAGTCAGCCATTTAAAGTTGCACATCGCATCCTGGACATTTGAATGTGGATTTTCTGCCTTAAAATATGTAAATGTTATGAAATAGTATTCAAAGACTTAAATTTGTTTTACTAACTAATGGCACTAAATTAAGCCCAGTGTTGGTTTTGGTGTCTTTTTTTTTTTATTATTTTTTTTATTATAATTTTTTTAAATTTTGGTTATAGTGAAAAAAAGGAAATGCAAAGTGCAAAAGTACAAAATCAAGATATATAAAGAATCGTTTTAAAATTATACCATGGAAGTAGATCCGTACAAGTTCCCATTTTTTTAAAGATTTGACTCAAAAATTGAGCTGGATTCATTGCAAAAAAATTTAAGGACCCCTATGTTATGGTTTACTTTAAAACCCAAGGAAACACTCCACCAATACATTATTTATAGTTCTTATCCTGAGAGCTAGGGCTTAGCCCTGGGAACTTGGGGCATAAAACAGGGGACACCGTGGATGAGGTGCCAACCCACTGCATGGCACAAGCATACATACATAGATACATACACGCTCACGTAACCAATTCTACACCACTGGCAATTTGGAAATACCAATAAGTCTTGACTGCATGTCTTTTCAAAACCAGAGCATCTGGTGGAAACCCACCAAGCACAGGGTAAAAATGCCAACACCAAACACATTGAGCAGGGGTGAGAATTAAACCCCCAGCCCTGGAGGTACAAGGAAACATTGCTAACCACAAAACCACCATGCTGGTTTATGCTTTAAAACAATCGAGCTCTTCCACATGACCTTTCAGTTTCTGATCTTGCTTCATTTCGATTTTGAATGGAAATGTTATGAGGGTTTGTTTTAATCACAATTAATTTCTTTTATTAACTATTTATAAGTTATTTACTAAGTGGCTGGTGCAGTTCGACCATCATGCAACAGCAGAGATTCAGCTTAGACCCTTAGTCTAACTAGGTTCCCGCCATGGTTCTCCCGTGTCCTTCCATCTCCCATAAACTTGCTGGTAGGTGTGTTGGCCTCTAGATGAGCATGCTTGTGTACTGGCATCCCACCCACAGCATATTTCTGCTTCATGCCCAACGTTCCCAGATCTAACACAACCCTAGCCTAGATAATGGTGTATGGAGTAAGTGACTCAAATGTGCTAACCACAAAAGTGCATTATAACTTTTATCAGTTATAATGTTAATAGATTTCTTTGCACTTGTGTTGGTTTTCAAAGTATAGCTGTTTTTTTTGTTTGTTTGTTTGTTTGTTTTTTTCAAGGTGGGTAATTTAAATCATTTCTTCTGATGATCTATAATAATATTGAAACCAGAAAGCGGCAGAAAGGAGCCATAACTTTCCCAGAACCCAAACAATGAGAGATGCATATAATAATGATGGTTTATGTTTTGTCCGGACTTCCTGAGCTATTCCAGACTAAACGTGCCTGTGACTTGCGAAATGCGCAAAATAAAGTTGAGATCGCGTTTATTAGGTATATTTAAATTGCACACTCATGAGTGCGTATTAAAAAATGTACAGCGCCATTTGTTGAATTTTGAGATGAAATAATGATTTTTTTTCTTTTTTTCATGGTTGATTTATTCATTTATTTTTTATGATTTAAGGGCGTTTTCCATTGAAATTTCAAAGTAACATATCTTCTCTTCCTATGGGCCAATGAAATAAAGCCCCCCATTAAAAAAAAAAAAAAAACAACTCGCAAACCTTCAGTGTACAAACACACAAACTTTACAGTTTTATTATATGTATAGAAAGATTTCTTATATTTTACAATTAACAGAAAGGTTCACAGACCATAAACTTGCGCAATATTGTTTTTTTTGCGCTAACATATTTTTCTTAAAGCCTTTTAAATTTTGCATGAGCATTTTACGATACTTGTCTGGTCTCAGATAAAAGCATTAACTGTAGAAAAAAAATCTCAATTATTCTGGAGAACATTCCAAAGCTTGGACAGGTTAGTAAATTGAATTCCAAAGATTCCAATTTAAATTGAAGGTGAGGCATTTTAGAAGCCCAGTGAAAAATCCTACCGCACACACACACAAAAATACGTAAACATCTTTTTAGATATTTAATGTGAAAGAAAATCTAAATTTGTTTGATTGTGTAAAAGCAAATTAAACTTAAGCAGAGTGTCTCGTCTTCCTGATTTTAGTATGAACACCGTTCATTCAGTTTGGTCAGGTGTGTACAGTGGTGTGTAACCCGGCTGTGTAGAAGTGTGGCAGGAAAGCTTTGTCAGACTGAGCTGCTACAAATCCAGCTGAGCTGCTGCAGCAGAGGAACCTGAAAATTGGGTCAAGCTCGAATAATGAGCAATGCCAAAGCAGAGAGAGAGAGAGAGAGAGAGAGAGAGCTCAAATACGGGGTACCAGTTTCAGACTGGAATGTAGGCCATGCATATTTTAGAAATGCAGAATCCTGGAGCTCAGCATAAGGAATTGCATGTCATCTGAAGCAGATCAATCACAATATTCACGTCAGCCTGCAGCTAATCTCCTCCGCCTTCCATCTTATCATGCACCTAGTTTTAGTTTCTAATTAAACCAGAGGTTCACACTGCAGCTATTTTTTATATATATATAATATATATATACAGTATATTTATATATATATATTTTAATAATAATTATCCACTTTCCTATTCAAAAGAAATGACGAAATGTAACAACATTTTACTCCGAGAATAAAAATGAGATGTAAATGTCAGTGACTTGACAAAGGTTGAAATGTCGCCCTGATCTTTGCAAATTCAGTTTGAAAAGATGGCTATATTGGGAATTAATTAAGATCCCCTGCTTGTTATTCTAATCTTATGCAGATCTGGCTTCTGCATGTAGATCTAATCGCTTCATATTGGAAGAAAGCTGAGATAAAGTGCCTGCTTTGTGCGGATAATACAACACTAGCATACATGTAATAGTAAACCAATGTGTTCAGGATCCACATACACAGTATTTATATTGGAGAGTATTGTTGTCTGTAGAACTTCTAAAACTTTTCACTTTTAACAAGTGTTTCAGTCCACACCCTCTGTGGCAGCTGCGCATTAGGTTTGGGTAAATCTCCAGCCTGCATGTCACACTGCCATTGTTTTATGCCTTTTTTTTTTTTTTTTTAACTCGCGTGCATAACCCTGCTTCAAAAACACAAGCTTAACTGGTCAAGCAGGTAGTGAAGTTATTTTAAAGCTTTCTTTATATTTTACTAAATTGGTCTACTATTTAATTGTTGTATTATTTCCTATACATATTCTGTCCATCAAAAAAAAGGATATTGTGGACAATTTTTTTTATCTTGTAATTTAATTCAAAAAGTGAAACTCGTATATTCTAGATTTGTGACATGTCAAGTGAAATAAATTTTTTTTTTTTAATTAATTAATTTTGACCTCTTGTGAAAATCAAATATCCAGTATCTCAAAATATTCACAATATAGAAATGACCAGTTTCTGAAATCAGTACGTACTTGGTCAGGGCTCCTTTTGCATGAATCAATGCAGCATGCGGTGGAGGTGATCAGCCTGTGGCACTGCCAAGGCTTTGTTGGCGACCAGGTTGCTTTGATAGCAGCCTTCAGAGTACTCCATCCATTCTCTATGGAGTTCAGGTCAGGTGAGTTAACTGGTCAAACAAGCACAGAAATATCATGGTCAGCGAATCAGTTAGTGGGAGTTTTGGCACTGTGGCACCTGCTGTAAAAACAAAATCAGCATCTCCATTAAGCTTGTCAGCTGATGGAAGCGTGAAGTGCTCGAACATCTCCTGTTAGATGGTTGTGTTCATATTAAAACCCAGTGGGCCTATACCAGCGTGAGATGGAACCCCAAATCAGTTGCTCATCACTCTTTCCAAATGAAATGCAAAATTAACTTTCATATGAGCAACGTTCCACCATTTTTATTCCTTTTCCAAGGTAAGTCGCTTCTGATGATGTTTCTGGTTCAGGAGTGACTTAATACCAGGAATGGAACAGTTGTAGCCCGCTTCCTGATGATGTCTGTGCATGGTGGCTCTTCATGCACTGACTCAAGCCTCACTCTATTCCTTGTGAAACTCTCCTTTGTTCTTGAAGTGGCTGTGCTTGACAATCTTAAGACTGTGTCCATCCCTGTTGCTTGTGCACCTTTTCCTACCATACTTTACTCTTCCAGTCGACTTTCAATGAATATGCTTGGATACAGCACTCTGCAAACAGCCAGCCTTTTTAGCAGTGACCTCCTGTGGCTTACTCTCCTTGTGGAGGATGTCAGTGATCTTTCTTTTGGACAAATATCAAGTCCGCAATCTTCCCCTTGATTGTGGTTGCGTGTGTTGAACTAGATTGAGAGATGCATGGTATTTGAACTGCATGAATTGTAATTTATTTAAACTTGAAATAAAAAAATCTTCTAATAGTTTTTAAAACAAAAATGGCTTTAAAATATATCCATAAAGCAAAGTTCAACAATTAAATTTAAATTTAGATAGTGTCATGAGACTGAACTGCACTGTACACTATTAAGTCTGTTGAAATTTATATATATATAAAATAATTTTATGTTGTTAGAAAAGTCTTTTGCCACTTAATGTCTGTTTCATTTCTATTACTGGTGGCAGAGAAACACTGGTGTAAACGTTAATGTGTTAAGTTAGACAAAGCGAACCGTTGCGTTTACCCATGGAGTTCACTCAATCGCTGAGAGTAAATACATTTAAGATTAAGAAGACTGTAGCGCTACACAAGCCCCATACACCCTCGGGACTAATGCGAAACTGATATTCTGCACTGTTGGTCAAAGGGCAGAGCTTTTGCTAAATCAGTAGTGATTACCTCGTTCTGAGCCGTCCAGAGAGAGCGAGAGCGAGAGAAAGAGAGAGAACTGAGAGTGAGTGTAGTATTTTTTGAAAAGCCACTGCTTGCCAGTTCAGAGGAGAATGAAAAATTCCTGGGACCGGTGTGTTTCTTTTTGATTAACATGATCTGTCAGAAGAGACACTTAACAGAATGTGGCACCCTCCTTCTAATCAGTGACATGTTAGTTAGAATTCCACAGAGTTCCTCTCCTTATCTATTGTGCTTCATATTTGCTGGTAATGGTTCACTTTTTTTTTTCTTTCCCAACCATTTTCCTGGTAAAATCCATGACATTTTCTGAAATGTGCAAATATTAGGCTCATTATTCATAAGTGATAAATATCTTGACTATTTGATCCATAAAGCGATTAGTTCCTGAACAAAGCACTAAGAGAGCACCTTAGGTATTAGACAGCAAGTGACTAGCCTTCTGATGAGGGTGGATTGTGATATATATCACTCGAACAAAATAAATAAATCACAGACGCTACTTTGAGAACCACTAGGTAAAAAGTAAATCTGATCTGTTGTTAATAACAGGAAGTATTTTTGGTTATTAATAATCAAAGGTTAATACCAAGTATTTTTCCTGTGTACTATCTACATGCAATTTGATATATAGTACTGTAGTTTTATTAAAGGTCCCATTTTGTGCTACCGTAGGTGTCCGAGGTACCGGTTCGGTTCCCAGCCAGTGCCCACACCCCAGCCACTGGATGCAGTGCCAGTCCCAAGCCCAGATAAAATGGGAGGGTTGCGTCAGGAAGGGCATCCGGTGTAAAACCTGTGCCATGCTTGAGTGTGGACCGAAAAGGTCCGCTGTGGCGACCCCTTGCTGGGAGCAGCCGAAAGACTTAACAACAACTATAGGTGTCAGAGGTCCCCCAAAGTGTGTGTATTAATGCTCCAGCTGAAATACCCCTTAGATAATGCATATTTTCCTTCTCCTTCTCTCCTCCTCCTCTGAACATGCCATTTCAGTGTCTATATAAATGAGCTACCCCTGAGCCACACCCCTACAGAGAACAGCAGAGCTGAGAAACAAACCTGGGGAGAGTACTTCTTATATGAGCTCACATTAGGGGAAAATGTTATCGTCTTATTTAAACGCCACACAATACAAAAAAGGGGAAAAAAAGGACAAACAGCTTTTTTTTTTTTCCTTTTTCTTTTCATTTTGTTACAATTCTAAACAAATTTGCTGCCTGCCAATGTGTGAATCGTTTAGAATGAGCCACCTGTATGTACAAAGAGGAAATGCAACATATTACCACCTCAAATGCAAACATCGAAATAAATAAAAAAATTATATAAATCGATTATGAAGTCGGCGTGGCGATACGTAAATCACCGTACAAAATGGGCAGCCATGTTGATTTGATGTCACTCGCTGAACTCTATATTGTCTTGCCAGCCCACGGTGCTGTGAGGGCTTATCTTGAACTCGGGTTAATGTTTTTGTGCACTTGCGTGTCTGTGGGTTTGTCTGAGTTCTCCGGGTTCCCCCCCACACACCCACATTGCAAAAAACATGCCGATTCCACAGATTTGATGTGCTAGTATTTTTGAAATGTTACACGCTGCCACATTTTCAAGCCATATTAATACTGTAGATGGTTTTTTTTTAGTCTCTTGTACTAACTTGGGAGTCTTGCAGAAAATATATTTTAAATGCCCATCTGAGCAATTGCATTATATATATAGTATAAATTGCTCTCAGGTGTAAAGGGTGTATCCCGGCTTTGTGCTCAGTGTTCCTAGGATCCACCACAATAACCAGGATAAAATGTTTACCGAAGATGAATAAAGGATTTAAGATTTTTATTTAAGCTAAACACTAAGCCAATGAATGAAGAGAAAAGCTTGTGATGTCACATGATCAAGTTTGAGATCAGTTTATTAAATGTAGCTTCTTTTTTTTTTTCTCCCCCATGTGTGTGTTGAATGTGCAAATAGCTGTAGGTTATAGCCATTGTCCTGGCATAAAAGCCTCCTTTAAATCACCACTGTATGCACTTCATATACACTTTATGCACAGTGATTTAGGATTGTTTTTTGTCATGTCCACCCTTTTGTCCCGTGACATGTTCCGAGCAGGTGGTTCGGTGTGAGCACTATGGAGCCACAGGCACTGTAAACACACTTCGTCTACATTCCTACCCACTTCCAGATTGTTCCCACGTCCACCTGCCCGTAGGTGTCTGAGGTGAGATTTAAAGCTTGGAAGGTAAATATTTTGCCCGAACGCTGCCATGCAGGTCCCACATCAAGCATATTGTGCCCACTGTGAGCATTGTTTGTAAAACAGCTCGCATGGAGAGTGGTGCCCGGTGCTGCCAGGCTGACTCAGAGCCGGAATGTGTGAGTGCTGCGGGTTTTGGCCTCACCCAGCACTCCTGAACGTGAGCACAGCGTGGTCGTGCCATTCAGGGGATGTTTACCCAACTCCCACACCACAGAGCCTCCCTATTGTGACTCTTGTTCACCTGTGCCAATTCTACATGCATCAATCTTTTGCCTGGTGAAGTGAGAGGCAATGATTTCTTGATTGGTGAGAAGGTGGCGATTTCTTTTTATTTTATTATTATTATTTTTTGGAATGGCTCAGACAGGAGAACTGGCTGCATGGGAAAAAAAAAGCAGGTCAATATTACTGTGCTTTTTATATATTTTGTATATAGGTGGCTCATTGGTAGTGGTTTCGCCTGCCATGTGGTTCGATTCCCAGCCAATGCCGAAAGACTAACAACAATATACAGTGGAACGTTGGCATACGATTTGAATTTGTCCTGGAGGCTAGATCGTAAGGCGAAAATTTGTATTGCGATATTCCAGTCACTCAAAAATATTACCAATATTGAAGAAAAAAAATTGCACAAAAAAATTATGTCGACTTTGAACAAATGCTGAAGGCAACGTTGGTATCGTGGGTTCTGACGTACTGAGTGTTCGGCTCAGTTTTTTCGATCGATATAGATATATACTGTGTGTGTGTGTGTGTGTGTGGGGGTGTGTGTGTGTGTGTGTGTGTGTATAAACATATATATA
>JAQMYJ010000003.1:19869362-19887614 GCA_030014305.1 Clarias laeviceps | reverse complement strand
CAAATAACATAATGAATTTTATGATGAAGGCCTAATATGAGCTTCCCCTGTTTCAAAAGCTAGCAGCCGCCACTGGTGTGTACGTATATGTATATATACAGAGTCTGGCAAAAAAATGTATATACACTTCAACATGGAAATTTACACCTCTATTCTAACCCTTATTTTTTTTTTGGCTGACTCTGTATATGTACGTCCTAACACACAGTATTTTGAATTGTGCCATAATTAGTATTGTGGCTTGTTCAGTGGTCAGGTGTCTTCCTTTGAAAATTTACGTTATTGCGACAGTTAATGCACAGGGTTATGGTGGACCCTCCATAAAATCGAATAATAAAATGTTTTAATAGTTAGTTAACAAAAGAAAAATGTTAAATTGATAACATAATGAAGTTTTATAATGAGACTTCAACTTTTATGGAACTGTATCAACTTATAAGAACATACATGATTGTACTGTTAAACAGGATTATATGATGACTTTAAGGGAAAGAAAAAGGGAGGCCATTGAAGGCATAACAATTTATAGCTGATGATACAGAAGTGATAGGAGGAAGTAACTCATAGTGGATGTTATTTCGGGGGGTGCACATCATTCTTTGTTCCTTAAAGCTTTACACGCATTTCTCATATAATAGGTATGATCGGGCTTTCCAGTCTGAAATTTCAGCCAACAGCAAAACCTTCTGCCAAAACTGGTAGATCATCAGGGAACTGTGAGTTTGAATCTAATCTGAGAGAGCATTATGGGTCATGCTGTCTGTTGAGAGGGACGGCATACTATCTCTCCACTGGCATTCACAGGGACGCTAGTCAGTCATTTGTGTGTGTGTGTGTGTGTGTGAGTTCATGTATGCAGACGACAGTTGAAATCACTTTCTTTCGATCCCTGTATGAGCAGCAGTTTGAGAGGTTATGGAGGTGTATTCACACGTCTCTGAGGAAGCACGTGATGGTCGTGTGATGGGGAGCGCTGGCCTTAGCTGACCTTTAACATTCTGGTTAAAATGACGCTGCTCTTATCACTTATCATTTAATAACACTTTTAACTTGCTCACCAGATCTTAGGATCATAGGATTATATTGAGCTAAAAGAATTACAAGGCCCGGTAGTGAATAGTAATTAGACTTTTAACGTTAAACAGGATAATGTTGGGTAATAAGGCATCCAGTCTGGCTACTTGGGCTGAACAGGAAAATGGGACTGAAAACTTACTGAAATTTGTACAATACTTGTGTGGTTATTAGGCTTATGCAATGTAGTGATGCTTCCGTCACCATACTGAACTGTTACAAGAGTAAAAACTCCCTTCAATTTTCTATATATTTCCCTTCTACACTAATCCACTTATACAAGGTGAGTTTCCCCCCCCCCCCTCTCCTCAGTATGCCAGAGCCATGATCGGGGGAAACGCTGGCCTCCCAGGAACTCCTTTAATGGCCCAAACAGGGAATGTGGCAGTAACTCCCAGGCGAGTTCCCACAATGTGCAAGTGGTGTTCGTGAATGATTGTGTGTACAATTTCCAAAGAGAGTTCACAATCAGGCGTTCCACTTCCACTAATTGAATGTTCACTGCATTACTTCAGTGGGCTCTGACACACCTCACCCGAGATCATCATTCACAGACTTTAACTATATTTATATTTATTATGGATGCCATTAAAAAAATGCAAAAAAAATTTGGTTTATATTTTTTTTATATAAATTTATTTTCATATATTGTAATTTTTATATATATATGATTTTTCCTTTTTTATATATATTTATATTACTTGGCTAATTTATTATTATTTTTATTTTTTTTTACTTTCCTTCACCATAAAACCGGGTAAAGCCAAGGGTTCTGTACGATTTATCACAATTCTTAAAACTGAGAATTTGCGAGGAGGGAATACTCTTATATTCCTGATCTTACATTCTCCCATCAATAACAGGAAAATGTAGTCAAGTGTGTTTCATTCACACACGAGTAAGTGCATTATTATGTTCAAAACGCCTAAAGTATTCAAGTTATTATTGCTTTTCTTTGTCAGAGGTTTTGAATTTGGAACTGGTTGGCATTGTTTTGTAGTGTAATACAGTAGTCTTTACTGGTGTGTGAGAGCTATAAATGGGCCACAATGGCTAAAACTAGTGTGTAAGCCACAGCCTGCTGCAGAAAAGGAAAAACTCGATCATGTGACTTGAGGCCAAACAGAAACTCCAGTGCTTCGACCAATCAGAGTCAGGTATCGTGTAAAGCCGGTAAACACACCACAGTGAGCAGGAAAAACACACGCATGCATACGCACACACACACACACACACACACACACACACACACGCACATGGATGCGCAGGTGCACTCTGTAACAATATTTGTGTCACAGCTTTTATTGAAAATTGAAAATGTTTTGTTGTGTATATAAATGCATTTTCAAGTATTTTTTCAGTCATGAATTATAGTCTGATTGGTTATGATCTGGAATCAGCCTCAAAAGTCAAGCTTTTTTGTTTGTTATTACAATAAATACTACCTTCGAGCAGAAGTTGCTGCCTGATCTGCATCCGCTGTTGCTGATTTGCATCGAGCTCATGCTCCATTTTCACATGGGTAAAGCACATGTAAAAGAGTGGCACATGACAAAGCTAAGCTGCTCACCTCTTCTGCAGTACTGGTTAGCCTTTTCTGCTGTAAATGATCAATGTTGATTCAACGCTTTTCTTAAAATGCGTCATAATAATTTAAATTAGGCTGTTTTTCTTTCCCCTCTGGTACCAAGCAAGCGGGATGCTCTTTAACCGTTTAAAGGACAAAGAAGGGGGGAAAAATACAAAATCGAAGTGGGAGGAACTAGGTTAGGCTTTGTTTTTGTTCATTTCCAAATAAAGTAAATTTCAAAATAATTTCACCAAAATGCAATTTCAAAATGTTAATGTTAGCAGTATTCTGAGTGAGGATAACAAATCCCGCCTTCTGTGTTTTGATTGGTTAGAAGAATTTGATCATGTCTGTGATTGGTTAGAGACCTACAGCAAGATAGCAGGACTTTGTGTTTTTTGGCACAGTTTAGTACAGTATTTAATAATTACTAAGGGAATTGGTGGCTCAGCGGTAGGTCTCTCCGCCATGTGGAAGGCCCGGGTTCGATTCCCACTCAATGCCCAAACCCCAGCCACGGAATGCAGTGCTGGTCCCAGGCCCAGATAAAATGAGAGGGTTGTGTCAGGAAAGGCATCTGGTGTAAAACCTGTGCCAAGTTGTTGTGTGTTGTTGGATGGTCCGCTGTGGCGACCATAACAGCGACGTCACATAATTGCTAGATCTCAGTCCAAACTACATTTATGTATAATTAAGTAATTTGCCAGGAAAAGGAATATTTAAAGTTAAAGTTCAAAATAAGCTGATCAGCTTTAATTTAATCAATTATATTATTCGGCACATAACCATTCATAACATCGCTTTTATTCAACATTTTGATTTCACTTATGGTGCAGGTTAAACTTCAGGCAGATATGCAAGTACTGTACTGCAAAAGTCCCATTAAATTCTGTCCAGCCGTCGATTTAAGACACGCCCACAATTTGACACACGTGCGGTACGCTGTTAAAACATGCGGTTTGTAATCTGGCATATTACCGGCATAACTACTCATAACTTCACTTCAACATTTTAATTTAAAGTTTCATTAAATTTTGTCCAGTTTTGATGATGCTGTGACAAAATCTGACTGGACAGATATACAGACATACAGATAGGTATGATTGAAGGAATGAAAGAATTCTGACTAATATACAGACAAACCCTTTCTTTTATTAATATAGATTATGTTTCTTGAAAGAATAAAAAAAGAACGTTTGCTAAACGATTACTCAGTGTAGGTCAGCAAGCTTGTGTGAGATTAAGAAATCCCGCCTTCCTTGTTGTGATTGGTTACAAGACATGAGTCTTTTCTGTTATTGGTTAGAAACCTAGAGGATGAAGGACTAAGTTTAATCATGTTTTTTAAGTGCAGTTTAAAGGTCCTGGGAGTGTATGAGTTGCTCAGGGTTTTGGTGAGATCTTGCAGTAAATGGACTTGTATATTTTTCCCTTTATTTCCCTAAAGGCATAGAAAGAGAGAAAAAATACAAAAAGGATGTGGGATTTTCATTTATTTATTTATTCATTTCCCCCCCAAGAAAGTATACTCATAAGAAGAGTCACCACTAGACTAGTTCTAAAATCACTTATTTACATTGTTTGTTTTTTGAATGACATATTGTTTTTGTTTATTTCTTCTCAAATTAAATTAAAAAGGAATGTAATGTCATCGCCTGTACCGCTTTATCCTGTATACAGGGTCATGGGGGCCTGGAGCCTATCTCAGGAGACTTACACCCTGGATGGGGTGGAGTAAGAGGAGTAACAGGAGAAAAATTACTCCATCCTTTACTCCCTCATCGTCTATCCACTTTAATTTGTATAGAGGCAATTTGGAATCGCCAATTAGTCTAATCTGCATTTGGACCTTGAGAGGAAACCGGAGTACCCGGAGGAAACCCACCGAGCACAGGGATAACATGCAAACTCCATGCACACAGACCAAAGGATTTTCCTTCTGTCAAGAAGTCAGACAGAAGGAAAATCTACGCTTTTGAACATTGGAGGCAAATGCTGCGCGTAGCATGGACATCAGTGGTCAATGGCGAGTCAAACTATCACCAGAGAGTAAAATCACCAAGCAGTGGCTTTCATACTTTGGTCACATCGTGCAAGGTAATTCCCTGGAAACAACATTAACTCTCAGCAGAGTCAGTGGGATGAGAGAAAGTGAACGTCAAACAGCTGTATTCTCATAGTCATGGCCGATACAAAAATTCCCATGGAGGAATTGAAAGAAGAGGTCAAAGATAGAGAGCATACAGGGCGATGATCCATAAAGTGACCGGCGGTTTCGACAGAACGGTTAACAGCACAGTTGTACAATGAATATCTACTAATTATTAAGAGCAAATGTCGGTGCAGGCGTAAAACTTTTGTGTCATTTTTAGGTCATTTTAGATAGGATCTATGTTAATGATGAGGATTGTTTTCTTCTGTAACCGCTTGTCTAGAAATTTAAAAGGTCATTTAAGTTTTTTGCAAGATCTTGCAATATAGTGACAAATTCAAATTCAGAGAATAATGACAAAAAATTCACACATCTTTATTTGTAGTTTAAACATTCCTCTCTGATTTGTCTTTAAATTTAATTAAATTAAAAAAAAAAAACTTTATATACAGTGCTTCAGAATTTGTTTTAAAACATAAGACAAAATACACAGTAATAAATTTTCCGCTTAACCCGATGGAAGAAAAGATTTGACGTTGTCAACAATTTTTATAACTAACAATTTTTCTCCCATTTCCCTTCTGACTATTACTATATGAATTGAAGATCTTTTAACATAAAAGAGCAGAAATCAGGGAATGGATATAAAATAAAAAAAAAACAAGACAAGCAGTTAAAATACAATTAAACACAATTAAAGCCACAACAAGAAAGTTTCATATGCACCGAAAATTGCCAGAAACTGGGCCCATTAGTGCACTGCTCCCCCACACAGAGAAATAAGAGCCCAAAGGGAAATAAGAGCTCGGTTTTTAAATTGCACACTTCAGCTAAATCTTGAGTTACAAAATCAGTTGCTAAATATCATATTCATATATGCTGCTTGGAAATTTTGCAGGACAGAAGCTCTCCCTAAGAGCGTTTCCCCCACATAGTATTTGAGCATCTATGTTCTGGTCAGCTGAGACCGGGGTGAGACTATTTCGGCCATTCACACCATCAGTAAATTTGGCAGCAAAAAGGGAATAAAAACAACACATAAAGTAACACAATACCCATTATAAGATCTGGAGATGGATCCTTTGGGGAATTTTGGGGTCAGTAGTTCTTGATTTTGGTACTGGTTTAATGAAATTTGGAGTCCTGACAATTTACTAGTATAAAGTGGAAGAAAAATACTTAGTGTTTGCTGAATAAAATTCATATTTCAATACGTTTTAGCTCAACAAATTATTAGTTTGAATTTTATTATTGATAAGATACACTGATCATTAAAACCACCTGCATAATATTGTGAGGTATATAGGTCACCCTACATATTGAGATGTGAATTTTAAGGTCAGGTCAACACCTTGAACTCTGTCATGCTTCTCAAACCATTGCAGAACCATTATCCTGCTGAACAAGGCCACTGCCTTTAGGTAATACTGTTGCCATGAAGGGATGTGCTTAGTCTGCAACAATTTTAAGGTAGGTTGTATGTATCAAAGTCAAAGTAACATTCACATGAATGCCAGGACCCCAGCAAAACATTCCCCAGAGCATCACAGTGCCTTTGCCAACTTGCCTTCTTAACATGTAGTTCATCCTGGTTCCATTTTTTTTTCTCCAGGAAAGCAACACACAATCATCCAGGTGTTCACATTTATTTAAAATAAAACGTGATCCCTCAGACCAGACGACCTTCTTGCATTAATCCATGCTCTAGTACTGATGCTCATGTGTTGATTGTAGGCACTTTTGCCGTGTCAGCATGGGCACCCTGACCATTATGCAGCAACACAGATGCATGGTCTGTTCTGACGCCTGGCTATCATAGCTAGCTGCACCTTTTCTTTAGATCAAACTGGCTAGACCTTACTCCTACGTGCATCAGTGAGCCTTAGGCCCGATTACCCTCTCACTAGTTCACCAGCTGTCCCTTCTTCGACTACTTTTGGAGATTAATACTGGGAACAGACCACAAGACCTGATACTTTGGAGATATTCTGGCTCAGTCATCGAGCGGTCACAAGATACTTGCTCCAAACTCGTTAACTTTGAGGATTTACTGGTCACTTGTTGCCTAACGTATCCCCACCCACCCCTGGACTGGGGACGCTGTAGTGAGATAATCACATTTATTCACCTCACCTGGCAGTTGTTTTAACGTTATGGCTGGCCATGGTATCGTTTCTCTGGGGAGAGAGGAGAAGAACAACGATCTTATAGCATCATATTCAAAGACTTGAGGCTGTAATTGTTGCCAAAGCTGCTTCAACAAGGGTTAGGTTAGGGTTTCTCATGGTCTGAGAGTTCTTTGAGTGCCTTTTGGCAAACTCCAGACGGGTGTCGTGCCTTTTACTGAGGAGTGGCTTCTGTCTGGCCACTCTACCATACAGGCCTGATTGGTAGAGTGCGGCAGAGAATGTTGTTCTTCCGGAAGCTTCTCCTCTCTCCACGGAGAAACGCTGGAGTTCTTTCAGAGTGACCATCGTGTTCTTGGTTGACCAAGGTCCTTCTTCCCCGAACGCTCACTTTTGCCTGGCGACCTGCTCTGGTAATTCCAAATTTCTTCCATTTATAGATGATGGAGGGCACTTTGTTTGAGAGATTCAGTGTTTCAGAATTTACTTCTATACCCTTCCCCAGACCTGTGCCTCATTACAATCCTGTCTCGGGGGGTCTACAGACAATTCCTTCGACTTCATGGTTTGGTTTATCCTCTGACATGCACTATTAACTGTGGGTTCTTATATAGACAGATGTGTGCCTTTCCAAATCATGTCCAATCAACTGAATTTACGACAGGTGGACTCTAATCAAGATATAAAAACACCTCAAGGATGATCAGTTAAAGCAGGATGTACCTGAGTGTCATGAATACATGTGAATACTTATGTAGATGTGATTTATTATTTTTTATTATTATTATAATTAATTTGCAATGATTTCAAACAAACTTCTTTCACGTTGTCATTATTATCCTTTTTTGGGGCTTATTCTGCAGTTTCTTTTTGTTGTTGATAGTTTTGTGGTTTTCTCCTTTCGGTGTCCTCTTTCAGAGGAGGTGTTCAGGTTCAGTTGGGTTAAGGTGTGGTGGTTGATTTTGTCTGTTTAATAACTGTGTTTAGGGACATTGTCTTGCTGCATGAAGAAGTTCCTCCCAGTTAGAGTGGATCCATTTCTCTGTGACTTGCCCAACAATACATTTCTATAGACCTCTGAGTTCATTCTGCAGCGACCATCATGAATTACATCATCAATAAAGATTATCGAGCCCATCCCAGAAGCAGCCATGTGCGCCCAAGCCATTAATGTGCTTGACTGATGAGCTGGTATGTTTTAGACGATGGCTCTGATGGATTTCCTGTCTATCCTGAGCTATAGACCACCTTTGCTTCTCGCGCAAACAGCTTCCTGGTATTCATGTTGGCTTATAATTTTTTTAAAGAATAAATGCAGTCTTTCCAGGGCTCCAACCAAAAGCAGACGAACATTATATATAATAGGGCATACCTGGGCAACAAGAAACACCTGTTAGTCAAATAATAACCTAAAAAATGAGTTGTTTCAGACAAGATGTTCTATTTTCCAAGTTTAATACAGCTAGAAGAAAATATCAGGAAATGAAATCTTTCATATTCATATTTTGATCTCAAACCCAAATGTCTTCTTTTTTTTTATAGTAAAAACAGAAGAATTGGCCTTGCTATTCTAATACTTTTGGAGATGACTTGGAGATGACTGATTGAATGCTAACTTTTATCTTACAGACTATCTGGCTAAACATGGACGGCTGAGTGAGCCAGAAGCCCGTCGCAAGTTCTGGCAGATTCTGTCTGCAGTGGAATATTGCCACAACCGCAACGTCGTACACCGTGACCTGAAAGCTGAGAACCTGCTGCTGGATGGACACATGAACATCAAGATTGCAGGTAAAACACGACCATCTTTGTTTCACTTGACATGCACAGATTTATTTTATTATTTATACTAGTTCCAATCCTTTAAATAAACCAGGTGTAGTCCTTAATTTTTTTTTTTATTGAACTAATTGGTTGATTATTTTCCAATAAGGTTACATCACAGAGAGTTTTAATTCTCTTTTTGTATAGCACTTTGCCATAACAGCAGCCTGCCTTGCTTTTAACTGTTTCAAAGCTTTTCACACTAATACTTTGACTTTGACTGTGGTGCGCAATGTAATGGCCAAGTCATGTATGAAAATGATTTCTCATGCTCCCAAAACCTTTCTTTCAAAATGAGTCTTGGAATATGCCTGTGCCATCAGGAAAGAAAATTGATATGATAACCTGGTCGTGCATTCAGGGCTTCATACACTTCCATGCTTACACTCATGCATACATTTACATTTAGGCATTTGGCAGACACTCTCATCTCATCCAGATTTTACATTATCCCATTGTACATCTTGCTCAAGGGCCACAGTGGCAACTTGGTGGTTGTGGGGTTTGAACCTGGGACCTTCTTTGCTTGTTTCCATTGCTCCAGAGTCTAAATGACCCTTTTGAAATGGTATCCTATTTTTGGCGAGGCAGTGTTAGTGTTATGCGGTGCATCCACAATTAAAGACCCTATGAATTACCTATGAATTACTATAGAAACAGTAACATATTAGAACCAGCTCATTAATAGGGATTTGCATTATCAGACCAATCACCAAGACCGTCTTCCTAAACCAGGGTCAAGAAAAGGACTGTAATAAAGTCAATCCTAACAAATGAATGTTTATGGCTTAATCATAAAACTGTTAAGAAAGTTGATCTGAAAAGTTTTGTGTAACTTCTTGATGGTTTAAGAGTAATTTTCTGATATTAGTTCCACATCCTTGCTTCATGTCATCCTGCTTCCCCTATGATGTATACGAGTGGGCGCTTTAAACCAAACCCTTCCCTGATTATAATTGTGCCACTGACTTCATCCTCGGCTGTGTATCCAGTGACTTCAGCAGATCTCCAGTCCTTCCTGGCCCGGTGCCTCGGGTTCCTCCAGGAACACTGCTTACACTAAACACATGCTGCTGTTATTAATACGGATGATGCAAAATGATATGTGTGGAAAGAGGAAATGACATGAGGGGGGGCACTTAAACATACACAGGCCAGACGCGTCTGGTTCCTGGAAGTGACTTTAACAAGAGGTAGACGCAAGTAAAATGATACTAGTGAGATAGATCCCTGCAAGATGAGGAAAAGGGGGCTTGATTTGATCTGACTCCGGTTCAGCCTGATGAGTAGGTGTGCTTTGATTAGGAAGTGGAGCTCCAAGAAATGGATCTGATAGTCTGGAGGTAATGAAGTCAACAGGCTGTAACGGGCACATCCTGTGCTGACCAGACAGATACACACAGCCGTATACAAACAGTATTTACTCTGGGCTACAAGGTATTAAAGGCGGCCAGGAATCCGGCTTGGGATCTGTTCTTAGGATGACGGCTACATGAACTATCCAGCTTTTAGTGATGGATAGATAGATGGAGAGAGAGATTCATACACGATAGCACAAAACTACACCTTTACATGCTCACAAACAGAACTTGTTTTGACCTTCTCGAGCACATTACAGTAATTCAATTTAATAACTAGGAGATAATAAGCAGTTCATGATTTTTCCTACAGACATATGCAGGCCATTATTTATTCTTACACAACTGACTTGCAAGTCTAGTCCATTTCTAAAGGATATCATATTTTGCTTCCCAGCCTTTTTTGTATTTTTATTATTATCTTTTATAATGTAGTCTTAAGGAATAGCTCTCCAGGCTTTCTGAAAGACTGTTTGGCTCTTATTTTTGGCAAGCTCTCACTTTCAGTCCAGCTCTGTACCTGAGCAGTTTCAAAGGAATTGTTTGTTAAACCACACAGTGACCTATGACTGATGAAAAAATATAAAAATGATGATCAGGCCGGTCATTAGTATACTGGTGATGCTGAATGCTGATTGGTTGGAACAGACGAAAGAGGAAATGAGGTTGCTGCTGTGGTTGTTACATAACCAACCAATTTTTTTTATTTCATCTTTATAGCAAAACATCTGTTTTCAGTTGTTTAATTGAATATATAATTTAATTAAACTCTTTTGAATATCATTGAATTTAATTCACTATAAACAGATGAGAAGTGGCGCAAGACATTGACACAGTACTTTTTATATAAAAAATAGTCAATAAGATTATTTCACAATTTCACAATTTGAAGGTTGTGGGCTGTTAAACAATGCAAGAATAATAATATAAAATGTATACAATAATAATTTATTATTATTATTATTAATATGGGTGTATGAGAAGAGCGTCTGAGGCTAAGACTAGTACAGAACAGTTATGATTTTGCCAGATGTTCTCAAAGGTCCTTTCTTTGTTTGGCCCTCTGTTTGATGCTTCAGCAACCCTTCAGAAGCCACCTAGATGTGCATGCTCTCAGAGAAAGGTCAGAGCATTATGGTAGCCTTTTATCTGCAGTGTAAAAGAGCAAAAAACATCTATATGTGGAGCTCAGGAAGAGTTCAGACTTTGCACTGGACACTCGGAGCGGTCACTCGCATCCCATCAAATTGTGAAGAGTTGGCCTCATCTGTTCTCCCATGATCAATTACAGATTTGGTCATCTTCTTAAGCAAACATGTAGGACCGGAGGACACGTCATGGACATTGGACGGTTGTGAAACAGCAGAAAATCATGTCATGACTGAATCCTCAGAGGCTTGCGCAAGGCTGTTGTGCTCATGCTCTCAGAGCTGTTGTGAACCCAGTGCACATTTGGGTCCACAGGAGGGTTCCGTTATGAAAGAGCTTGCTGACCTCTGTACAAGCTTTTGTTAACGCACCAACCAAGCTAGCCGTTATGTGCTCCTGCTTTAATAAGAGCTGCAGTCAAAGGGCTGGTTGAGAATGAGTGATTGCAGTACGGAGCGCCGAGGGACTCACCTCTGCAATGTCATCCGGGGCAGCATTGACGTCAATCTCTACCGCTCGGCATTCATCTCGTAAAGTGGGTCAGCTCTTCTCAGGAGTCTTCACCATCCCCGCATCACACACACACCTCAGATGTTTTTTTTGTTTTTTGTTTTTTTTCTCCACCTCCCTTTCGTATCTCTCGCCTCCCCTTCGTATTAATCCCTCCATCATTTTCGTCTCCTGGCCCCAGTCTCTTTTTCCATTACTCACAGGAATTGAGATAAAATTGCAGCACTGACATGCCATTCATCTTTTGACCTGCTCTGATTGAATCTACCTTTATAAATCAGGCGTCCTGCATGGAGCAGAGTGAAGCCAAAGAGCTGGTTCTGTTTGCAGTTTAACAGATATGTCACAAATTCCATCATAGAGATCTTGATAGGGTAACTAAACAGACAGCACGCCCAGGTTCAATATTTATCGCAGAACGAATTAAGTCTGTATAAATCTTGTTTGACACAGAAACTCTGCTGCATGAGAAACAAGAGAGCATGGATTAGTAAATCATTACAGAGCACTGAATATGTCTGTGGAACGATGGGCGAGATTTAATAGAAATGGTTTCGACGTTTCAAACTACTTTCCATGCTGCGTTATCTGCGATCACCGTGAAAAAGAATCGAGATGAAAATAACAGAAAAGCTATTTACTCATGACCTAAGGGCAGTTGTCAGGGGAAGCAGTAAACACCAGTAAATTTGTGATGCTTTCATGAATTCTTACAGCGAAGACATTTGTAAATTAAGCCCATCCTCTGAAATACCAGGTTAGTCTTTGTCACAAAAATACATTTCCAAATCACACGTGTAAATATGGAAGTACTTCAGTTTCTGTTTGAACACCACAAAACCTTTAGGAAATGTACAGCATTGCTTCATTATTGGAGAATTGGAATCTCCTGGCCAAAAAAAAAAAAAATTTCAGAAAAATCTTTATAATTCTTAATGATTTAAGGACTTTAGGAACATGGATAATAACATTGCTGCTGTCACATCATTTCGTTCCAGACTTCATGTTACACTCAGCTTACCGCTGCTCTCGTACCCTCACACGATATCTTTACCCTTTTATAGGTTTGTATATGGAAGTATAGCAGTGTCAAAATTTCCCAAAACTAAATAGCATAACAATCCCATCTTGTTACTGAATGTGACTGTACGTTACCGAGCGCAGGGGAAGGAAACCCATCGCTCTCACGTTTACATGAAAGAGCGCTGGCTTTGCTTTGATTATAGCGATTAAGGTAGAGGGGGAATTTTTAGTGCGTAACATCGTTTATTGTGCAACTGGCAACCCAGCCTCTTGGTTTGGAGTGCTCCTCCGGTAAGTAGTTCCTGAGAAGTAGACTGTACAGGGGGCAGGAAGGATACACTTTAAAGTACCCTGAGGATCAGATCGCACAATCGGCAATCCATTGCTATTTCTGTGATATCCTGGATGTGAAGACCTGAAATTTATTTACCTAAATTTTAATACCTGAATCTTCGTTGAAAAAATTTTTTTTTAACACTTAACATTTTTAAAAAGCAATTTAGTGAACTTGAATATTTTTTGCAAATACAAATATTTTAGAATTTTAAATGCTCGGATTACATTTTTTCATTTGAAATATACAACCACAATAAAGTGCAGTGCAAAAAATTTCAAGCATTGTAAATGCTGCAAGGATTTTTTTTTTTCCATTCAAATTACAATGCAGAAAAATTCAATAATTTTTTTGTTTTCAAGTCTTTTTTCAGTTCATGTAATTTAACATTCTATTTTGCTTCTCGGAATTTTGGCACTGTTATACTTCCATATTTATATATTTTCAAAATATTTCTCAGTACATCCTGTGTAATTCATATCTTTCCATTTTAATTATATTTTTTGGTAAATTTTATAAGTCTGTAAATTTGAATCCTAAATTTTTCAATTTTACATTTTTATTTGTTTTTGTTTTGTTTTCCTTTTGTTGTAGTGAGATCTTTCTATCCTCCTATTCTATCCTATCTTTTCTTAGGTCACTGCATATAATACTGGTTGTGTATATGACACATAAAAAATGTATTGACTTTTTTTTTTTCTCTTAATTAATAGACATGTATTAAGCAAAGCAAACAACTAAGGAGATTTGAAATTGGGTTAAGAACTTCCCATTACATTATGAAACTGTGGAAGAAATGGAGCTTCCAACATTGTGAAGGGACATCAGTTAAACATGTGGTGAAATCGCATCGGAAAAAAGTCGACAGTAGGAATCACAGCTATATTTAATAGTGAAAGTAAGAGCATTCACCGAAAGAAACATCTCACAGGATTGGGACTAAACAGCTGTGTAGACATAGGAAAATCACTTCTTCTTCTTCTTTGTCTTTCGGCTGTTTCCTTTCAGCGGTCGCCACAGCGAATCATCTGCCTCCATCTACACCTATCCTCTTATTAGTAAAGCTTTTAGTTGCTAGAGAGTGTAAATATGGGACTTTTGAGCAACGTAAAAAATGAGTCATGTGGTCTGATGAGTTCAGATTGATCCTATTCCAGAGTGAAGGGTGTTTCACCCATCATGCATCATGGTATGATTTGGAGTTGCTTCAGTTGGTCAGGTCTAAACTGGTGGTTATTATGTGGCAATTAAATGACGTCAAGTTAACAACCAGGTCATTCAGTACATTCAGGTCATCAGATCTTTGGAGTTTTTCTTCCCTGATGGCACAGGCATATTCGAGAACTCAAACTGTGAAAGAGTGGTTCTGGGAGCATGAGCAATCATTTTCACATACTTGACTTGCATGTCGTAATGGAAGCTAAAGGTGGTCTAATGAAATATTAGAGAGTGCAACTTTTTTGTCAACTTTTGCAACTTTTTCCAAACACTGTATCTCTTCAATTCAATTCACTTTTATTAATATATAGCGCATATAACAATGGTCAATGTCGCCAAGCAGCTTTATAGAATCAGAAGGAAATTATGAAAACGTGTGTGAAAAGTGTGAGAAAAAAAGTATGGATCAGAATGATCAGATTGTCCAGTATCTGTCTCATCCTCAGACTGTTATTGTTACTAAAAGGAGTTTTGAGTAAAAGGGGCTTCCAGGTTTTATTTTTGGTAATGGGAAATTTGTCAGAATTCTCTCTGTGGTTATTATACAAGCTACACCGATGCACATGAGGAAGATTGGGTTGATAACATGTCGATGTTTTAACTTGTCATGAATTCCCCTTCTCAAATCAATATGACTCGTCATTCCACTTCTCAAAACAAAACGACATGAAATCAGTGTTCACCGCGCCGGGACAAACTCCACCTGCATTTGTGATGAACCAGCCCGGTGCCTTCTTCCTGTATAATCTGCTTTTCTGGTTGTGACTTTTTCCTTGTTTGTGTTTTGAATTATTTCGGTTGAATTCAGTCAGACTGTGACTGGATCTTCACTACGGACTGTAAGGCTGATGATTTTTGGAATGCTTCCCATAAACAGCACACACTATGGTATTGTGTACTGCCTTCACTAACCACACAGTGTAAAACCCTTTATGCTTGTGTAAAACAAGGTTTTATTTATTTATTTATTTTTATTTCTAAGATAAACATACTTCATATAAAGAAAAAAATGATAATCATTTCAAGCATATGTTTCTCCTATTGAGATTAAGGTTTGAAAGTGTTGTACAATGAAGAGTTCATGATCGGTGGAATCGGACTTGGGGCCGTTTCAGATTTGATTCACCAACCCGGTGTGTGTGTTTAATTAACCTTAAAAATTATAATTGTACATTTGAACCCTGATCTGTTTTTTTTGTTTTGTTTTGTTATTGTGCCACAGTTTCGGGTTGTTCCAGTGTCCTGCGGTGACACTATGGGAATTTTACTTTGTGGACAGGCAGGGAATTTGATTAGCCTTTGCTCTGTTTGCATGCCATATTTGGCGACCTTGCCCCATTGTTCTTCCATGAACAGACGCTCTATCTAATCTGTAAGCACTTTGCCCAGCGTGTCTGACTGTATAAAAAAAAAAAAGAAGAAAAAAAAAGGCTACTTTACTGTACTGGCTTTCCAGTCTCCGTGCACATGGAACATTCAGGCTTGTTTTGCAGGCTAACTCTTATCAAGATGTGAGATGCTGATATACCAGCTGAGTGTGCTGTAGCACATGCACGCCAGCTATCACGGGATAAAGCAGCCGGATTGTGTGGCTTTATGTAATCAGGGCGGCTTCTGTTTCGTGGAATTATAGCATGTTGTCAGTCAATGCTGTATGAAAGGTTAGAGCTTGTGAAATAAAACTGGGTTTGTTTGTTTTTTGTTTTGTTTTCCCCCCAGAAGTTAACCGCTTAAAGTTAACTGCTTAATGCACTTAATTTGCATTCTTACTACATGATGTTAATGATAACGTTGATGAAGGTTTACACTCAATCATATGATGGTCCCATGCTCAGATTGTGGAAGCAAGAGAGCTGTAATGACATCAGAGATTATTCATTATGCTCTGAAACCTCAGTATAAAAGCAGGATCTTCTCTAGGTTCATTTTTACAGACGAAAAAACAAAAAGACACCGTCTCGCACGGGGGAGCAATTGTTAACGAGCATGCGTCTCGCAGTAATCATCTCTCCCACCTTCTCATGACCTGATTCACACACGCAAACAGCGCTACAATTCTTTCTGCTGTCAGTCAGTGTGTGTGTGTGTGTGTGTGTTTCCTGTGAGTCAGGCTTCTAATCCCCATCTGATTTGTGTGCCACTGCTGGAGAGAATGATGTCAAACTTCTCACTCATCTCCTTTCCACCAGGCCACCCCCTCATCCAAAACAGAGCAATCTGTCATGCATATCATCCATCCCTGCACTCACATCTCTCTCTCTCTCTCTCTCTCTCTCTCTCTCATTACTGCAGATTTCGGCTTCGCAAACTTCTTTCAAGCTGGAAAGCCCTTGGCCACATGGTGCGGCAGTCCACCATACGCCGCCCCTGAAGTGTTTGAAGGACAACAATATGAAGGACCACAGCTGGACATCTGGGTAAGACTTTTGTGATTTGGAACCCCCCCCCCCTTTAACGATTCAGCAGGAAATGCTTCAGTGATGAGATCATGCTAGGAGATTTTATGTCAGTTAATTCCTATACAGATTGAAAAAAGTGAAAAAGATCAAAAAAGGTTTGAAAAAGATCAAGCATGTAGAACACCACTTTGCAAACTGAGTTTGAAGACGCAGGCAAATAAGAATGAGCTACAGTGAACGTGTTGTCCTTCTGTAGTGGAACACATATTTAAACACAAGGACACCAGTAATTGCCTGCTTTGGTATCAGGATTATGAAAAATGCAAGATGGAATTACACCACAAAAATAAACCCCTGCACTCTTTTTATATATATATATATATATATATATATATAAAATGTTTCACTTTCAAAACAAAGGCTGTGACAATAGTTATTATTGTATTTGTGCAATCAGTGGTGTATATAATTTATATTGTAGCTCCGCCCACATTCACTCCTGTTCAGTATATTATACGATTTTATAAATATCGTGATTCGATATTACAAAATCTGATTAAAATTTGTTACAATTTTAAACCTTTAAAAAGTTTAATCATTAAATAAATGCAGCTCATTCCTTATAACATTTGTTTTCTCACTTTAAATCCAAATGCGACATTTAAACTTTGCAAATTCACAAGTTTAACATTTAACTTAAAATTAAATTAAGCAAACATTTTTAATGATCAGCACATATTCCTGTTAAACGCCATAATCATTATTTTCTAAAGAAACTGAACAAATAATTCACTCCTACCACACAGAATGAAAATGTGTAAATAGTTCAGAGTGTCCCACCTGTAGGATTATAAAGAAATGCTAATGTTTAACTGCCTCGGATGCCTTCAAGTCAAGATGCTTCCAAAACTCAACTTGATAGTGAACTCGCAGGCAGCTGTGAGCAACACGAGTGTGTACACACAGGGCTTCTAACGCGCACGATTTTTGAGTAATTTTGCGCTCATTGTATTTTGAGACTGGTGTAATTGTTTGTAAAGAGTGGGTTTTGAGACTAATTTGCTCAGAGAGTTAGGAGTAAAAGGCAGATCAGAGGTTTTAACATGCGCTATTTTGAAAATGAAATGCCATAAAAATGCGTTTCTGAGGCTGCACTCGTACAGAATCGTTTATATCTGAGGCTGATGGGATGATCACCGGTCACGGCCAATCAAACTGAAAACCTGGTCACTGGCGGATCAACCGTTTCATCTCTACTATAAATGAAAAAATAGTTTTAAAAAATCGATTTTGGAGTCACTCTAAAGTGAATAGTTTAGAGTGCGCCTCCTGTAGGATTAAAGAGGAACGACAACAATTTTACGATCTCAAATGCAACCATACAGTATATACATTAAAAATTTATAAATATATGCATGAGTGTGGCGATACATGAACTGCCAACCAAAAATAGTGATATGTAACTGAATCGTCCACCATCCACCAAGTACAGTATAAGGGGGGGGGGGGGGGGGG
>JAQMYJ010000003.1:19847244-19869262 GCA_030014305.1 Clarias laeviceps | reverse complement strand
AGGGGGCGGGGCAAAGTGAAAGACCTTTTTTTTTTTTTTTTTTTTTTTTTCCGACAAGTATGTCACCACTGCCTAAATCATATTTGAAGTGATCCTGGAAAGAACCCTTTTCATTTAGTGGACACCTGAGCACTTGATTAGTTATCAGGCTGTTTGTGCGACATCTTGAACTCGTCTGATGTCAATGTGTAAACCAGACAGCCTCTATAGTGCATGCGGGACAGAGACGAGGGTCATGTGAGAGCCTCTGTACCTTGGCACTTAATGTGTGGTGTGTATCTGCCGAGTTATCTGGTTATGTGCTGTTAATGATTTTACTGCGTGTGTGCGTGCGTCTGTGCATGTGTGTGTGGTTTGTTGCAGAGCCTGGGGGTGGTCCTTTACGTGCTGGTGTGCGGAGCCCTGCCTTTTGACGGTCCCTCCCTACCTGTGTTGAGGCAGCGTGTGCTAGAAGGCCGTTTCCGAATCCCATACTTCATGACCGAAGGTGAGCTTGTGTGTTTGTTTTTTTTTTGTTTGTTTTTTTTGCTGCCTGATTTAAAGACAAAGAAATTGAAAACGAAAGCTTTAAAACTTGCCCATAGAACGTGCGTCTGTGGAATCTCTGACAGGAAATAGGGGCTTGAGGGACATGTTGTGGAAAATTAAATAAAGAAGCCAAGCACACTTGACTTGAATTTGAATGTATCAAGTTACCCAATTCCATGTTTTTGTCATCCCCAGAACCCCCCAAACCCCTCCCGCCCCCCATATTGAATCCCATTCAAGTATTTTACACGTTCTACCTACTACGAAGCCACACACCAGCTGCTTCCTGGATGGGTTCTTGCATATATGGGCGGAGCTTCAGCCCCCACACCTCCTCTCATTCGAGCAATTTGAGCCGTTCTCCAAATGTGAAGGGAAGAACATTGTGTGCTTTTACTTTACATTTCCTCCCTGCATGTCCTCATCGCACAGGACTGCATCCCCACAGAGCAAGCACATTCCATCTCTCTCTCTCTCTCTCTCTCTCTCACATACACACACACGCGCGCGCAAACTCTTCCTCAACTCCAGATTCCACTACACACCCGGAGGTTCTTTTCCCGTTTTTCAGTTTGTATAAGTTCGAAAAGTTCCAGCTGTAAAATTGTACTTTTTAAAATCATTTTTCACTTCAGCGTCTAGCCATCACATCTGTAACATCTGTAACATCTGTAACATAGGACCAGAATTTCGACATTTCCCTTTGTTGAGAACGGAAAACTTGTTTACTTAAAACTCATAGGGAGTTGAGTGCAAAGGTTTGAAGATCTTCAGGCCAAACACATAACTTTGCAAGTTAGGCTTTACAGAGGTTCATTATCATAAGTAACGACAGTATAATAATAGTAGGAAAATAAGAAAATATATTTATTTATAATGTTCATCTCCCTTTCCTAAGGTCATGTGCAGTAAATGAACAGTTTGACACCATAACACAATAAATTACATTACATTTTTATATTTGTTTTTATTTTGGCAAGTTATTATTCGCTGACACACAAGATCATCGATAACCATGTTTAATTTGAAAACTACTATATAATCTAATTTTAGAAGCTTTAAACATCCACGTTTTAAGGAAAGCATACCACGTACAGTAGCTGCCAGATTTTCAAGGAAAAGCTAACAGGTCGTGATAAGCCACTCACATCGCTTCTTTCTGTCGCGTTATCAGTGAAGGGAAACTACCAGCTGGCCAAAATAGCGGCTGAGAGTGAACTAAATGAGTTCAGTGGATTTTTATGAATGTTGAAAATGAAAGTAAAATGGCGTTTACAGTTTGTTACTGCTGTTACCCCGGAATTAATGGACTACAGGTTTGGACTATGCTTTGGTAACATCTGTTGACGGGAAAGAGTTTGTAGGAATATTTAAAAGGTTTTAAACTTAAAATAAGCTGATCAGCTTTAATTTAATCAGTGATGATGTTCAGGTTGTCTGCCCACAACAAAAACGAACCCCTTCTGTTTGAAACTGTAATTTCACAAAAATTTTGATAATTGTGACAACATTATATGATTAAATGTACTTAGTTCACGGCAAGATTTTGGATCTACTGTCAGTTCATCTTATTACCATCATTTGGAAAGAGAGGATATATAAAGGTTTGTTTACGCCTTGTTTACGCCAAGTTGTGCTTCTTTCATCATCAGCCAAATACTGTTTGGTATCCAGAGAGTGAATCACAGATCGAAAAAACTTTTGTCTTAAAATACCTCCAGCACATTAAAATTCACTTATTACCACTTCAGTAAAAATATTTAGTTTTGATTTTCTAATTAATATCTTTCGGTGCAGGTGTTTGTTTGGGCTTGTAGCTTATTTTAAAGCTAGACACACAGACCCGTATACAGAAAAAAAAAAATTAGGTTTTGTGTCCTCCAATGTATGAAATGTAAAGATATCATTGAAAGATCGAGTTCTGACCAATATACAGATGAAAACCTTTCTTTTATTCATATAGATTAAATGTCAACCTACGTATTACTGATACTAAATTGCATACTTAAACAACTGCAGGTTGAGTTATCCATTGTGCCAAACTGTGGGGAATGGAGTTATTCGGTAAATATAATGATGTAACCCTCAAAATTTAGACATAATATTTTGGTATCTTTGCTTTTTATCACCCTTAAGGAACAACAAAATATTATCAGTTTGCAGTACTACTTGCTTCAGGCGAAAAAACAGATTTTTCTCAAAACTGCCTCCTTTTGCTGATCTTAAATTTTATTATAATAATTTTACATTCTATAGTAAATATAATATTGTTTGGTTTACAAATTAAATGAAGTCATAAAATGTATAATGCAGAATATATACTATCACCCTTACACTTTAACCATAACACTCTTCAGTCGCCTTTTAAAAGCTTACTGTTTCAACAACTGCTATTGAACTTCAAGCTAGATTAGACCTTTTTTAATTTTTATATACTGTACGGATATTTATAAGTATAAAGGACATGTATTGTGTCTGTAGAAATAAAAATATGCTACAGATTCGGGGAATTAGCTTGAAAACAGCACTGGTGTATTTCTTTAATCTCTCTCTAAGCTGCTCTCCTAAAGAGCTTTCACAGTCGTTCATAACAAGAAGTGAACCTTCACCGTCCATCAAACAGGGTGGCAGATGTGATATGTGAAATTGAAATTTTATTGTGCGATCAAAGAAAGTGCCAGCACTTCCAATAAGATGGTGTTGACGTTTTTATTCCGGCTTCATATTAGTCTGTCTGACGGAAAGCCTAATTTAAAGCTTTTGCACTTTCCTGTGCTTGATTAAAGCAGAATGCTCTTTTTCGGTCTCTTTTTCAGGACGTCTTCTATTACGAATTAAATCTAAATAGGCAACTCAATTTTAAAATGTACTTTAGTATCCAAACACACTTCATTTTACTGAATCAAAAGAGAAAAGCAGATCAAAATTTTATTTTATTATTATTTTTTTTTTCTTAATTTTTTTTTTCCCCCAAGTAGAAAAAGTTTTCATGACAGGAGTTTACGCTTGGTAAAATGACAAAGGGAGAGGGGAGAGGCGGTGCCGAGAGAAAACCTTTTATTATGGCTATATAATGTAAGTGAGAACAGGAACTAACTTGTCTTCCACTAAAATAAATCCAACTATAAACCATTAACAAACATAATGTTTTGGATATTAATAAATTCAGCGGTGCAAAATTGCTGTGTTATAGGTGAATTTGATCGTGCTGTTATATTATAATTGTGCCTGTTTTATACAAGCAGCGTTCAAGTCAAACCGAGACTTTTGATTGTGCAGAATAACAGAACACGGTTATAAGAGTAATAACTCCCTTTATTTCTCTATATAATCCCCGGCTACACTAATGCATTTATGCAAGCGTTTCATGAGTGCTTGGATACTATCAAGGTTGAATGTGTTCTCCGTACTCCAGAGCCATGATCAGACTGCCTTCTTCATGTTTGGAACACTGGCCTCCCAGGAACTCCTTTAATGATCCAAACATGTGGAAATGTCTTGAAGTGAGGTCAGGAATGTCATGAGGATGTGGCAATAATTCCACTCTTGTGTGTTATATCATACATAGTAAGTGACAGGATAGGGTGGTGGGTCCTGAAGAGAAGCTCCAAAGTTGATTTGCAAGAACATCATGTCCTGAAGTGTTTTATTCTTTGTATACAACAGCAGTTGACAATCATGTGAGCTTTTTAGTTTCTAACCTTTCAGTTTCTGTTTTCAAAACTAGTTGGTGCCTGTTTTCACCTACCATTATAAATTTTTTTTTTTTTTTTTTTTTTTTTTTATGCACTAGCCTTTCCGAAAAAAACTAAACAAACGCAAGTGCCAGGAAAGCACAAAGTTGAGGACCTAAAGCTACAGATTCATCTCTGAATGACAGAATACACTGAGACTCCGTCCAAGAAAAATTGCTATTGTATGCAAACAGCAATTACACACATTTTAAACATGTTCATGTGGAGCGCCTGTGGTACAACAAAGGCTGTTACTATGGAAACGATGACGTATTACCAATCACGTTAAAGGATTTCAAAAGTGCTATGATATGATATATGATATAAACCTAAAACCATCCGTCTGTTAAAAAAAAAAAAAGCATGTAGCATTGATCTCCAAATATTCTCTAGAACCTGATTGTTTTAAAAGCAACGACACTTACATCGGCGAATCCAGTTAAACTTATGGCTTTATTACAACCAATACTTTCTGTCCTGTCGCGAGGGTGATTGAGGGTTGCAAGGTTTGTGACATGCAGTCAGATCTAGCGCCAGTTCCCAGTTCATATTTCTCAGTACCAGCCAATAACGGTGGCGGAAGCTGCCATGGAATCTGAAGTGTCTTTCCAGTGCCCCGAAGATCTGTCTGGATGGAAAGTACAAATGTTTCTATGAAAAGAAAAATGGTCTCAGATGTAGATTTTAGAGCAGTAGGTCATTTAATGTTACAATAACAAAAAAAGAAAAAAGGTGGAATAAAGTGCCATATGTTGAAGCTTAGTGACTCATTAAGGGGAGTGGACGAGCGAGTGAGGATGTACTGTAGTTGAGAACGTGCAGAACATTAACCCCTTCGCCGTGCCAACTCATAACGTCAGGTTCATGAGTCACACGCCGCCGATGACACACAAAGATCTGTGTAAAATTCTGGGGTGAGATAATGTGGAACATATCCATTCAGATTAGTCTGGCTTCACTACAGAGCAGAGTCCGTGAGCCTTTTTTCTTTTTTCTTTTTTTCTTTTTTCCCCCCAGCTGTTCCTCACATAGACTCGGTATTCCAGAGACGGTACGCGCTGTCACTGCTCAGTGTGTACATCACAGCTACAGTGCCTACTTCATGCTTATAACTGTGCCCTTTTCATCCCTCTTTTACAGGAAACTAGTGTTCTAGGCCTTTCCTCTGTCTTGTTGCTTTATCTACTCTTTCTGTATATCGCTATCAACACTACACTGTGAGAATGTGAGAATCAGTCAAAGAGCAAGGATGAGGAAATCAGAGCCGTCACTGGTGTCTCTTTTATTGCACCAATAAAGTCAGCATTGCAGATTGATTTTAGTTTTTATAAGCCCCAGCAGGAGGGAGATAAAGCTGTTGATGCCAGACTGGATGATAACTCTTCTTTTGTTTTCAACCAAAATGCTATCAGCTTTATGTTTAGTGTATGTGTGATTTATCACCGATCATAATCTCGCTGTAAAGAGAGATGAACAGATAATCTGATTATTCTACAGGCAGGTGAATTCCTTTAATTTATTATCAAATAAAATGCAATAACATATTTTTTAATTCAGCTTTGCAATACAGTACAAATACTGGTTGGTTGGTTGGTTTTTGTAAGTTCTGTGATATAGATACATGACGTCCATGTCCATATGCTACAAATTGTACAAATTTATACCACAATGTTGTGTGATTTCATTTTCTAAGACAGCACCACCAATAACAATTCCAGTTGTTATTCGAATCTTAATGTACATCCTCTGACATGCTATTGCTTTTAAAGTAAAAAGGATTTGTATGGCAGATGCTTCACATAAACAGCTTCAAAAACTATGAGATTGTTGATTGCCATTTATGGAAGAACTCTCCAGTGTCAGAGATAAACCATTGTGGTTTCTGCTTTTTCCATGCTACATTTGTTTTTCTTATTAACTTTAAGAGAGTGGGAAAAAAAGACTGACTGGTCAATGGGAATTGCTGTTTAAGTCAAATGAAGTCTTGCCTTTTGTATAGCACATTCAAGAAATGTACGGTAATATATGTCCATATTTTTGAAAAAAATGGTTTTCATAAATGTTAAATATACACTGATCAGTCATAATATTAACACATAAATTGCTGAAAAAGTCAATGCTGGCCACCATAGAAAGGCACCAGAACACCCAAAGCACCACAGACCACCTCGTACCAGACCGAGCAGGCAAAGAGCTCAAGACCGCAGACCCGACCCCCAAACTTCCCAGGTCCCAATGTAATCAAGCACCAACGGATGCTCAGTGGACACACAAGTCTGATCTGCAGAGTTGCATGTAACCAAATAATTTTTAACCTGCTGGTCCATCACATGTGCACACACACACTATTATATATTTGTTATATACCACATAGGTATCGAATAAAAAATATATATATAAATTTCATATATTGCACACATTTCAAACTAATAAATGTCAATGATGGCGAATATATTCATAAATTACATTTCTGTATGAGAAAATGTAATATACATATACGTATATATCAGGACATTAGATATTAGATCGGTATTGATTGCCTGGAATAAAACAAATAAATAAGAAGCAGAACATAAGAAAAGAACATTATAAACAGATAAGAAACAGTAGAAATGGAAAATAAAAGCTGAAAAAAATGACTCAGTAAAGATTTTAAAGTGGACTTGAGTAGTTCAACGGCTATAATGCTATTAACTAAAAGGAAAAAACATCAGCAACATCATTCTTCAATAACTAACAGATATACTGTATAGAGGAGGATTGAAACAGCTCAGAATGTGCAGTTTTGGTGGTAAAAGTAACTCAGTCACTGTTCACTTTCCTGTAACAGCCTTTAAGGATTCCTTTAAGTTGTTTTCTCGCTAATTGTTGTTGTTGTATGTAAAATCGTCACCCACTCCTGTAAAACTTGAACATGGTTTAAAATGGCCGACTTCTACCTCATTTTCAGAGTGTGAGCATCTGATCAGGAGGATGTTGGTGTTGGACCCTTCCAAGCGACTCTCAGTTGCTCAGATTAAGGAGCACAAGTGGATGGTGCTAGAGGTGCCTGTACAGAGATCCCTCCTCTACCAGCAGTCCAGTACGGCTGAGGACGACCCTGGCCTGGGAGAGTACAGCGAGCAGGTGCTGAGGCTCATGCACAGCCTCGGCATCGACCAGCACAAAACCATAGAGGTGAGGGGACATGGTCTAGTGGTCATGATACTAAACAACCATTACCATGCAATGGGGTTTTTATTTTCTTTTGCTCACCCTCTCCAATTACATTCAGATTTATACTATGTACAAGATGAAGAACAGTCTTGAATAATCAAAAATAAGGTGTCCAATGATTTAACACAGCTGGAACTAGTTCTGTTAAAGAAAATTACACTTCTGATCTAATCCTGTTGAATCCTTGAATGCAATTTTTCAGAAGGTGTTGATTTATTTCTTATAACAATAGCGAGACAAATTGCAGGTACAGTACGTTTTCACACCTTATAATATATTATTGTTGCTATAGTAACGCGGATGCCAGGTGCTCCACATAATAAATGAATTGTAAAATGTGTTATTTAACAAAGCAGATGATATAATCATTTATATGTTGTAGTTTATAAAAGGATGTCAGTGCGATTGGAACAGTCAAGAAATTATCACCTAGAGATAAGGTCATCAGGACAGAGGACATAGTTGGAAACTGGATAGTCTTGCTGCTTTTTGTTTATTATATGAATTTCAGTAGTTAGGAATCTATTTATAACTGCTATAACGTGAGTGATGGCTAAGTCATTTCTTGGACAATCCTCAACTTTAAATGCGACTTTCAGTGGTTAAAAATCATTGTATTACTTGTCGTAGTAGGAAAATATGTTGTAACTCCATTTTGTGTTGGGCTGCATTACCCCACTCTGTCATTGATTATTTTTCTATAGCTGCGTGCGTCTTTGTGTTTTATTTCTTTCTCACATAGATGGAGCAATAGTTTGTATTTTCCAAAAATTCAGATAGCCTGGGGAAATACAAAGTAAAAGTTTTTGTTTGTTTGTTTTTTTAATGATCGATATGGACAACAATGTTAAAAAGCAAGTTTCAGGGAATGTTTTACTATGAACTGAATAGGACAGTTACAGAGGGTCGTTTAGTTTAAAACAAACATAATTAAATTTAATACAAGACTCAAAAGGTGAAGGACAAATCATTCAACATGACGGTGCCGCTGAATGAGAGGTAACTGGCCCTTTTCCATAAACATGACCTGATGGATGCCTGTGATTGGTTAGTGTATGACAGGGGAAAGAGGAAGGGTATAATTCCTATCCAGACAGAAGGGCCAGTTGTGCTGCCTTGGCCTCATGCCAGTGGCATTGTCAGATTCATACACATGATCTTCCCAACAATAGGCTGAATGATTCAACTAGTGCCAGGGGTGCCAACTCCTCTTCTATAGGGACGGAATTCAGCACAGTTCTGCTTAAAAGAATCCCAGTATGTGTTACAGAGAAACAGTGTTGAATTCTGGTTTTAATTAAACAGAGAATTGCAAGAATTTACAAATAAAAATACATGTGCGATTTCTGGCTGTGTTTTTTACAGTCTCTCCAAAACAAAAGCTATAACCACTTTGCTGCGATTTACTACCTGCTGGTGGAGAGGCTGAGAGCGCACAGATCGAGTTTCCCCGTGGAGCCGCGTCTGGATGTTCGCCAGCGCAGACCCAGCACCATCGCCGATCAGACCATGGTGAAGGTGAACCCATACTCATGATTTATATCGGCTTTTGTATTTTATGTCATAAGCTGACATAGACTGATTATGTTTCTCTGTGTTGCAGTCGAGCAGCGGTGCTCCCCAGGTGAGCCTGATGCCCCAAAATGTGCGTCTGCTGCGCTCGCTGGCTGTGCCTCAGGCCAGTGCCGACTCCTACGCATACCCACAATCCTCCTGTGCGCCTGATCACAGCCTCATGGAGGAGGAGGTGGGAACTCCCAAAGTGAGTGCGGGCTGTTTTATCTCTTCATCGTTCTGCAGGACAGAAACTTTCAACACTCATGTCTGGTTATTTTATTATTTATTATTATTTTTTTATTTTTATTTTTTTCCTGAGGGCACTTTTATCATATGTTGCAAAAGACAATATGGCATTGCTCAGTGCTCACAGTTCAGTAGAATGATTGCAGCTTGTTGCAGACAGGAACTGAGACTCCATCCATGTGTGTGTATCATCCAGACACTTATTTCCGTATTCAGTGTTGGTCAGGCCACTTAGCAACTGCCAGTTTTGCCAAAATTGCTCTCCAGCAGGCTCTGTGTCTTCAGAGGATCTTTTGATGGCTGTTTGATGCCTACTGCTTTAATATCTCTCTTTCCCTCTCTCTTTCTTTCTCTCTCCCTCACTCTCTCTTACACAATTTTCTGATTCTTCATCCTTCTTCGCACTTGAGACTCGAAGCAGGGTGAGAGATAAAGAGACAGTGCAAGTCCACACACAGCTGCCAGACTTGCATAAGAGACACATTGCACATTGTCGTGTGTCGGACGTGACAGCTGACCATTCGTCCCAGCCCAGGCATCCTCCCCTGTCTCCCAACCCACACACACACACAACCACACAAATACTCAGCGTGTCCATGTGACTTACTACACAAACAACTTACCACACAAACAGACTGTCTGCCTCACTCACATCCTTCTGGTCCAGCTATGGATACAAAGAGACAGGCTTTCAGTATTTGGTTTGTGTTCCCTATTACTGTTTGAAAGCTTTCATATGGTAGGTGGTGTGATTGTGTGTTTTAGAAGTGCGAAATTATGTAGATACTAGTGGTACTGTAAACTTTTTGGGTTGAACAGATGTTATGTCTTCAGTTAATATAAATACAGTAGCTTTAAAAAAAAATCTGGTCTAAACCATGTTCTGGACAGTTTAAATCCAAAAATGGAAAAAATATACATCTAAATGTAAATATTTTGAGCATTGAATATATACCGATAATTGTATTGCATTGGACTTCTAGTAGTTACCTAGCAATATATATATATATATATATATATATATATATATATATATTTTTTTTTTTTTTTTTTTTTTTGGCAAAATGTTGTGGTGGCAGCATGATGAACATTGGGACAATGTTGGTATTAGGTGGTTTTTGAAAGTTAGACGTCAGAACATTTACCTTATGATAATTGTATAACATTGACTGAAAACCTTTTTACAATGTTGCGAACTTTAAAAAAGATATTAATACCAAACCGATGACCTGAATGATTTTAACCAGAATTTCTGTGGTGAGATCACTGTGTGCTGTGTGACCACTAGGCAACATGCCATCAGTGCTTTAATACGTAATTAAATAACAACAAACTCCACAACTACTGGACAACATCAGTTTACCAAAATATTAAACTGGAAAACTAATAATGTCTGAGATCCGTTCTGCGAAAGCGGACATGCTGCAGTTTGGACACTGTGCAAACATCATATTACAGTACAGTAATTTTGGAGCTATGATGCACCTCACAGTAATATTTCCCAAAGAAATTGAAAAAGAGAGTAAATGCTACAACACTAAGAGATGCGTGACATGAGACACATACTGTACACACTGCATGTGGGAAGCTGTTGTGTCCGTCCCAATCTCCGATTGGAATTCTAAACTCTGTTAGAAACTAAAGTGGTGGATGTTGGTAATCTGCATAAATGCTCCAAATAATGGTTACACTTTTATTGTATTTGGAACGCTGTGTTTGAATTGTTCATTCAACACTATCTCAACACCATTTTATCAAAGTCATTCTAACTTTAAAAAGAAACATTGTCCTGACGGTGGACGTCAACTATATTACAATGAGATCAGATGTTATGGTTCCTGCTGGGTACACACTTCACTGATGGTTTTGATCATTTGATAAAGCAAAGTTGAGTAAACATATTTGACATAGAAACACCTATATACGTCCGATTTATATTCCTGTAAAATTTGCTTACACATTAGATGTAAAAATTGAAATCTGTTGAAATAGATGATGTTTTTTTCCTGAAGGAGATTTAAGATTTGACATTTGTTACACAGAGCTATAAGCCTGGACTTTGTCTTTACCTTTCTTGGATTTGGGAAGTGGTATACTGTATATGAATAATGTGATTAAATAAGATCGGGAGGCATTGTTTAATAGTGCTTAAAAATAGAGAATGACATATTACCTAGAAAGCCATAATTACTAACCCTGCATTCACAACGAGAGAGCTACCAGCTGATGTTTGTGAGGAACAAAGTAGTTATGACTGTGTGAATGCTAAATGCTGGATAAATCACTGAAAATGAAACAAATTGGGACTCAGACACACCAAAAATCCATTTCTTCTGCCTAACATGTATGAGTAAGCTTACTAGTAGTTAGCTAGACAGCTAGCACGTAAAGTGTAGTTTAATTATCCACAGCTAAGGTTAGATTGGTTTATAAACAGGGAAGTGACAGAATTGAGAACTGACTCATCTAATGAAGCTCTGTGTGCAAATAGTAAATGACATGGTAACCAGTAAACCTGTAATTACTGAATCCCCATTTAAAACTTGCTAGCTAACGCAGCTAACATTTCTGAGGAACAAAGTAGCTTTGATTGATCAGTTGTGTCTATAGTACAAGTGTATGAACTGTTAATTAAATCTCTGGAAATAAACCATAAGTTAGTTCACTAGCTTGTAGCAAGACAGCTAGCTAACAGACATAGCAGTGTGACTGAAATTTGATTATCAGTAGCTAAAGTTAAAAAAAAAAATTTTAAAAGGCTGTTACCTTTATCTCACAATGATCACATCATTATTGGTTTATTATTGAGTATTGGAGATGATTGTGATTAAAGTGAGATTTTAAATAATTACTTAACTCCTTTAAGGTGTGATGTAAAGGTGCTATGCTATGAGGTATAAACTTGGGTTGAAAAGTCCTGTGAATGAGTTTGTGTAAAATACAACCGTGTTTAATCCTGTAAGCATTTCATTAGCAACATGCTAAGCGGCTAATTCTGATGATTGATTTATATTTTCTTTCTCATATAGTAGCAAACTGTATGGTCAGTGTTTTAGATTTAACAAACCATCATCTAGCTGATGTACTGTATGTTGATTAATCCTTGTATTACTTGCTAATACTTGTATATACAGTTAGTTCCCACCAAGCAACCGGATTGGACGAGAGGCTTCCACGAGTGGTGATAATGAACTGTAACAGCACTGGGACGTTTAACTATATCCATCACTCCACCTCCCAGGCATTATTATAACCATTAGTTGCACTAACTGTCAGTTGCCAGCATGGGTGAAATTAGGTCAGTTTAGTCTGCCATACTAGGGAGAGTGCGACTGCCTGCCAAAAATCTAGAAGCACTTTTAGCAAGAAAACACATCTGATAAACTGATTAATAACACTTTGATTTCTTAATAATTGCTTCCAAATCATTCGCATCTGAACAGTTCATGTTCTTTTATTTACAGCTACTAAGCTATCTAGCTACTAACACAAGGCTGAATTCCTCAGCTGAATCCCTCCCTACCCCCTAATCAAGGGCACTACTTTATGTGTGGGACAAGGGATTGTATAACCTAGCACACTGGCTTTCCTATTTAAAGTTGTTTGGGATATAGCGGCGCACCCAAAAGTTAATGTAACTGATATTCTAAAGCGGAATAAATGGAAATATAAAGAGAAACTTACAAGGTTACTGTCCAGCTTCTCCATCTTCTGGCTTCACAATACCGTTAAGAATTTAAAACTGCTTTCACCGCTAGTTATTTAACTGTCCTTTGCTAACCATCGGTTAGCCAGCCAGCCAGTTAGTTAGTTAGTTCTGGCAGACACGGAAAGACATGTGTTGGCGGAGCAAAATAGCTGGTTAAATAAAGAAACAAATCATAATCTGTTGATAAGAAATGATGTTTGCAGAACTGTTGTATAAAAGCAATATCATACCCAAGGTCGTGCTGTACTGCTGGATATAGCATGGCTGTGATGTTCAGACATGCAATATTCAGCAATACAGCACTCCTTCACAGACTTCTTGTTTGCTGTTGCTTTTTATGTCTTATAGGATATGCTTCCCAATTACTCTGTTGAGAAAGAGGTCATTAAATTCAAACTACCTCTTAAGTATTCCTTATTTAAAAGAACCATTGTTTCCACGCTATGCTATAGATGGTGCTGTTATTACTCTAATAAATAAAAGGCGTTAATATATAAATTGTGTAATTTTACAATTTTATTCCTTAAGAACAAAAAATTTTAATCATAATTGACTATCAGAAATCAAAAAGGTTCAGTTTCGATATATTAGTATGTCGTTACTGTACATTATTTTGCCATAAAAGATAACGTGTAGTACAAGAACCTATTTCTGTATTTCTGTCAGTAACATGACATCTGCTTTTTGGGTTAAAGACACACTAGTGAGGGAGATGTTTGAGAGATTCTTCCTGCTATAATGCAAGTGTCAAGAGGATGCGTCTCAGTATTAACTGTAAATGGATTAAAGTATGACATTTTTGCTGTAGTATAAACAATGTTATAGGAAAGCATGAAAAACATCAGGGAACATAAGAATGGATCCAACTATCCACCCATTGATTATTTTCCTATAGCAGCATCGTCTTTTTTAATATACATTTTTAATACATCTAACTTCATTATTACAGAATATTCTAATAAAAATTAAAAGAACTCCATAACCCTTATAGACTCATCAGACAGAACAGTGTGTCTCATCTGATGAAAATTGCATAATTTTGTCCCATGACGGTAATAACTTTGATGCTGCTAATGTGTGTATGTGCCTCATGATGCATCTATCGGGGGGCGGGGGGGTGTCAGGGGACAGTGATTCACCCTGTTCTCTTTTTTCCCTCATTCAGTCTGTTGGGTAACAGCATTCCTGGCCCAGTACACTACAAGAAACTATGATCAGGAATCGTACAAAAGCTGCTCTCTCTCGGTCTCTCTCTCTCAAGCAGCTTCAGGGCTTCGGTTTCCCTGGCAACACATCCAGATGATCCATGCCAGTTAAGGGTGTGTGTGTGTGTGTGTGTGTGTGTGTGTGTGTGTGTGTGTGTGTGTGTGTGTGTGTGTGTGTGTGTGCTCGCAAAAGATTCCATGTCTCAGTTGATTCTGGCCTGAAAAGAGTCCTGACTGGCCTTTCAGCCAAAACACACTTCCTGTCCCTGCATTCCAGACTTAAACCCACCCCCATCCCTAAACTCACACACTCACATGAGCATCAAGAGAAGACAGTGGAAGAGAGTGAGAGAGAGAGAGAAGAAGAAGGGGTTCCAGACATTTGTTTCCTTACTCAACCCCACAACCATGCATTAGCTCATGTCTTCCCAAATCTTTTGCTGTCAGCTATAAGCTCATAATTCCACACAAGTCTTGATGTGTGATTGGACTGTGGTGTGTGTGTGTGTGTGTGTGTGTGTGTGTGTGTGTGTGTGTGTGTGTGTGTGTGTGTGTGTGTGTGTGTGTGTGTGTAAGCAGTGTATGACGGACAAGGTCTAATGGTCATAACGATTACTTCCACCACACAAGGCATGCTTGCAGCTGTGCGGGTGAAACATCACAGTTCTTTCAAAAAGGTCCGTTTTCAAAAGTAATAGCTAAAGGAAATGCTTACAGCTCTTAAGAAAGGTTTGGATATGATGCAATACAATAATATGATGGCGTTGTTTTGCTAAAACTGGAGTTGGAACAAGCATGACACACTTGCAAGCCAGTAGTATGTAGTAGGCCCAATGATGTATGTTTTATTAAAATGGTTTATAAAATGAAGAGGAAGTTATGAACAGCAGGAAAAGCAGAAGCAATAAACTCTTCAACAAATTTCGTTCTCGTCATCTCCAGGTGGATGGTTGCATGCTGGACCCCCTGCCTCCAGTGTCTGTGCGGAAGTCCAGCACGTCTACCCCCAGTAACATGATGGAGACTTCTATAGACGAAGGCATCGAGACGGAGGATCCGGATGCAGAAGAGGAAGCTGCACACGCCTTCAATGCCTACCAGACAACACGCTTTGGCCAGCGCAGACACACGCTGTCTGAAGTTACCAACCAACCAGGAGTGCTGAGCAACGCAGGTTAGCTGATGTTCAAAATGTCACAGCATCACCATATCGATTTATCTAGGACTTTTCAACATTTTCCCCCTCAAAAACTTGCCATAGTTCAAAGAGACTTCGAGCATGCTAGATTTACTTTCTGTCTATTGAAGCTCTGCTTATACTGTATATTCTGAATGTTTTGTAGGGAAGCTGTTCTCACTGGGCAGCATGGACTCGGAGTACGACACCGGCTCTATGCACAGTGACCTCAGCCTGCTGGAGGATGCGTCCTCCATTAATGAAGCGGTTCTAGCCAAGGCATCCATCAGCCATGTGACTGCACCCTTTATCAGTCGCGTGACTCCGCCTAACCCGGCTATGCACGTGCTGAGCTCGCAGAGGAGAGAGACTCACAACCGCTCACCTGTGAGTTTCAGAGAGGGACGCCGGGCGTCTGATACGTCACTCACACAAGGTCAGCATTGCTGCTTTTCGTATCAGTTGTGAATTATTTACACCATGGGGCAGAATGTCATATCTGTTGGAACTTTATAACAGACAAAAATGCATCTCTACACCAGGGCTGTCAAAAACTTATCAATTTTTTAATAAATAAAAACCTGATGTACTAATGTATTTAGGCCCAAATGATCCACATTCAAATTTTTTTTCTTTTTTAAATGTCTTGTCCCAAATTATGGGTCATATTACGCAGGAAAATACAATAAATGTATAATATGTACAAGTACAAAATATATGATACAACCAGCTAACAATTGACATCAGGCCTGTTGAATTGAGCATATAGTGAATTATTAGAACATATAAAAGTACATGTTAATCATATTCATTATTCACAGTGAATAAGAATACATTTGGGATTCAATCTAACTGTGTGTTGGATATGCCAAAATAAAACGTGCTGTATATCTAAGCGAAAACATGTCGGATATACTTTCAAATGACTCACTGTACTTTTTAACGTGTTCATAGCCCAGTTCCTACTTTAAAGATTTTTGCTATTAATCACTACACTTGATTAAACCTGAAACCATTAGTTAAGGCGAAATACTGTATGGTGCTACATAAAGGCACAGACCTGCTGACGAGGCATTTGGTAAGGCAAGAGCATGGATATGAAGCGAGCTTCAAGGATCCATGGACCCCTGTAGAGAGACCTGCAGCAACTGTCAATGTGCTATAGTTTAAGAAAATGTCAACATACCAAAATAATAAAAAGATGCTGTCTTAAATAATGCAAAAGAAAACAAGTTCATATTCATTAAAAAAAAAAAAAAAACCCTACTAATGTTTTAACTAAGGAATGTTCAGAATTAAGTATTTGAGTATAACCATGTTATACTGAAATTCCAGCCTCAGTATGACTGCAAATCAATTCCTGCCATCCCATGGCACCCAAATGAGGATGAGTTCCCTGTTGAGTCTAGTTCCTCTCAAAGTTTCTTCCTATCGCCATCTCAGAGTGTTTTTCCTTGCCACCCGTCGCCCTCAGTTTGCTCATCAGAGACAATCTGATCATTTTTGTAAAGCTGCTTTACCACAATGACCATTGTTAAAAGAACTATGTAAATAAAACTGAATTGAATCGAATTGAATTTACAATCTCAGCTTTCATGTGTCTTGGCAACAGTCTTCCACATGGCTGTGAGGTAACTTTATGCCCCCCTTGGAGCAAAAATTAAAGCAGCTCAGCTTTCTTTGATGGATTGTGGCCATCCATCTTTCTCTTTATCTCATTCCAGTAGTTTTCACTTGGGTTCAGACCCGGAGATTATGCCGGCCATGACAGTGTCTTGAACTGGCGGTCCTGCATCCACTCCTTGATTGACCTGGTTGTGTGGCATGAAGCATTGTCTTGTTGGGAAAAAAATTCTCAGAGACAAGGAACATAGTCAGAGCAGAAGGAAACAAATGTTCTTCCAAGATAACATTGATTCATGCATCCATTACAAAAAAAACAAATTCTTGCCTTACTGCAACACCCCCTGGACATCCCCGATCCTCCTTGACATTTCATATGGCTTGCAGGACTCTACAGGTCTCTGTCTAAGTGCAACATAACCAGGTGTTGGCCACAGGTGGATTCATCAGAGAAAATGACTTTACTTCAAAACTCTATGGTGCAATTCCTGTGTTATTTTGCAAACCAAAGCCTGGCTCTTCTATGCTTCTCATTGATGAAGTGCTTTTTTCTGGCTTTGCACAACTTCAGCCCCCCTCTAGGAGCCTTTGTTCTAACAGACCTTGATGTGCACTTCACCCTAGCTTCAGTTTGCCATTGTGTTTAAAGGTCATTTGAGGTCATCCTATAGTTATTGAGTAACATTTGAATGTAACATTGATGTGGACCTAACCCTAACCCTGTCAGTAGAGGTTCTTTTTTGCCCAGTCTGTAGCTTTGTTGTCCCCAGTGTCTGCTGCTTGACCTTGTTCTTAAGTGCTGTTGTCCTTTGAAATTTTAAAGGTTAAATCAACCTGACACAACTGTGCCAGTAAAGCCAGGAATGATCACTTCTTTTTATTACTCAAAACGTTTTTCATACATTTCCTCATTAAATAAGATTTGCTTATTTAGAATGAAATATTCCATTTCCATAAATATTTAGATCCGTTGTTGTGGCACTTGCAGTTGAGTTTTGGTGCATCCTACTCCTGTCAATAGCCCTTTAGATGCTCCTACAACCTGACTGGAGTCCACCTGTTAGTCTTTTGTGCCAAATGAAACCAATAAGAAAAAAAATATGTAGGCAATACCAAGTACCCCTCCATGATTCAGTAGCCTGTAGATCCACCTTTAGCAGCAATAACTTGAAATAATTGTTTCCTGTATGACTTTATCAGTCTCTCACATTGTTGTGGAGGAATTTTGGCCCATACTTCTTTACAACATTGCTTCATTTCATTGACCATTTCATTGAGCATTTGCTTATGCATAGCTCTCTTAAGGTCCTCCCACAGCATTTCAATTGGGTCTAGACTTTGACTAGGCCATTCCAAAACCTTCTTCATTTTTTTTTTCAGCCATTGTGATGTAGATTTACTGTTGTGCTTCAGATCATTGTCCTGTGGCATGACCCAATTTTGACCAAGCTTTAGCTGTTGGACAGATGGCCTCGCATTTGTCTCTAGAATACTCTGATATGCAAAACAGTTCATGGGCGACTCAGTGGCTACAAGGCAACCCCTCATATCTCACAGTTGATATGAGATTTCTGCTTTAAAGCAGAAAAAATTGGTTTTTGCCAAACATGGCACCTGGCATTAAAACCAAACTGCTCCACTTTGGTCTCATCTGTGCATAGGACATTGTTCCAGAAGTCTCGTGGTTTGTTCAGATGCAGTTTTGTGAACCTCAGTCGAACTTCCATGCTCTTTTTAGAAGGAAGTTTCTCCTGGCACCCCTTCAAACAAACCATACTTGTTCAATCTTCTAATTCTAACACTTAACATGCCCGGTGTGGCCTGTCTGAGATGTAGCTCTTAGGTCTTTGGTATTTCTATGAGCATTCGGGTGAATGTGCTGGGACGTCCACTCTTGGAGAAAATTGGCAACTGTCTTGAATGCTTTCCACTTGTGAATAATCCTTCTTACTGTAGGACGTTGAACTCCAACTTGTTGTTTGTTGAGTGTATGTTTTATAATATTTTCCAGATTGATGTGCAGTAACAAATGCTTCCCTAGGACTATTGCTTATGTCTTTCCCTCTTGGCATTGTGTTAACACACATCTGAATGCTACAGACCAGCAAACTGCCAAAACCTCTGCTTTTATAGATGTCTGCACACTTGCTGATGATCAGTTAATTAAGTGCTGATGATCTGCAGCGCCTGGCTGCAACTTACTCTCTTAATCTTGTGGCAGCAGGGTGTACTAACTTTTGAATATGACTATGTATGCAGATCAAAGACGTGTCCGGTTAGCTACATAGCAGTGCACGCAACCACAGACTGGTGCTTTTACCTCATGATATTACAGTACAGGGAGTGTCGATTTAATGTCTTGTGTAATTGTTGGCATTTTTATGACTTTGGCAGCTCTAGTAAATAGCAGGATGAGCGATTGTGCCTCTAGGACAGGGCACTATTAAAGGCAACACAGCACTTTGTAAAGAGTAAATATTGTGAGAAGTATTGTGGCTCTGCTGAATGCTGGGAGCAGGTCTGAACCTGAGAGACGCTTTTAACTTCTCGCCGCACGATTCAGCGACTCCACCATCGAAGCCCATTCTGATCCTTATCTAAATAAAGGTTCTTAGTAGCACTCTCACGTTTTCCTGCTTCTCTTTTCTTTTTCTTTTTTTGGCCCGTTCCGTCTCCCCACCTTCCCCCCTTCTCCATAGTCGGATGATTCATTGAGTGAATCAGAGGCAGTGCTGAAGCCTGGTCCCATGTTGTCCCGTTAAGCTTGCCTGTATAATTATCCTCAATCACTTCAGCGCCCAAAAATAACCAGGGAATATATTATCGACTCCGCCAGCCGCTTCTTTCCAAACTGCGTAGGAGCGGAGAGACCCTGAAAAGCAGAAGCGGCATCAAAGCGAAGGTGAATCACTCGTGCCGTATGAACGCAGGCCACAGGCCATCCTGAAATAACCCGATTAGCACCGAGAGTCGGGTCACATGAGGCAGCAGCCGAAGAGCGCCGACGGTTGACATGGGCGCAGACGCAGTACTTCAAAGCATGAGCTGCTGTTTTTATAGACGCGTAGCATGTAAATCAGAGTTAAAGATAGTGACTCGTGTAATTCTAGATGTCCAGTGATTATTCGGCTCATCTTTTCTCCCTCTCTCTCTCTCTCTCTCTCTTTAGGTATGGTGGCATTTCGACAGCATTTACAAAACCTGGCCCGTGCAAAAGGTATCCTGGAGCTCAACAAGGTTTATGAGCAGATGGGCTCTGGGGAGAATCCCTCACTAGCATCGTTGAACCCCCAGACACACCTACACAACCCTCTGGATCCCCTACTGCAGGTCAGCCCTGACTCCTTTACTCCAACAATAAAGGGTTAAAGGTTAAGACTCTGATAGCGGACTTGCTCCTGAGGTCAGTGTTAAAGGATAATAAGCAGCTGACCCTGCTTCAGCCATTCTTTAGCCTCTTCTACCTCCCTCTCTCTCTCTTTCACATACACACACACACTTTTACGTAATAGCTGAAGTACAAGCGGCCAACTGCTGGTTGTTTACTGTCCGTCCCGAGAGCACAGTGAATGCTGTCATTGTTGGAGTAATAGGCTCCATGCTAGTTGCTAGTGCCCACTACTCCAAAAGCTATTCACTCAACACAGGGGTCAATGGATAGAGGTTTCGTAGAAAACGAAATCAACAAGCAAACGTGTTTAGTAATCAGACTAGGGGAAAGTCCACACTTTTTTGCCTTAGGGAGGAAGAAAATCAAGTGCAAAATCCACGTGCAGGATCTGTTAGCGAGAGGGTTATTCATTGATGCTGAATTGCATGAGATTCACAAGACTCCGTTGGCTCGCCACACTCATGAATGTTTAACAAAGTCCCGCCTCTTTCGTCAAAACTGACATCTCCATAAATAATCTCACACGGATCCTTTAGACTCTCTTACATAAAACTGATGTTATGCAGCTATAGAAGAGAACTGATTTATAATCTCACTATCAGTGCCATCCAGAAGAGGATGTTTCCCTTTGAAGTCTGGTTCCTCTCAAGGTTTATTCCTCATGTCATCTCTGGGAACGCAGGAATTGAGTAAATTTCCATCAGGAGTCTTGTAAAGCTGCTGTGTGATAATGTCATGGTTAATTGTGCTGTGCAAATAAAATGGAACTGTGTGTGTGTGTGTGTGTGTGTGTGTGTGTGTGTGTGTGTGTGGATGCAGGGAGGTGGATGCCACCAGCATGACATGGCCTTGTACTCAGGTGGACCATCACTGTCCAGGAGACAGAGCCTGGAGCCGCAGTACCCCTCACACAGAATGCCGGTAATGCTGCAAAAATAATAATGACTGGGTGTGAAAGGGTGCTTGAAATTTTTATATTTTCCTGTACTGAGAAAGAAACAGGAAACCTGTTTTTTTTAATTATGCAAGACTTAAACTTTAAAAAATGCCCTTAAGCTTTTTATTAACATGCATGACCTCATCTAATGAGTTCCCGCCTGTGTGCATGGAGTTTGCATGTTCTCCACGTGCTTGGAGGGTTTCCTCCGGGTACTCCAGTTTCCTCACACAGTCTAAAGACATGCAGATTAGATTGATTCCCGTTCCCAAATTGCCCATAGTGTGTGTGTTCGGTGGCACCCTCTCTTCTGGGAAAGGCTCCAGGCCCCCCACAACCCGGATAAAGGTGTATAGAAGATGAAGACAATATAATGCAGAATTTTGGACATTGTGCTTTTTGGTGATTTGATTCGATTCAGTTTGCTGTGTGGATCCCCCTCCGTGATGCACTAGTTTTCCATTGTACACTATTTGGGATTCAAACGCAGAACATTTAGTTAGCGGAGATTATTCTGAAGCAGAATCAATAGGAAAATAAAATGAAACAGGAGATTTACAGGACAGTCCACCACCTCCATGATTTATTCCCCGCACCGTTTGGCTGTAAGACTAACGCAGTCATTAAGTGTTGGTCACCGGCTTAATCTGTTAAAAAATTATGCTTGTAGAACTGTTGTGTAATATATATAATAT
>JAQMYJ010000003.1:19823922-19847144 GCA_030014305.1 Clarias laeviceps | reverse complement strand
AAAAATAAATACATAAAAATAATTAACACAAAATATAAAGTAAAAATAAAACAAATTAACCTGCACTTTACCTTTACAAAAAGTAAAAATAAATACCGACAGGTAAGTGTTTCTGTTTGTGTGTGTGTGTGTGTGTGTGTGTGTGTGTGTGCACGCATACACGGACACAAAGAGCAGGCTGATACAGAGAGAGAAAATGGATCTTTAACCCCTCTAATGAGACTTGCTTTTGCTTTACACACACGTGGTCACAGTGTTACAGTAAACAGTACACGCGTGCACGGATGTTGAGTATACCAGTAAGAGATGCGCACTAAGACCCAGCAGGGGAGACGATTACCCACAATTCGGCAGCGCAAGAGCGAGAAAAAACGTTGGCTCAGTTGTGATCACGTGACGCTTAGCGTCAAAATACATACATGATAAATACGTGATACATGATACTTGGAACTCGTAAACCAAGACTTGTGTATATATTTATATGGGCAGCGCTCCCTCTTGTGTGATATTGCTAAGCTGAAACCCTGCATAATCTCAGTTGTTGATGGTATAAATGACGTCTTGTACAAAACGAAGTAGTAGTAATATATCTTGCGAAATGTGAGTATCTGTGGCAAATGCAAGTGAAAAAATTATTATTATTTGTTTAATAAAAAAAGATTTATGATATAAAAAGTGTGAATAGAAAAATCAATTGAAAACAAACACATTTTACACCTACTGTAACCAGTGTACCTACACGAATGAGTCAATAAATAAAAGAAAACAAAGGAAACCCGAATCGAGACAGTAATCCGAGCTCAGGATTGATCCGAGCCCCCGCTGTGTTAATACACTGTAAAACTTTCTCATTCATGAAAGTGTTATTAATTCCCCAACACCTGCCCAAATTGATTTGAGCAAACGGGTTTTCTGTTTTTTGTTCCTACGTTCTTCCTTCTCACTCACACTTTACGCAATGTTTAAAATAAATGCTGAATTAATGCTTGTAGGAATTTCTGACGAAATTCTTTTTATACCTGTTTATTTATCTGCTTTCCTCTCACCCCTCGGCAGAAGGTGATGTTCTGTAAAGAGAGCCCTCGCAGCCTAGAACAGCAGCTGGCTGAGCACAGGTACGTATACACACTTCACGTCGATGCTTCTATCACATTTTCATATCCATGTTCATATACCCGGCATTTAATTAGGAACTCATTCATGCAGTTATTCCGATCAATCAATCAATGTGTCGGATAAATTCATGCAGATGAAGCTGGACAGTTGAAGATCGACATCACCAGGCTCTCCGGTTTTGGTGGTTCCCGTTGTTGTCCGACAGCATCTGGTTTTCTCAAGCTTTGTGCAGTCTGAAATGCTTTTCTGCGGTTGTTTAACGTACCACAGACCGACTTCTGAGGACATTTACAGGTGTTGCTAATAAAGTGGTCAGTGAGTGTGTAATATAAAGTCTGTATGTCCGCAGGTTGCAGCAGAAAAGGCTCACTCTTCAGAAGCAGTCCCAAATACAGGCCTATTTTAACCAGATGCACATAGTGGATGGGACGTATGCTCCTTGCCAGCCGATTAGCCTTCAGGACTCTCAGCCCCAAACCTCGATTTCACACCAGCAGAATACACAGCCTTTCGGACCCATGATGGAGCCTGGCAGCGACACCCTGACTTATGATCCCTACCTGGGTCATTACCACCCGCTGCAGCACTCCACGCTTCCTCCCGGCATTCCCACCCAGCTCCAGAATCACCAGTCCTACAGCTACCAACAGCTTGACCCGGGCCACTGCCAGCTTGGTGAGGTTCTGTACCAGGATCAATACGATCCCCCACTGGAACCCGGCCAGCCGCCTCCTCTGTGCGCGGCAGCAGGGGTGCCAGCTCCTGCACCGGGGTACGAAGGCCTGAAAATGGCTGATGCCTTTGCAGACAGCGAGATGATGGAGACGGTGGACTCGCAGCACGGCTTCGTGCTGGTCAAGTAAGCCAGATGGATTGCGAGAGGTCCACAGTGTTACCTTGAGATCTGCTTTTGGAGAAGGGGGAATGGAGGAAAAGAATACCGGTACAGCTCTTGACCACAGTTTGCGTAAAAAACAAGAACCTTGCGGTCGTATTCTTTTTTTTGTCGTTTCAACCTGATTTCCTCCGAAACGCCTCGAAACGCTCTCCAGTGCCTGCGTTCTCCCCGGGGAAAAAGTCATTAATGGGAGCGTGGTTGGAACTGCGAAAGCTCTCTTATCATTCTGGACTGACGAACAGCAACGTTAGTTCAAGCTGGAACTTTTTTGTGTAGCATCCACAGCGGAGACGAGCCCAAGGAGCCAAACTCATCACATGTTTGGTATTGACATTGGTTTAGATTGTGGGCTGTCTTTCAGGATGAAACTGGTTAAATTTGCACGCTTCGTTAAGTGCAGTGTTAGAACTTCTACAGCAATATCTAAGCAATAGAATCATGCTGGATTGAACAAAGCCATACTTTTGGACAGTTCAAACATTGGATGATTGATGGGAATGACTGTCAGGGTCTGCCACAGCCCACTTTAGTTATATCCCACAATCCTTAAGTGCACACTATCTATCCTGTAGTATTGTTGTCGCTGGTAGGACAAAAACTAAAATCACCACTGTTTTATTACGGCGAAGCGTCGTGGGATGAATCACAATATCCTTATTACACCGTTGATTAACACGGAGGAGCTGTAGCTTGGACATCACCACCTGCGTCACCATGGCGGGGTTTTTTTTTTTTTCACTGAACTCCTCCGATTTTGATTGACACTACATGGGTATCTGAAGGAATGTGTATGATATAAAAGGTTTCATTGGAAATTTTAGTCACTTAACACTGGATTGTGGCCAACTGATCATGTTCTTTTTTTTTTTTCTTTTTTTTTTTCAGCACTCAGCAAATCTACTTGAATAGGGTATGTAATTACAGAATTCTGGTAAATAGAGAACGATGGTGGGTAACCATTTCGGCTTTGCAGTAAAGGTCAGCTTCTGGCCAACGCGATCCTGGAGCACTTTCACGTTGTTTTTCCATAAGGAAGCAAAAGGAAATGTAGCGAATGTGGATGTAGCAGTCCAGCCTGCTCTGCAAGTCCTGTCAATCACAACTAAGACATCAAATCCTGCTCTCGCCAGTTCCGTAAACAACAAGCCGCGCTCTGTCCGATGCTATAGGAGTCTGGCGCTTCACTCGGCGCTTGTTGTATGTATGCTGTGTATGATTTAGATGCAAAACAACATAAGGAATCATTTTAGTGTGATAGTGTTCAGTGTGCCTTTACTTTATTCTTTCTAAGTTAAGATCCAAATAATGTTTTTTTTTTTTGTTTTTGTTTTTTTTTATCTTCTAACCATTCTGGTTTAAACAACAGGATTTAAAATAGAATAATTTTTTTTTTTTTTAAAGGTACAAAAACCAAACTCCTCTTTGAAGTTTTCCCTGTACAAGGCCACCATGTTAAAGTTTGACGCTTTTTGTTTAGTTACTAGACAGTGCTTTTACTCGTCAATCAGTATACAAATAATTAAGAGCAATATTATTAAATAGTTATAACAAAAAAAGATCATGAATCATGAATGTGCTACAGTATCATAATCACATTTCCAGCTGCCAAATACCGTTCTTTAGAAATCCAGTTCTTCATGTAGGCTCTTTGTTGTGACCACACATAAGCTAACTTGCAGTTGAGATTAAAAAGAAAAGAAAGAAAAAAAACAAGTTTGTGAACAAATGTGTTGCATGTTATTTGTGTGTTTTTATATTCACTAGTATGAAGCATCACACCCTTCGAAGAAAATCTACTAGGGCTGAGCAGTGACATTCACAACTTCTAACCGACATAATCTTGCCTATGCTGGTTATTTCAGGGTCTATTGGTCATTTCACTCACTCATCATCTATACGGCTTTATCCTTATAGGGGGCCTGGAGCCTATCCCAGGAGATTTAGGGCACGAGGTGAAGATGGAGTGCCAATCCACCACAGGGCACACACACATACACACACTCAATTTAGGAACGCCAATTGACCTAATCTGCATGTCTTTGAACTGTGGGAGGAAACCCACCAGGGGAGAACTCCAGGCACACAGCCCCAAGGAGGGAATCGAACCTGGAACCTGAAGGTACAAGGCGACAGTGCTATAATCACTACAGCACCATTCCGCCCTCCTTAATCACATACTACCGCGTATGTAGTCACATGATTCCAGTCTGTGACATGAAAGAAGCAACTCGAGCAGCTTGTACCCAAAGAAAAATACCATGTTGGTCGAAACAAAAGCAGTTTAGCAGCGTCTAAAACGGTAATACCACCTGTCTGTTTCAACACTTAAACCACAATCATCAGTTACCAAATATGAGACGTGCCTGGCTGCAAAAAAAGGAGTGAGGCTGACAAGCGCCCAGCAACGAGTGCCACCACAAAGCAACCGAGCTGCTACAAAACACAAGTATATACCACCACATGTACAAAATCTACACGCTATCAAACATTTCCAGAACATAGAAGAAAGAAAGAAGCAGCGGACAGTTTCCTACTATATCACAAAGGATAAAATATTCCAGCTTTAATAGTTGAGTATATTTACAGTACAAACTTGTTATTGAACTATGACGAAGGGGGAAAAAAATTAATCATAATTGAAGCTAAATGTTCAATGAATGAATCATGATGTTGAAGTTCGTCTATTGTTGTCGGAAATGTTCTGATTGACCAGTGATTCCACTCAGATGATTTTGCTGTCGAACTTGGATTAAAGCTTGTAGTCTCGGGACACTAGGACAGTTTTTTCCTCGCTCCCAACGAATCCCTCGCGATCATGCTCACTCCGACAGTCGATAATTCGGTTTGCACTCGCTTGCGATTTTCTCACATTTACATGGTTCTAATTATAAGCAAACTAGTATTTAAACCAGCATGAACCTCCTCAAGATCAAGCATAATGGTAATGAATTAATGAATGGATCAATCGAGACAGTGACTGTGCTGCTTTGTCTCAAAATCGAACTGCTTAGATAAAAGTAAAAACTGGTCATTTTTGCAGCTTTTTCTTCCACAAGATCCCTGTCCTTATTCCTAAATCATAAATTACAACATCTAAAGGAGCTCAGCTGAGATCATGTTCTTTTTAACGTTTACCCGACACCGAACTTTGCCACTTTTTTATTAAGAAATGAGACCAAAGGGCTCGCAGTGTTTAACTGCTCCCACAAACACCCTGACAGCTCGAGATAAAGTCAGTAAGCACTCAGGCAAAAGTCACATCATCTCCAGGCTGCCTTCCAGAAAACAACGTTCCGTACGCTGTTAGCGACACATCGAGGAGACATTCTCGTAAACATCTCACGCGTGAAGCTGTACGAGGCTAGCGTAACATAACTTGGGCATTAACCTGTAATGAGAAGATGCAAGGTATAAACATGCTTACTTCAAACTCGGGTAATGAAGCCTAAAAGCAGTTTAGTTTGTAAGCTGTCCATTCTGTCTCCTGGGAAACAGAACTCGTTTTCCCGTGGTAAGGTTTGAAAGTTTGACGACATAAAGAGCTACGGAGGGGGGAGAATTTACAGATACTTTCATTTACATTTACACATTTGGCTGGCAGACGCCCTTATCTAGAGCGACTACATTATCATCTCATTATACATCTAAGAAGATGAGGGTTAAGGGCCTTGCTCAAGGGCCCAACAGTGACTACTTGGTGGTTGTGGGATTTGAACCTGGGACCTTCCGAACTGTAGTCATTCAGTCATAACTACCGAGTCCTCCGAAACAACTCCCATTAGAGCATAAACAGAAGTGTTGGGATATCGAACCAAAATGTGGGCATGGATTCAGCAGAAAGTAAAGAACGGAAACAGCCTCAATCGCCGACCTAGAAAAAGTTCAAAACTCTCAGATAGAGATTTGATGCTCTCAGCCCAAAACATTTTCCCCCAATTTTCTCCCTAATTTAGTCGTAATCAATAAGGGGGCTCCCACATTAAGGCCACTACTACCAGTCAGTCAGGAAGGGCCAAAGACTATCGTGTTTCCTCCAAACTATCGACCTCATCTTTTTGAACTGCTCGCTCACGCACCGTTGGGGGCGGCGTAACACACTCGGAGGACAGCGCTATCTGCTCCTTCCGCTTGCGTGAACTCACGGAAACCCCTGATTGACTGTAGCACCGTGATTGATGTTTGGCCTCAAATCCCACCCCATTGTAGAGAGCTCAGCCATCTCTCTTGTCGATAGAAGGACAAACTATTGTATTGAAAAGCAAGGAGGTTATGTCCAGAAATTGTCCATTTCTCCATTGTCCAAATAAATTCTACAGCCAGTGTGGATCACTTTAAAACGACAGTTTGAACAATTCATTCAGTCATCTTGAATAAGAGCTTTATTCTGGTCTGGGTTTCAGTGGAGAATGGAACGTGAATATTGATGACGAATGGACAGCTCTTAGAGTAGCGCAATGCAGCGCTAACAGACGGTGGCCCAGCTTTTATTTTGAGTGGCTCTGATGGCTTATATAACATTGTTGGCAAATGAGCTCTTTTAATTGAGAATCCTGCCAAAGTTGAATCAACACTGGCCCGATAATGGCCAAGGAGCACCCTGCCAATGGTGGCCGAATGGAAGAACAAATATTTGGGCCTACATTCGCACTCAACCTTGACTCGACTCAATGGCTGACATTGAGGCATTTTTTTTTGGTAAAGTGGATTTAAATGTGGCTGAATAGCTGGTGGCCCAACGTTGACCGAGTGGACAAACTGGTGTTGACTCGACAGAACAGTTTAAGACGTTTTAAAACGCTTTGTTTGAAACTCTGTTCATTTTAATTTTTGTGCACTGTTCTGTAGGTGACCGTGAAGTTGTCCTCCTCTCCCTGGAGCTTTCGTCTTCCTTGATGTGCTCTGCGCTGTAGGGGGTGCAATAACTACAACAGTTGTTCCCAAAACAAAATCACTCGCAGCACAAATAATTGCATCCAAGCCCCAGGTCCTAGCTATTCCTGGCTACTTCAGTGGCACCCAATGGTATATTCTAATTAAACAAGTAAATGATCTCGAATCCAAAGAGCCTTATAGAAATTCGGCGCCGTTCATTAACACATCTGATTTAACGTCCCACTGTGTCCCCAATCGCACAACATTGCGAGCAGCATTTCACTATTTGAAGTATTTAATGTAAGCACAATTCCGCTGAGCTGGTTAAAGTGCTGGTGCTGCAACAAGCTCAGTCTCAGTTTCCCATCGACACCAGTAATTAATCTTACATCAGCGATCTCACCATGGTGACAGACCAGCGAGTAACCAAACCAACTGGCACACTTTACCAAGACAAGAGAGAAGCCTGCCGGATAGATTTCACCAGATTTCACGACTGCTGTGAAAAGAACTGGCATGAACAACATCAAACCTGTATGTCAAAGAAGTGATGAGTTCATTGTGCGGAGCAAATCAGTAAGCCAAGTAACATTTTCACAGCGGAAAGTGTAAAAAATTAACAAACCCTTAGAATAGATGGGAGGTGTTAGAAAGCATGCATGGGGAAACCGGGAAATGGTGGACTAGGTCGAAAGCTGTCCTTAACACTTCTAGATAGAAGGAAGGTGTCAGGGAAAAAAAAAAATATATATATATACACATACATATATATTTCACTTATAATGCTGAGCTTAAAGTGAGAAACATTGAGTCCTGGCACATAAGTCATATACTTTTTATATGTGTTCAGGAATATTTAGATTTATCTCCAAGTAGAATAGTTGGGTTGAAGCATCTCATTTTATATTGCATAAGGAACAAAACATCAGGCCATACTGTTAAATAAACCACACTTGCACTTCTTCAGGTCAGTTTTGCTCAACTTTAATAATATCTTGTGGTGTGAAAGACCAGGAGACCGAAGCATGCAGGGAAATACCAATTCAAAGATCATTTTCACTTCTTCGCTAACAAGATTGAGATTTGTATCTCCGATTCACTCCCAGAACAGCAATCACTGCGTAACACAGCAGCAAACAGAAACATCTGAAAACAATCAGCCACGGTGGCCCATCCCATGCTGACAGGAAACACAAGGCCAGATTGCTGATGCGAGTTCGGCTTTGACATGCCGAGTTGCATGCGCGCACACAAAAAAAAACTTTTCTGCATTACCCCTCGACTGTATATATGATCCGTAGCAGTTGAAATAGTGTGAGAATACCTTAAGAGAGGAGCTGCTGAAGGCAGAAACCTGATCAGCTTAAGACGATGCGTTCAACACAACCTGCCGAATCCAGTGACGAAAGTGTGCGATTGCATGCGGACGATAAGATCCGCCACTGTAACAGTATCTGGAGATCAAAGCCTTGTCTACACATTAATTTTTAACATGTATATAGACTATCAAATCAGTGACAAAAAGAGATTCTTTAAAGGGTGTGTATGCATGCAAAGACTTGAGTAAGATTGAAACTCAGAATGATTTGAAGGGAAGGTTCGATGTTTATTGACTTTATTTGGTTCCAAAAGTACAATAAATTGTTTAAAAAGGAGTACTCATGATACTGAACATGAACAAAAGGTTTACTTAAGACCTGATGCTATGGCTGTTCATGCTGATAAAATAACATTCCCTGTCTCATTAACAGCATTCCAGAGGATGTGTATAAGGTATTTTTATGACCCGTTCTTTAATAAGAGTGCTGATGTTGAACAGTGTTTTTTCCTATCACATTCTGGTGCTCATCAGTACTCGATCAGCTTAATACATGAAGGCCCTGTCGGCCCACTGCTATACAGGAGGTGTGTTTCTCTTTGCAATTAACGGTCACATTTCCACTGGAAAAAAAATATTAATGAAACCTAAACATACAAACTTGTTAAAAAATAAAAAATAAAAATGTGCATTTCTTAGCTTTAATGTCACATAAGACCAAGACGGCTGGAATACTAAGCACAAAAAAAGGCAAACTAAACCAGCAAAGCTAAAGCAAGGAGAAAGTCTGTTGCAGGAGGAATTATACAATGCAGTGGTCCCATGTTGAACAGTGCAGCACAGTGTGCTGAGAGCTTTACCAAAACAAACAAACTGGCATTTCACACCATGGACTGCACAAGCTCCAGGCTGTGAAAGCAGGGCTTTAAAATGGATGTGTTCTGGATTTTAGCTAAGAAACGGCTTTTAAAAGAAGACAGAGGTAGCTGGGAGGAGTTTACTTACAGAGAATTAATTTACCAAAGCGCTGTGAGATGGGTCTAGTGGTACAAAATGACTAAGATGGTCAATAAGTGGTTAAGGCTTTTTTTTTTTTTTTTTACCCCAAAATCCAATTACTGACCATATTACTGAAAAAGCATGAACTGTGTTCCTTTGCTAGACGCTTTGATAACTTATCTAATCCTGAATCCTCTTGAGTCCTTTTGCTCTGCACAATTTAAAGCTTTCCCTGCTGACGCCACGTCCATCTCTGGCAATATGAACGAGAGCAGGGAAAACACGAACATGTGGGTGCAGATCCATATAATCCAGGAAAACACACTATCCAGCGTGACGGTGAATGAAGCACGAGCACGGGTGCAACCTTTGATCATTCAATATCATTGAGAGTAAATAGGAGCTACACAGACATTAAGACACAACCAATCAAAATCACCAATAAATATAATGCAAGAAGTCTTGCTTTGTCGTGGTTGTTCGGGTAAACCCAAGGACGAATGTTCAGGCCAAGGCGAGAACTGGGGAGAGAAGAAGAAAGAGTGGATGAATGTCAGGGAGGAGGAGAGGGAGAGAGAAAAAAAAAAGCATAAGTAGCCCTGCTCTATTAGAGTAGTATAGGACAAGTACCACTTATAGCTTCCTGAGCAAAGTACTTCACATCCATATCTGTGTCTGTGACGAGCTTCTCCAAAACTGGCTTCACCTCCGTCTGCAGAGAGCTGAGGAACACACAGTGAGAGTGTGAATTCTATCAAAGCAAAGGAAAAAAAAGTGGAAGGTACAATGGAACCTCGGATTGCGAGTAACACGGTTTTGCGAGCGTTCCGCAAGACAAGCAAAGATTTTTTATAAATTCTGACTTGAAATGAACAAACGAACAAGTCTTGGTTTACGAGTTCCAAGTATCATGCATCACGCGTGCGCTTCTTGTTTTGGCGCCGAGCGTCACATGATCACAACTGAGCCAACGGTTTTTCTTGCTCTTGCGCTGCGGAATTGTGGGTAATCGTCTCCCCTGCTGGGTCTTAGTGCGCATCTCTTACTGGTATAATCAACATCCATGCACGCGTGTACTGTTTATTATAACACTGACCACGTGTGTGCAAAAAAAAAATATAATAATTTATTTTGTCTGTATGTGTGTGTGTACAGCGCACATGTAAAACAAAAGCAAGTCTCATTAGAGGGGTTAAAGATCCATTTTCTCTCTCTGTATCAGCCTGCTCTTTGTGTCCTTGTGCGATCGTCATTGGATACCGTGCCACGCACACACGCACGAACACTTCTGTCGGGATTTATTTTTACATTTTTTAAAGATAAAGTGCAAGTTAATTGGTTTTATTTTTTATATTGGTTTTATTTTTTGTGTTAATTATTTTTATGTATTTATTTTTTTGGGGCTGTGGAATGAATAATTTGTGTTTCCATTATTTCTTATGGGAAAATTAAATTTGGTTTACGAGTGTTCTGGAATACGAGCCCACTTCCTGAACGAATTATGCTCGTAATCCAAGGTTCCACTGTAGCTTTATAAATCAACTTACTTGCTGTCTACAACTGGTCCGATTTTCTGTAGGCATTTGGCTACATTGAAGCGCACATTGGCAACCTGGTCATTGGACATCTTTAGGACAATGGGCAGCATGTGCTTGGTGGTGATCTCCTGCCCACACGCCTCGGAAAGAGCCTGGCCAACAAACACATGAAACAGAACGGGTTCCTATTTAACAAATCACTGGTTGAACAAGTACATCAAGTTCTGAACTGATTGAAAATCAGCATCATGGTTTTCATATCTCGCATCTTGGACCTGCGGACAGAGCTATCCTGGCCATGTACGAAATGCTTCGCTTATGTAAGACCTCTGTCCGACCTTGGTAGGTCTCTGACTTGTATGAAGGCCTATGATGTGAATTTAAAAAGGGAATATGCCTTCAATAATTAAGTCTTACATAATTAAAATTTGCCCTTCAGCGTTTTATATCCAATACATTTCCATAACATTGTGTAAACCATGATGTACCCTATATACTACACTTGACCATCACAAAACACATGTCAACCACAAAATTGTAAGCACGCAATTTGTCCCAATTTTTCCCCCTTCACTGGAACTAAGTGCACAGCTTGACAGTGCCACAGTGCACAAACCAAGCTCCAGTAAGACATGGTTTTCCAAGGCAGTGTGGAAGAACCTGAGTATCCTGAACAGAACCCTGACATTAAGCCCACTAAACACTAAATGTACTGGCATATACAATATGCAAAGCATAACGGGATTACATATAACTAGCTAAAAACAATACCTAAATGTTAGAAAAAGGAATTCATAGTGATGGCCTCCTTCATTGGTCCTAATTACATATGAACTCACGTTGATGCAGAAGAGAGTGGTCATCCTATGCAGGTAGTTGGGGTCGTTAGCCATACCGAGCACTTTGGGCACGATGGTGTTCTGAGCCCACTCTGCTCCAAACTTCTCCACCAGCTTCATCAGGTTACAGGTGGCCGCTTCGCGGATTGCATAAACTGTTGAATGTTAAAACAGAAACAAAAGGATGTGTAATCCAGTGTGCCTTTGAATGCCATGTAGAACAAGAAATCTGCTGCTCTGACTCTAGGGTGCTTATGCAATAGGTCTGGCCTGCTGCGACTGAGACAGGAACATTCCTGTGATGTAACCCATCTGGTTGTGTGTGTGTGTGTGTGTGTGTGTGTGTGTGTGTGTGTGTGTGGCCATAGAAAATTGGTTGTTTTACAGATACAAGCAATATAAATCTGAAAAATGTTGACCAGACCACTCAGTCACATATGAATGTGATGATAATCAATTTATTAACTTGAACTTAAAGTTTCAAACAAGACACTAAAGCATCTAAATGTTTCGCGAGTCCTAAACAACTTAGACCAGAAATAACTTAAGTGAAAAGGGGTTATGAAGGTCAGACCCAAATTTGACCCTGGATCACATCTACACGGTGAAAACGCTTGCCATAGAGCCAATGCGGCTCTTCAAAGCTACTGATGCAGAGAAGCCAAACCGGGCCTACGAGCTGACCTACATACTGAGCGGTGGCTTTTCCTGTGGGCCGACCACACAGCAGCCAGGAAAGTAGTTAGGGAAAGGGTACTGGCAGTGTCAGAGAAAAAAAAGGGAAACAAGAAATGAGAAATAAAAACAGGATTCTTATCAGACTCGCAGACTGCGGACAGTGAAAGCTGCCGAGAAGCACGTCTCACTCTTTCTCCTCTCTTTGGCAATGAGTGGGGGAAAGGGAGGAGCCAAGAAGAAGAAACAGCAGATCTCTTTAGTAATACGATCAGTAATGTGCCAAGTATGCTAGTGTGTGAGAAACGTGTCTACTCTCAGACTATGGATTCAGTACATTCTTACTACAAAAATAAACAAATAAATAAAAGAATTTGTATAAGGAGATTGCAACACACCAAATCCAATTATTTAAAAATAACAGGAGACTTTACAAACATTTTTTACATACACTTTACCAAATCCGAATTTTACATATTACCAAATCCGCTCACAATCTTAATGAATAAATGCTGTCATTGGGCACAAGTGGCATTTTGAGGGAGATGCGATAAGCAATTAGAAGCAGGGACTCCAGACGGCACCGGATTCTCACTACCTTATTTTTCTAACATGCAATCTAGGCGGACTTACCATGGTCTACCAGCCATGCCATGCACAGAGAATTCAGCTTCTCATCAAAGAACTCCACACCCTAGGTAAACATGGGGAATGAAAAAAACAATAGAATAGCCGGTCGCTTATCAATGGAAATTCATATACAAGAAAATTGTGCATAACAAGAAATCCAAGAATGCAACAATGAAAAAAAACAGACCTTTTATAATATATGTTTTGAGGAAGTACAGACTGAAAAACTGAATTTTTTTTTTTTTTTTTAACGACAGTTTGTGTCTGGTATCTTAGTGATGTTCAATTCATGATCTACAGCTTAAGTCGAACTTAAAAGAGAAATAGAAAATAAGGCTAATGGACCAAAATCAGTTTCTACACTCAGAAAACTGTCATGGGAAAAGGCCAGATAACTAAAAATAAAAGATGAACATGTTTGAAACAATTCAAGTTCAAATTTACACTGCAGCACAGGTGTGAAAGGTGGGATGAACTCACCAGCTGGCCTGCCAGAAGTGGCATGTACTCAATAATGGCCAGACGAACCCTCCATTTGGCATCTTCCGCCAATTCTACAATAGCGGGCAGCAGGGACTGAGAGAGCTGGCGAATACCTATCACCTCGTTCACACAGTCCAGGTTGGAGATGATATTCAAACGCACTTCAGGACACTGCAAGCAACAAAACAAGATTATTATTATTATTTTTTAATCATTCAATTTAAACAGCTTGGTATTGTGACAAAAAAATCTGCATGCAACACTGACAATATGTGAATCTTTAGGAGAGTTAGCAACCACCTCAGAACATTTTTCTATTTAGTCAGATATGAATATCAGAATATATGCCACATGGTTTAATCATGAGATATTGCTTATATATTACAGAATACAACTGAACATACTTCTTACATGAAGGAGCTTAAAAACATTCCTCTCTTTCATCCAAAAAGACAAAATGTGTTTGCAGTCTGCTAAACAAAACCGAAAAGGTTTTAATATTTCCATAAAAGGTTGCTTGAGGACTCCGCTGCAGATTTTGTTGCAGCTCTTGCGTATATTTGCCAGACCTCGGATGACTTGCTACCAAACGTGTTATTGTGATGAGTGACTCAAACCCAGACATCACTCTGGTTTGCCAGGCATGAGGTTGAATATAGGGAGCCAATGGAAACATGCTGCAGGACAGAATCTGTGGACTCCAGGTCTAAACATTTTCAGTGCAAATGTTTGACATTCGAGAGTAAGCCAATAAAACAGTGGAAAACACAAACACAGAAGGCAGAGTTTTGGAGAGGACCTCATTTAAATGTTTTAAGTTTGGCAATCAGCCAACTTCACAACAGGGCCAAAGGTCAATTCTGTTTCAATAGGGAGGGAAAATAAATATTTGGGGTAAAAAAAAATTTTGTGCAACAGCTTTGTTGCACCTGAAAGTTCGACTGCTTTTTGTGGAAGTAATTAATGTTCCATTAATCAAGAGAATTAAGCATGAGAAAAGCCATTAAAATCTCCAAATTTTCTACACTTGCAGCTCATTCTGAGTCTGCTAGTGACTGTTTCACAACTGGAATGCTCCATAAGGTCCAATTTATTTAATGAAGTTGTTGCTGTATTCAGTACAAATGGCCAACATCCCCATTCCGTTTTAAAATTACCCTCATTTCCGCCACCTCACGCTATTCTTTGATGACTAATTAGTAAAAACCCTTTTTAATTACACACCGGCAAATTGTTGGAATTAAAAGAGGAAAACAAGATGACGCTCTTTCCGAGTAATCTATTGGCCCCTTTCAAAAAACATCTTCCGTGTCTTGGAATTTCAACAAAGAATTTATTTTAATTACTGTTAAATTACCAGATAAATGGACTTATGGGGGGGGGAAAAAAAAAAAAAAAAAGAAAAAGGAGCTTGTGTCCTCATAATGCATGCAGAAAAGGAAGACTGAAGTGGGCAGAGGGCCCAATAAACTACCTCGTCCTTCAGCTGGGCCAGGAAAAGGGGGAGCAGATGCTCCACGGTGTTGTCCTTGCCCAGGATAGTGGAGAGACCCATGATGACGGAGGCCAGCGCAGACTTCACATGCTGATTTGTGTCTGACACCAGTTCCTGTTGGACAAGCATAAAGGAGAGAGTCGAGGAGAAAACAAATTAGTCAATTCATTCTAGTGGTTCTAATCAGAGACAGTGATTACCTTTACACTGACGAGTATTTCATGACAAACTTTTATCTCAATCACAACATTACCTGGAAAACATGCAACAGCAGGATTGGACACAGTCAGAAAATATCTAATATCTAATTCCCGATATATATATATATATATATCGGGAGCTCAAACCAGAGAGCCTAGCCTACTCGTCATGTTTCACCAATCCAGGATAGCCGTTATAGTTAACTGCCTATCAGGTTTGTTGACAAGCTAAGCAGGAGACACTTTAAAACAGGAAAGAATGACCCTTATATAAGCAAGTAACATATATTAAACATTAGGCAGCTGAGCCTTTAGGTCTACTGTGACCAAACAGGTCCAGCGTTCCTGTTAAAACTGGTATTTTAATCACAAAAAAAAAAAAAAAAAAAAAAAAAAGAATCCTGTTGTCCATTAATCCAAACCAGAAAGAAACAAAATTCATCCTACCTGAAGATGATAATAATAATAATAATAATAATATTATTATTATTATTAACAACAATAATAATAAACTAGAAGAGAATAGACAAATAGCAAAAGAAATTCTTATAAATAAAAAAGGTAGTTGTGGACTACAGATGAGTCATTGTGTAAATAACACATTTCATCTACACTGCAACTGAGAGTCAACTAAAACAAAATAAATAAGAAAAATAATAGCTAGGCAGTCATTTTTAAAAACAATGATACACAATATGTCTTTATGGCATTCTGAATCATACGTCTGTCTGGATGGACAAAGTAAGTTTGATTTTTATGTTCACTAAATCTTGTAACATCCAAGCAGATGTAAACACACTGATATTGCTTCAGAACATATTGTTAATGACAGAGAAAGCATCAAACACTTCAGGCCTCAATTACCTCAAAATGTTAGGACAATCTGACTACAGTCAAAAAAAAAAAAAAAAAAAAAGAGGTTGTTTTAGAAGGGTCAATTTATTGGCCTGCATAATGCAAAGACTACATTAAAAGTAATGGAACTACGTTAAAAAAAAAAAAAGTGTTTTTTTTTTTCTCTCTGCTGACAACACAAGCATATTCCAGGACTCAAAGAGCACAAGGAACTGTTTTCACACATGAAATTACCATTACATTGTGCACCATAATCAAAGCTGAGTGTGTGACTTCTTTGCCCAGGCAGTGTATAATTATAGGAATAAGCAATAAATACTTAGCCAGCACTGAGAGCTCAAGAGCATATAGCACTTCTAATCCAAAAGGTTCCTCTTAACTTTAAAGTTAGTCCAATACTCACTCTACCTTAAAAGCCAATCTTAATCTGAGGAAATGATACTGATATTTACTAATGTAGTATCAACAGTGACCCCTGCTGCCCGAGGATGCCAGGAAAGCTGAACACTGGTCTTGTAAAATTAGTTAACCTCTAAGCGAGGGGGATGTAGTTAATATGTAAATTCTAAAAAAAAAAAAAAAAAAAACACCCAAAGAGGAACTTCAGAAAAACAATGGACATATACAAGGGATATATCCATAACCCTAAAGATTGGACATCCTGCAATTTGTTTCATGGGCTTCTGTTGGCTAAATAGTTACATCATGCAGCCCATCTGACACTGATGTGAAAAGAATGATGAAACTAGATTACCTTGACACAAGGCAGGACATGATTCATGATCATATTTTCCCGGTTGTCCTCTGGCAAATTTTCACAGAATTCTGCGGAGGGGAGAGAGAAAACAATAACATAAGATGTGACCTCCTGCAAAAAGATGGAAATGTATAGCCCTTATTACCTTTGCTTATTGTTTAAGTATTGGGCACAAGTGAACAGTCTAGTTTACCTTTCACTTTATTTGCAGCTGCGGCCCGCACCTCTGCCTCACAATCTTTCAATAAACTCTGAAATGCTGGAACCAGATCATTCTTGGTGATCTCTGGACCCACTGCTTTTTGCAGCTTAAAAAAGAAAACAGAAAAACACCACGAATTAAATAAATTCATCCTGCATTAACTATAAACTGTAGAGTTTTTACAGTCTTGCTAACAACATCCCTAACCACAAAACACGTCAGTGGACGGGAAGGCAACACGTTAACAGCATAATGAAACAAGCATTGGTTGAACGGTCAGTTTGTGGAGTAATGTTAAAATTTATTAAACTTCCCAAATCAGCATGTCTAGAATGTTAAATGTTTAACACTGTCTACAGCTGCGGAGAAAGATTTGTTGACTTATGTATCATCACATCTGTGCACCAGTAATATATATATAATAATTGACCAACAAATCATCCTCGCCCAAACAGGAACACAAGATATAAAAATCTATAAGATTTTTTTAAGAGAAATCGATAAGAACCTTCACCCTAACAATATTTAACGTGACAATACATCCCATCATGCACATTTGATGTTTTAAAAATATATTTAAGCTCAAAAAAAGCACATTCCACATTTTACAAAGAAATAAGCCACTAATTTCTTCCACTCAGACCCAGACAGATTTCTTAACATGTTGACTGACTCCATATGTTATACCACTGAGTTATATGCAAAAACAGCATATTGGTTCTGGTGCGTATGAGAATGTCAAAGTTTTAAATAGGCAAAGTCTGGTGGGAATGTTTCTTAATAACAGATACAGCTACTTATTGTATCTACTGACTTAAGTGCTAAACAGTTTAGCACTTATGTGGACTTACCTCAGAGAACTTGTCTGCTACCATGTAGCGAACCCTCCATGACTTATCCTCAGCAGCCTGGCGAAGTGTGGGCATGACAAGACCTTCCAAGTCTTCTTGGGGCAGCAGGGTGGCGATACTGACACAAGCTTCGACTGCTAGTAGCCGCACAGAGTCCTAAAATATGACAGGGGACACACCACAAGGGTACTCTTAAACACCTTATGTACATTGTGGGCAAGAGTAATCCTGGAGTACAGCAGCATGTTAATGATATCAAGATCACCAAGTTGCAAAACAATTTAATACACTGCAGGACTTCAACTGTTACTAGAGCTGTGATTCATAGGTTGACTATTGATTAAATTTTTAGGTATCGCAATTTTCTATTTTATTTAACAGCACTAAATGTTCACTTTCTGATTTGGCACAAGCAACTATATAACGCGCTGTGTAACGCATGTTTGTTTAAATGTGATGTATTGTACTAAGCGCAAGTATCCTTTTTAATGCCAATATTCTGCTCTACACTCCAGTCCAGTAAGTGGCAGTAAAGCAAATAGCTTGAACTCAAATGAAACACCGCATTAGTATTTTGGGGTATTTTGCAGATGCTATACAAAACCATTTATATTAAATATAACCATTTAAATGTTCAGCTAAACAACTGAAAACCACTTCAATACTACTAATTCAATGAACTGAATCAACCAATTTTGAGTTTGGTGGAGTTTCCGACACTAACAAGTCACTTTTACAAATTCTCCCCACCCATTTTACATGTTAAAGTCTTGATAAAGTATTGACTCAAATATTATCATGTGACCATTCTAACTTATAAGTGTGTAAAAATGTGCGTTTACCTGTTCATCGGAAGCCAGTGCAGTAAAAAGTGGGATGATGTCACTCTTTAAATAATCAAGCTCTAGCACCTTGGCAAACTCGCCCAGTTTGGAAGCGGCAGCCCGCCTCACCATGGGTGTATCATCCGAGCAAAGGGTACGGAAATACCTACGGGAAAGACACAGCACACCTTAAGTTTATACTGCAACATCAGATTATAATTAAATTCTTATAATTAAAAACATGAGCTCATTATGCATTAACACAGTAACTAAACATGGGTGGTGCTCACTGGCGGATCTCGGCCTTGACGGTGCTGGAGACACGTGGGTAGCAGACACTGAACAGACCACAGGCGGAGGTGCGAGATGTGAACCAGTCGCCGCTGGCCAGTCGTTTAACCAGGGGCTCAAAGTGCACCTCCAAGTCTACAGGTGAGTGCTCCTGAGAGATCTTGCGCAGTGACTCCACAGCTTTGTCTCGAACCACCGTCTCCTCCACAGTGGCCAGGCTCTCCAGTGGTGGCTGGGGGAAAAGTCAGTTATAAAATGTGGTCTCCAAAAACGGTCACAAAATGTGACTTAATTGTTGCAGTATAAAGTCCCGATCAATAGTTTAATTATTCTATTCAGTTTCACTGGTCAAAAGTCTTACCAGAAGGCAGTGCACATACTCGGGCCCTCCAACCAGCATGGTGAAGTTCCCCAGCTGTTCAGCCAGGGCAAGAAGCACCTCATCTTCATCATAAATAGTGTCTGCATATACAGGGAGGAATGCTTTAATGTGTAAGGCATTGTCAAACAAGCAAAACTTCCTGAAGGCATATTCAATTAGTCCAGTTGACTATATTTAGTTGAATATAAAGGCATATTCAATTAGTCCAGTTGACTATATTTAGTTGAATATAAAGACTGAAAATCTCAAAGCACACAAGGGAGTAGGGGGGAGACAAAAAAATAAATAAATAAATAAATAAATTTAAAAAAAACATACCAGTAAGGAAGGGTAGGAGCTCTGTGCGTGTCCTTTCAACACCCAGAGCCAGGGCAATAGTTGACAGTTTTTTGATGCTGTTCAAGCGCAACTGCAGATACAAACAAATATATAAATTTACTCAGATTCTACACAACACCAAGAGATCTATAATGTCCATCCTTTTCTCAACCTATGTAGGTACATATTAGGCAAAATATGCTTTGAACTATTTATGACCTGATAATTATCACAGGATTATACTTTAACCCTCTTTAAATCCCACCTAGACAGTGTTGAAAACCCACTCCATTTAAAAAAAAAAAATGCAATAGCTTACAAAAATTTCTGACACCTTCCCAAATTACAGCGTTCACATGCACAGCTTCTTACCATATCTACATAATCTGGAATTAAAGAGACACTGGATGTGATAATTCACTGTTTTGGGGGTAAAAAGGCTTAATTTTGTGACTAGCTTACTTTTGCCTCATACTGCATTTTAAATTAACAATTAAATATGGTTTTCAAAATAATTTTCTATTTAAACATTGGACATTTTGAAACCTGTTTTTTTTTTTTTGGCAAAAACACCAATCCATAAATCAAAAGCCATCATACAATCTTAAACACGAGTTCTGTGATCCCGTTATTCAAATTTTTTTGCTTTCCATTCTTGGGTACATTTGAGTATTTACACTCTTAGATACAGTAAATTTCAGTATACTTCTACTTGGTTCGTGAGGCCGCCATTAAACACAAAAGAAGAGAACAAGAAAGTTATCTTCATACTATGAAGACTAATATTATTGATATTATAAGGGGAAAAATAGTCAAGAACAATGCTCTCTCACTTTTTCAGCTATGGCTGGTGTGTTTTGTGCACACATATTTCGGAGAAGTCCAATTGGTGATTCGATCCGTGCCCGAGTATGCTGTACTAATCTTTAAGATGAGGTATCATGTATGGTTTCTGGAACAATTGTGTTCTCACTAATCAAAATGAAAGCTACTTTGGAGTCAAATGGTCCCAGAAACGTGATCCTTAAGCCCTTATGTGAAAACACCTTAAGGTTACTGTCTGTGCAATGTTTCTCCCACCCAGCTACACCAAACTGCCCCTAGTGCTGCATTCATGACTAAGTGGGAACTGTGACTCCCCAGTAAATAAGAACAGCTCTCCAACTTGTAATTGCTACTTGGAACATTAGAGGTTTGCAAGAGTGTCAACTTCAACACAGCAGCTGAGCTCTCACAGTAAGTAAAAATGAGAAAGTGTCGTTTAAACTGCTTAAAAGATTTTAAGCAGCCTCTTGAGTTTCTGTTTATACATATTTACTGAATACTGGCTGATACTTAGAAATGATAATTGAAATGTTAATTCATACATGCCGTGGGATGTATTTTTCAGTGCTATTAACACTGAATTATAAAATATGAAGAAAAAAAATTATAAAATAAACCCAACCAACTCTTTAATTCCAGTTACGTAGACAGCATCAAAAACACACTAGCAACAAGCATTTGAGGTGGTAAAATATTACCATTCCTTTATAATCCTTCTCCAGACTCTTAATCAATATCAAATCACAATATTTATAAAACTGATTCTTGCAAATAAATAAATAAATAAATAAATAATCGCAATACAAATCTCATCAGCTTCTTAATTCTACCAGTCAAAGGTTTGAACACAACCAACTCCATGGGCTCTAATCTGAGTTGTTGTTAATGGGTGATTTTTGAAGCTGGTAACTCTAAATTAACTTCTCCTCTGCAGCAGAGGTAAATTTAAGTCGTGCTTTCCTGGGATAGTCTTCATGGGAGCCAGTTTCCCATGGTTCTGGTTGTGTTTTGCAAATGCACATGACAGCACAGTTATAGCAAGAAATAATGTCTTAATTTATGTCTTAAAATAACTGACTCTTGTTGTTACTTAAATACATTATCCCATATATGTTATTTCATGGTTTTGACATCTCCATTGTTCTGGGATATATAAAAAAAATGTCATAAATAAACCTTAAATTAAAAGTTGGTAAACTCTTGTCTGGTACTGTATGTATTATGATAATATTGTATCGGTTGGTCCCTGGTGATTTCTACTCTAATGTAGGAAGGAACTGAAAAAAAATTGAGATTCCCAGGCATCATGAGTGTCACACATGTCAGTTTGCTAAGCCTGGTTCTGTTGCACATTTGTCACACACTTATTTGTGTGAATTCCTTGCATGCAACACAGATTGTTTAACAAATCAGCTATTAAACATCCACCTCCTGAAGTGGTTTATGTATGTACCCTATGCGAATGTGTGTGTGTGTGAGATGGGTGATCCATGATCCAGGGCGCTCAGGAAATTCCTCAGGTTCTACCACGACCGTGATCATCACTAAATCCTTTAATGAAATGTAATTAATTGTCGCATCTTTGTTCCTCGTGGTATGCTAATATCAATGAGGATAGGCCTGAGGAGTATCCTGACGGAAATCTCACACCTTAAACATAATTGAAATGTGTTTTAAACGAATCCTGCCACTACTTCTAGGAATGGAAAAATGGTCTTAAATGCCAGGAACATTGATTAAAATTTGTTTTAACATAGAGCAAATAGGACTGCGAAATTAGCATTTCTCTATACCTGTGTCACACAACACAGTAGCTGAGCAACTAGCTAGCAGCTGAGCATAATGCTCACACGGAAACATCGTTAGCAGACTAGCTTGTTTTTCAATGGCTAATCGTTTGGATACAAAACGCGAAAACATACTTAAGGTCTAAAAAGAAAAAAAATCCAAATATAACGATCACTGAAACGCGCAATGAGTATGCAGCACTGTCTAGTTCACGGCTTTTACGCTTTTTATAAGATTTTAAATAAACGAAGACACAGGCGGCGGCCGTTTGAACGCTACCTAACTAGCCCCGGTAGCGTTAGCTAGCTAACATTAGCCTTCGTATTTCTATTTAAAACATAGTCTTAAAAAACTAAATTTAGTCGTGAATGTTATAATACAGCAAAAAATATATATTCCTCCTGTACCTGGACATCTTCATTCCTTAATTCATCGATTAAAACAGCAATAGGATAGAGAGAATCGTCTCCTTCTGCTCCGGCCATTTTGGATTTTAGGCTTGGTTCCGCTTCTACTGCGCATGCGCAACTTGAGGCCTGTTTAGCCGCAGTCTTGAGAGAAAATCCCGCCAAATTAAAAGAATTTTCTACCAAATGCTGGATGGAGAAAGTAATCATTTATTATTAAAGTGATTAGTATTCAATATACATTATGATTTAAGTTTTGGTCCACGTATACTTATTACTTTATTACAGGAATCCACTGATTTATAATTGTACTAATCAGCAAGACAGCTAGGAACAACAAACTAAACAAAAACAGCATTGTATGCTACTAAACCCAGAAAGTAGATGTTCAGGTAACAGACCTTTAAAAAATGCTGTTACATTTATAAATCTACTGCTTTACAATTACAATGGTGATTACCATTGTATTTATTTCCATTTTATGACCTCAAGTCAACATTCACACACTATGTGTGAACTACGCTAATTCACTCCATCTGTTCTGTATTTTTCTACCCATCTCGAGGCATCTGGAGATGTGCAAGCTTCAGTAGACAAAGGCCGACCCTGCAAGGATCCTGAGGCATCCAGAGAAGGACCAGCTCCAGCTGGATTCTGCT